>QVRM01005835.1:742500-862500 GCA_003439945.1 Dermanyssus gallinae | reverse complement strand
CAGTCTCGTGGTAATTCTCCTAAGTACCATCATAACTCTCCGTATCGTTGTTCGCATTATTTTCGTTTACTGTTGGCTAGAGTTATGACAGATAGTTAAGGCATCGTCTTTTTCCTATGTCTATATCCAGAGCTTTGTTGTTTTGTAAGCGACTCTGTACTAGCTGATTGAAAGGTGAGCATCCATGTGAAGAGTAAACATCCATTTAGCATGACCTATCGGCCATGACATTAGAAAACTTCGCCATTTCATTGCATGTCGTCCTTATAGTATTGCAAGATATAGTATCCGTAAACGACATTTTCGTCGGCCAAGGTTATGGGTTGAACCTGCCGTCTGCTAGTACTGGTTCGCTCCTTCATTAATTTTGTCGGATCTGGAGCTGAAGTGGAATCGCTCCTTCAGGCACATCATCTTCGTGCATAGCGAAAGACTAGAGTACAGCACTACGAATAGTTTTCTATCACCTAAAACACAACGTAACGCAAATAAAATGCCTACGAAGAATATAACATGATCTAACCGAGACTATGCGATTTTGGCGGACGGAAAAGGATGTGTACGGGCTCTACGACTGCATGTTGAAAATAGGCGAATAACACTTGGACCTGCAGAAAGTAAAAATATGCCAAAAGACGGCTCTCCTTCTCGAGACATCAAGACGAAACAGCAAGCAAAGGTAGACGCAGCTTGAAATCTTCTTTGCAAACACTGACTTCAAAATGTATATATGTATTTGTATATATATATATATATATATATATATATATACATGTGTGTATATATATACGTGATAAGTGCGTAGATATAAGGGAACGGGAGGGGGGCCGATTCCATCTCTGTATGCTATCTATGTATGAGGGTTGGACCGTTTCGACTTGGTGGGGCGTTGTTGAATTAGTTGGCCAACGTTGTTGTTGTTGTTCACGAGCCCGCGAGGCACTCGATTACAACTCGACGAAGAGTCGCTCGTGTTCGACTACGCCCTCAGCACACACAAATCACAACGGCAGGAGCCGTCATCAGTCTCAGCGGTTGGACGAGACGGCGACGACGACGACGAATAGAATAAACTGTTTCCCGCCTGGCGACAAATTTGTTTCGGCGTCATGCGTTGCTTGTATTTTGATGCATATATATATATATATATATATATATATATATATATATATATATGCATATATATATATATATCCTTTTTGAGTTCATTGCCTTCACGCAAATGTCAACAATGTATGTTTATACGTACACGATAGGCATGTACAGATAGTGTTACTATACGGTAGAGGGTGAAGGCAACACGGATTGCGGGATTGCGCCGCACCGTCGATAGATTAGTTGTCGAAGGCCGATCGGTATAGTTAGCCATTGTGGGTGGTGAGCCACAATTACCGGTGTCTTCAGTACCTGATATGTTTGCTGCTGCTGATGCGGCTGCTGTTGATCTACCATCATGACGGGAGTGCTGCAGCAGCCCCAGCCACCCCCCCCCCCCCCGGCAGTAGCTGCAGCTGATTGCATAATATAAGGCCACAACATTGGTCGAGATAAACTAGAAGCCTCGAACGTAGCAACAACAGCAGGAGAACGACGAGAACAACAAGAACAACAACAACAGTGAACATAGCAACAACAGGCACAGCAGCAGCAACAACAACAACAGCAGCAGCGAAAATAGCAACAACAGCGACAACAACATCAACACGATTGCTAATATCTCTAGCGATAACAACAATAACATTAATAACCAAATCACAAGGGAAAAATAGCAGGCGCCCGGCAACGTCGGCGGCAGGGGCTCACGCCACGATAAGAGAGAAGAAGTGAAAACGGCACTAGATGCGGCGGGCGGCACTTGCAGCCGCTGCATCAGCACTGGCAGCAATCGGAAACACATGAGAAAAATGTCAGACGACGAAAAACGAACCGATCACAACGAATAACGGTAGCGTTTGCGGCTACTGCTGCCGAGGATGAGACAACAAAAACGACACTGGGAACGATGAAGACGATGATGTTGATGATCGTGATCGTAGTAGTGGTGGTGGTGGTGGTGGTCGCGGCCACGACAAAAACATGAATTGCAATGGTAAATAAATGCAGCAAAAAGAGAACGAATAGCGGCCAAAAAATCATCATATAATACTCGTAATACAAATTAGGACACCAACCGTTGAACGGTCGTATTGATTACATTCATAAGTTATGGATAACAACAGCCAATATCAGCATTAGTTAGACATGCTAACAATGATAAGACGGCAACAGGAGGAACAATAATATCGATAACAGTGACGGCAACAGCGACAGCCACAGCAACAACATTAACAACAACAATATCACAAATCCACAACAACGACGACAACAACAACAACAACAACAACAACAACAATATCACCATCCACAACAACAACAATATCAACATCCACAACAAAAGCTGGAGAAACAGCATCAAAACAGTACTAATCTGGGAAGAGCAAGTTTACAATGACAATAGCGGCCACCCTAAACAACGCCGTTTGCACCGAACTTACTGCGCCACGTGGACGACGCCTCTACGATTGGGCCGGTGGAAGACTTCCTGTAGCAACGGCGGGAACGATTAGCGGGAACAATTCCGCCGATGGCCCTTGGCCGCGGTCGGACGTTGCGGACGTCGAAGTCGGCGAGGTCCTGCGCGGGCTTCATCCCTTGATCATCAAATGAAGAATGGGGAGGGCAAAGGACGCCTGCTTGGGTAGCTCGCCAGACCAGCCAACGTAATGAAATGAGATCAGCAACTTCGGAACAACAGCGCCGAACAAATGGTCCGACGATCGACCGTCAGGCGCCTATGATGCTAATGATAACAATGGTAATGATGACTATGATAACAATAACTACGGTAGGCGCTAACAGATCCAACAAGAAGAGCAGCAGACAACAACAACAACAGTAGCAACAACAGCAAGCAACAATAACTAGACAACAGCAAGAGTAATAACAACAGCAACAACAACAACAGCAGCAGCAGCAACAACAACAACAACAACACAACAACGTCGAACGGGCGAGTTCCGTAGCTGTACAGGAGCTGGCCGGAATTACGAAATCGCGCCGTTGATAGGCGCGTTTTCGTCCCCATCTTTGCATATATTTGTCGACTTCTAGATGACAATGAGACGTGATACCAACAACAGCACAGACGGCCATAACAACAACGACAACACACGTAACGGTGAGAGACACCTCCACGAATGCAGATGCTGCTGTTTAAATTAAAACCGCTCCTACTACAGAAAACGATCGGAAGACCTGTTTACAAATCATTGTGAAGTTGCGGCATGCGAGCACCGAGCGGCGTTGTCGTCGTAGTGGAGAAAGAACTCAGATCAGATGTGGGCACATGGCCAACGTGTAGGTTGTTTTTTTCAGTCAAACAATCCACAGATCATTGTTAATTCGTTTTGAGAGTAAGCATTGGTTGAAGTTATTTGACGTTTGATTTATTCTACCGTTACAGACGCTATTACTTGTATTACTTTGCTTCTTTCGTATTTTTTTTCTCTCTCTAGTAGTACAATTTGTTACGTGCACGAGCTAGCGTCGACGAATGTGGGTGGGACGCCAATAATTTGAATGGGACTCCCACGACAAGTCGTGCCAACCAGTCTGTGGGAAGTCGAATCAGGCGCTACAGCTGTACACCTTCCTTCGACTTTCCCACTCGAACAGTTGTTAGATAGATACCACTAATTGCGGTGACGTTACTAGACTAGAAATACTGCTTCAACTGCTAGGCGGAATAATTAGTCTTTGCAGCAGCTAGGGTATACGTAAAACGGGTGTGTAGAACCTATAGTGTAGAACATGACCAGTTTTCAACAGCACACGGGTGGAGGTCACCAGCGGTAACCAATGCAGCGAGAGTCGCCTAACGCACTGTCTCGTTGCGGTGCCATCATAAGCCATCATAAGATAAGCACAAATGAATATGCTTCTCTTCGTCCTATATCGTTACATTTTCAGGCGGACTCTTAGGCGTCATTTAACATCCACACATGTGATTTTGCATTGTTTCGTAAGACGGATCCCATAAATACAAATGTGCAACGATGGAGATCGAACTCGTGCACCTAGATGTGTTTCCTCCGGTCGCAAGGTGCACGCAAATGTACCAATCCACCGAGCTCGATTCATTCCAGATTCAAATATCACACCTGGTTTTTTTGTGGTTGTTGCTGCAGTCACACACACTTACGTATGCAACTAAGATGGATCGCTACACAGGCGTTCTTATTTGACCTTTGTTGACTTTATAAACGAGATCTGTAGTTGGCTGGACCTGTTAAGGCTTCTACCACAGCCACCCAGCCAGTAATAGAAACGTCCTGCTTCGTACCGCAATACCGCAAACTGCGACTAGCTGTCCTGCTTTTACTCATGCCACAGACAAATACGAGTTGTCCTGATTTCTGCTAATTTCATCTACTGTAGCTTTCCACCTAACCTCCCTCCTCTGCCTTCGTACGGCTCGGTAATATACTGCCTCCGATTAAAACTACTTCTACTGCTATAAGTTACCATTATATAAAGGTGTCCTGCTTTGTGTCCATGTGTGTCCTACACTAGATGTCGTGTCTTTGGCTCGTCAATGCCACTTCACCACTCACTGACCAACACTAACCATCCTGCCTTTGCCTGGCACCTCACACAAATGCCTGCTGTAATGGCTTGCTGGTAGTAGTACTGTTAATCGACGCGCAGGCGCCCTGCTTCCTGCGTACCGGTACCGAACTAGCCGGCGGGAACCAATACCAGTTGCTCCAGCTTGCGAATAGTACCGCCAAACAACGCTCGAGTGTCTTGTCTGCTTAGACCTACATGTGCCGTATTAAAAACAGTACTAGGCGTCCTGCTAACCTTTGGTAATCTTTGTGATGATTATATCAACGCCACCAATGACTGCCAAGCGCATGACGGATCCTACCGGAGTTGTTGCTGGCTAATATGATGTCGGTTTTTACGATGGCCACCCCTGGACACAACTTCTTCGATTCTTTAGGTCAACAACGTGCAGCCTATTGCAGGTCCGCTTACAACCTGCCTGTGAGCCAAATTAATTACGCTGTGCTGCCACAGCGCAGTATAATGAATCCAACTTTCCCTTGGGTCGCGCATCACTGAACGCAACGACATCCTGTCTATAATCGTTGAAGGAAGCTCTTGGGGGGGGGGCGGGGTAGACAATTCATACCTGGATTACTTGCCATTGCGAATAAAATTGCCTCTCGTTTATTGCCAAGGCCCTAATTTCACTATAATGTTGTTGTTCACTTCAGGTAAGTGGCTTAAAGTGGCAAACGCCGCCGCAGCAGCAGCACCAACAAATATTTCTATTGCTGCCGTTGCCTGTAACAATGTAACACTTTGCCCTTTTCTGTGTTCCCCTGTTTCTTCGGTCAACTCCCAGTCTCTCTCTCTCTCTTTGGGTTTCTCGAAACAGCAGACCTCAGCAGACACAGCGGGCCGTTGCGACGAAGTTCGCTGCTTTCACTAGACTAGTGAGCGACGAAACTCGTCGATCAGTAGTCACGACAAGCTACGCCGGTCAACGCAACAACGGTAGCCATAAAGCTAAGCGAACCCACAACATGTGAGGTCTACCGACGGTCAACATGCTTGCTGCACCTGTTGCAGGAGACGTTTTTGTGCCGTCGCAGTGGCGGTGCTGCGTGAGGAGGACTGCCTTGTGCAGCTGACAAAAGTGTCGTCTTAGACCGGCCGTTAGAAGGAGAAGAAGAGGAAGAAGACTCCCACGATCGCTGTTCCCCATCTAGTCCCACTGCTGGACATCGGGAAAAGCAGCAGCAACAGCGACAACAACAACAATAACAATAGCAACAACAACAACAACAGCAACAACAGCAGCAGCAACAATTTTCTTCTTCTTGTTGTTGTGTCGGTTTTGGTGGCATCGCTACTGGTTCTGCTGGCTGGTCGTGTAGGGGGCTGGACTGAGGCTATAAGCACGCCAGAAATTCACCGCTCTGACCGCTGACCCGACCGCCCGCCGTCGCCGCTGAAAGGCCGCCATTGCTCGCGAAGCATCTGCTGACCACCAGCCGTGTCAAGGTCTCATCCCCGTTCACAAGCGAACGAGGTGGTGAGTATGTCGGCAATGTCAGCGTTAAGCGAGAAACTAGACGATCTGGCCAGAATTTCTACATCTTCTCGTCGTCGCAGCGTCGTCGTCGTCGTGCATTAGACCGACCTACCACATGCCTTGTGTCCGGACGCAATCATAGGATGCCTGGGATGCTGGCTGGCTTATTTCGAAGCGCAACTGCATGTTCCACGATGGTTGCGTGCCGTCCTAGTTGTAATGCTTGTTGTCATCATGATTATTATTATTATAGTTGTTGCCATTTATGTCGTCCTTATTATTGTCAGAAGTAATGTTGTTATTGTTGCTGTTGTTAGTGTTGTTGTTGTTGTCGTAGTCGTAGTTGTCCTTGTAGATACTACTGTCGCAATTGACGGTTACTATTTTGACGTGTACTGCAAGTTCCTCTCGTTTATTGCCCTTATGCGAAAAGTAGTAGTAGTAGTAGTTTTTATTTTATTTGACTTTGCTGCTTGCTAATGGCTGTAAACGTTCGCTAGACGTGAACAACAACAACAACAACAACAACAACAGCAACAACAACAACAACAACAACAACAACAACAACAACAACAACAACAACAACAACAACAACAACAACGATACTACAAATGATGACATCAGCCGCGACAGCAGCAGCTGCAGCCGCAGGAACAACAACAACAACAATCGCTGCCACGATCCCAGCGAAACCTGTGAAAAGGCTTGCGACAGTTCGATTGATGCGGCCGCAAGTAAGTAAGAGAGATACTAAAAGAGGTCATGCATAAACAGGAAAACGTCTAAAAACACATACGAGCAGAGTGTGACGTTGAGCCCGGCAAACAAAATATCGACTAAAAAGTCGGGTTGCTGCCGTTGTCGTTGTTGTTTCTGTTGTTGATATTGTTGCCGTTGTAGTTGTTGTTGTTGTCGTCCTCTGAGCAGGTGTCGAAGCTTGATTTTGCGTCCAATGGCATGTTAGCGCTGCGCCCGGCACACGTCGCTGTTACGGCTCCCAGGCGACCGCATGATCGTTGAAGCCGGTTATCGACCTGTCCTAGTCACCGGGCCAAAGATCCACGTACCCTATCTGTTTGAGCCCACTAGGGCTGACATATACATACATGCACATACTTGTAAACGGTCACCATGCTAATGGGGTTGGCAGACTGGTTGTTCTGGACAATTCATACGTCTGCGCGTGAGAAGGCATTGCGCCGTATAGTAAGTCGTATACGTGAGTAAAAACCTCTGGCTCTTTTGTGGGCAACACGCCGATCATCCTGTCTAATATACTGAGTGTAAACTCAAGCGGTGGCCATACAAACGCGTAGTCCGGTACATAGCCCACGCACGATACGTGCCCAATTCGTACCCAATTCGCACAACCCAGATCAGTAGCGGGGCGATCGCGGCAGAATTTTGCAGATTCTATATATATATGATAACAATTATGCCTTGCGTGGTATCTAGGTGACCTCTTAGGCCGGGAATTCACCCGTAAAAGTACTAGTTGCATTTACACCTGGCTTTTTTGTCATTGTTGTCGTCGTGTCGTCAATGGCGTTAGCATCTTTACTTGCTATTCTAACTCAGCATTACAGTCTTTGCGATTGCAATTAAAGTAAGTAGCGCATGTGACAAAACTCACGAAACGAAAGCGATAAAAGCGACGCCACTGCCAATGGGACGACATCAGGAGTCGCGGCGGTGGCTTTCACGAACACCGTCCAAAAAAGCAGGGGTTGTTGTCTAGGCAACCACAATTTAGTAGACGACCGTGGGTTCGTATTTGTCTGTCGTTAGATTCGTTTTTTTTTCGCGGGTCTGCTGGATTGCGGTTGGGCAATATTTGTCCGCCTTCAATCCTATGCTAGAAAAGCTCCAGTATAAAAAAGAACAATTATAGTTCACTATGAGAATCTCTCTACTCAGCGAACTCTAACAGAAGGTGGGTCTGATTTTGCCTAAAACCCTCTTCTGGCGAACCTTAAACCAATGGTCACCGCGGCTTTTTCGAGGTTTCTCTAGGAGTCGCATAGAGGCTGAGTGGTTCCAGCCATAGGCTTTATAAAACCTCTAACTTAGTGCGTTGAAAGGATGCCTGGGAAAACGTTTAGAGGCCAGTCTACACTCGACTAGTTTTTAGATTAAGCCATATTTCGCAAGTCACCGGTGACAACCGTCGCCGGCAGCTAGTCGAGCTCCTATATATAATATATTCGATGTTTCGACATTATAATTCATATCAAATAATCACACCTGGTTGCTGGCATTTATATTGAGTACGTGAGCTTTTTATTTCACTCTGTATTGCTAACCGTTTCGGTTTGCACTTGGCCGGCAGTGTAACGTCCCTTCGGAGTATTCCTCAGACATATTGTACCCGCTCGCTGTCGTGAATTAGTGGCAATTTAGCAGAACTGTTTCTCCTTAGTTATCATCAGGTGCGGAGAGATGTTTGTCTGCTTTTCCGGATGAGCGCAAAACGTTGATGTTCATCAAAGCGCAACTCCTTTTTTCCCCTGTTTGAACGCTCGCCTTAATTCGACCAGATGGGTGGCTAGGTGGGCATCGGGCAACGGATGCAGCATGTGTGTCGTTTATTCGTTACTGCCGATTGCATGCTTGAGTTGTCGGCACTCGCTGTCCTAGCACAGCTTATATATTTTCGTCATATCTTATTTCGATTGGCGGCAGTGACTTTATGAACTACTCACTACTCATCGAGACGTCGTCTTCTCCTCGGGGTGGTTTACATCGTCTCATCCGTGTGCTAGCAGCTCTAGTGCCTGCCGCAGTCAGTGCGTGTGCATTGAACGAACCGCCGCTTATTCGTGTCGTGGTTGTTGGTTCGTGCGGCTCGGTGCGGTGTGCTTTCCTGGACTCCAGCCCGAACATAATCTTACAGTGATTACAGCGCACATATGGAAGGGAAGTTTTATTAAATATAATTTGTCCCACTTAGAGGTCTGACGAGTAAAATGCTTGTCGTTGATGGCACATAGTTCCGTTCCAGTTGATATGCATGGTCAATCTGCGATATGTCCTTTTCAATTGGCTCCATCCAAGCTGTTTGGCCACGACTGTGAGTGCGGATTGCGGTCGTGTGCCATCTTTACTCGATTCGCAGTTGCTTTCTGTACCTATAAATCGACATTCTTGTGGGAATGGCATAAACAAATAAGCTATATTTCTAATAAAACAAAATAAGTTATATTTAATGCAATGTATGGGTTGCATAACGTCATGCCCATTTCGCATAGCCAAGAAGCATCCTACCGTTTGGAGGGTTCATGCGAACCGAGTTAATCACAGAGGTTTTCTTTTCCGATAATGAATCATACCCAGAAATCTTTATCCTCCATCATTCTACACAGAAGATCTAGTGATTCGTTTCGCATTTCAAAGCAGGCATCTCAAAACATGTCGAGCCAACATTTAAGGTACCTGCAACTGCTGTTGTAGGTCCGCCAGCGCTGCAGGTGATGCAATGCTGTTCCTTCCATCTCTATTAGCATTGTTCGACCACAGGCTCGTTTAGTTGCGCCTCCGGAGCTGGGTCGCGCATATCGCGCCTGAGTATCCTATTGAAGTATCCTTTGAAGTCCTTTGACACGATACGCGCCGACGCGAATGTAGTTACAAAAGTCAAAAAGCCAGGTCTAGTAGTTGTTCGCTAAATCGTTGTCAGCGTCAACCAGCTAGCAATAGCTGTGATCTGTACGCTTGATTAAGGCAAGCCAGCTCTGCCAACTGGACTTCAGTTGCGATAACGCGACATCATACATGATGTGGCCACGTGGGCTGAATGAACCAGTTGTAGCCGTTCACAAGGAGTGATTTGGTGCCGGGGACGTTCAGGCGTGTCGTGGGCTTTCATGGCATTTAGCTGTCATGTTATTTTGTTCGCTGGCGCATTGTTGCTTCGTGCATTGCACGTGAATCTTTCTTGTTCTTCTTCTTCTTCTTATTCTTCTTCTAATTGTGTGTCATTGGTTCGCACACTTCGCACTTCGAGTTCTCTTTTCCATCGGATACCATCGGAGTTGAGCTGTCGGCTGCTCGCCTTCACTAAACGAGTTCGTCGTGGTGTGACACATCCACGAACTGATGAGTGAACCCGGCTGTCCCTGTTGTAACTTCCGGCGTGGCTGTCGTTTATTAGTTGTCGCACTGTTGACATAAGAAATTGCCTTCCTTTCTTATATCAACGCAGCTTGTTTTTATGCGAAATTGCCTTCTCCTGCAATTCCTTCCCAAATTCTTTGACAGCTCATCGAAGCTTCATCTTTTTTAAATGCGCATAATTCCGTGGCACAGCATTTGCAGGAATGGCTAATGACGCTTATAGTCGTATTTATAGTCACATTAAAAAAAACAACATGCAAAAGCGTGCGTTGCCGTGAGTTTCTCTTCGCATCCTGCATTGTTGCCTGGTTGCGTCCTGTCCGTTGACATTTTGGCGCTCCACCCACAGGTCCCGCAGGCGGGTCCTGGGTTCATCAATAGTAATAATAATAATACTTAAGATTAGGATTATAATCATTACTACTAGACAAACCGTTTTTTGTTGCAAAGTACCGTAGCAACAATGTTGCAAAAATAACAACACGAAAGGAGTTCGAGAACACACTATAACGCGCTGGCAACGCTACCGAAAAACACTCTTTATAGAAGATTGTTGTTGCCAGATAACATTTAGCTACGCACGGAATGATGAACGAGCGGCCTTCAATTATCATCACTACCTCGTATTATCACACAACACATAAACACACACACACACGAATACATAGAGAAAGAGAGAAACAAACCTACAGATACAAACAGTCGCAGAGAAGCACGCAGAGTGGCCTTCATGACCCTCGACAATCCCTTGTCGAAGTGACCTTAATGAATGGATTGTGGGACGGACTGCAGTTAAGATGTGTGGCGCTTTTTCTATCTCTCCTATCTCTGGGAATAGGCTATCATTCCATTGTTGGAGGCAGCCGCCAGATGACGGCTAGCCGCACATTAACACGCCAACAACATCACTCATTATAGTTATGACAGTGGCGGCAGCGGCAGCAGAGACAGAAACAACAACAACAACAAAACATTCAAAACGACAACAACAACAATAACAAAAACAACAGCACATTCATTGTACAGCTTTGCACATGCAGTGCGAAAACAACGTAGAAACGCTCACAGCCTGACAGATACAAGCGCAGTTGCGCCCATGCGCTATTCTACTATCGGTACTACTCCTATTTGTTTTGTTTCTAGGTCTGTCTTCGTGTAATGGTACTAATATTGCGCGTGCGTATATCATGTATAATGTGTTGTTATTTTTGCGATTAATAACTAATATCTGGTGATTTGTCTCGTTGGACTGTGATCTCCAGACATGTGTTCTTTTGCTCTTTCCTCTTTTTGATTTTTTTTTCATTTTTACACTCGTAATTTCGGTAAACGCCGCTACATTCTAGAAAGAAGGTGGTACATTGCGAGTTAAGGAGGTGGCCGTCGAGCATAGGCGCGCCATATCAATATAACTATCTACACGCGGCTCTGCCTGTAGATGCAGTTAAACGAACAAAAATAATTGTCTCCACAGTTGTTTCGAAGTTTGTATGCGTAATAATAACCGCTGCTTATCACCATGCTGGACAACATCTCATTCCGCATGGTGTCGGCTCTCAGACTTGACGGGTTTATATGCGAACACACGTCTGCAAGGCATGTGGAAAACCACTGGAGAAAGATAGCCTCCATCCATTGAACTGCATCATAAGCCAAGGCCGGGCTCTTACGCACACCGAAATAAACGCAGTAATTTAAAGAGCTGTCCGGAGGAATACCTAACATGTTGGAACCCAGACTGGGATTCCATGACGGTAAGAGGCCCGACGGTGTCACCATTCCGCCGTGGAATAAAGGCAGATGCCTAGTTGGGATGCGACAGTCTCCTGCGCAGCCGCACCATCTTATTATCGCCACAGCGCTACAGCCTTCTCGGCATGATGGGCTGCCAAACACGCCGAAAAAGACATATGGCGTAAATACTTAGAGCTAGAGCCGAGATATAATTTCGTACCGACTGCAACACAACGGGCCCGGACAGCAGAAGTACAAAGACATTCATACAGGACTTAAGTGCTCGAATACAAGCAAATATCGGGGATATGCGTGAAGACGGGTTTTTAAGGCAGCTGCTTCCATTGGCAGTTTGCAGAGATGCCGCGTCGAGAGTACTATGAGCTGAGAGTAGCTAGAGGGAAACCATGAGATAACGAGGATACACATTCACACCTAACAATAATAATAATAATAATAATAACAACGACGGCCCGTCTGTTAGCCGTTCCCATGCATGTCGTCTGATGAACCGACCGATGACGGCCAACACCCGTTAAGCCGTCTGCACAGGGAGTGCCGGCCGGCTCACATGACACGTGGAGCTTAATTGAATAGTGAGAAGAGCATGCACGCCATTCACACTCGAGTCTTAAGTTCTAAGTGGAAGCAATAAGCTACGACCCGATGGGGCTGTACCGTACATCTGTGGTCACACGGCAAAGGCTGTGTTGTCTGAGATGTAACTGTCTCACACTGCACGGCGGCGTTATCATTTCTTCACGACACTTTGCCGAGTGTAGATGGGTCGCAGAAGACGCAGAGTTTACATTCAGAATCGCGGAGAAAATATATCGAGCTGTGAACGAGCTCTCACTTCGTGCGAATTGTATTTGAGACACTGGCTCCAAAAAGTGTCAATACGGCAAAGGTTTTGCGAGGCGATATCGCAAAACGTACGGGTAATATTGCGGGTGACCGACTTGAAGCGATGTTTCTGAGGAATATGCTGCTACTGACTGTTCAGAGAGGAAATACGGCTTATATTATAGACGCCAAAAGTTTACACAAATTTGACTGATAACAGTGAAAACGTTAATCATAACATGTGTCATTGTTATGAATATTAAACTTAGACATTATCCTAATAATATTAATTATAATAATACAAAAATGCGACGCCATAGTAAAAGTAGTTGGCGGCCAATTCATACTTGGTGGTAAGTGCATTAGCAGCGAATACAAACTCTATTTATTTAATTAACATCGACAGGTGGCCAAAATATTGCATGCACTATCGTGGCTGCATGCATGATCTATGCGACGTGACCGTGCTGTTATGCTAACTATGTGACGCAAATCAATGCGTTTCGGGTGACAACAAAAGCCTTATCTATTTTTATGCGTATGACTTGGCTAAATGGTTGCGGCATTAAATGGAGATGCCAGCGTATTGATTTTGACCCCTTAGCGCTGGGCGCGGTTCAAACTTACAATGCTAGACATCTTGCATGTGATCTGAAATACCGTTGTTTTACAAGCGAATTTGCCTTAGGACCAGCGGAAGCAAGGAGCCGCACATTGAGCATCCGCGTAGAGCAAACGACGGGCTAAGATTTAGCCTGCTCAAGTCGACCACTAGAGGTCCAGGTCCCTCATGCTAGATCTACAAGTGAAGACATCACTTCAACATGTTGTTGTTGTTGTTGTTGTTGTTGTTGTTGTTATTTTTGTTGTTGTTGTTGTTGTTATTTTTGTTGTTGTTGTTGTTGTTATTTTTGTTGTTGTTGCTGCTGTTGTTGCGGCTGTTCTTGCTGCTGTTGTTGTTGTTGTCGCTACTGTTTTTGCTGGAAGTGCTACTGATTAGTTAGCCATGATACGTGATGACACGGTTGTGGTTTTGATTGTTGCCAGTGCAACTGGTATCTTTTTCAGTCCGTTGCTTCTGTATGTGGTTTGCTACCTGCGACGACCGTTGCCTGCATCTTCAGGGGACACATACATACAGCATACATATAGATATACATACACGTAGTGTAACCCTGACTGAACAAAGCTAATCTCTGGGCCCCTGGGTGTTGGCCACCTGACAGATAACAACTGACGGGTGGCATACGGCGCTACCAGGCGCCTCTGATAACCGATCCCCCCCCCCATCCAACCCAGCTCACCCAACAACTTATGATTCCAGCAGCAGCTGCTGCGGCGTTGCTGATGCAATTAGTGCTGCTGTTGTTGTTGCTGCTGCGGTTGCTCTTAGTGCTGCTAAGATTGTTGCTGCCCTGCTAATTTTGTTGATGTTGTTCCTACTTTGAATTCATGCGACTAAAACATGAAAACGCTTGGCGATAATACTTCTACGTGTTTCTTTTCTTTGTAATGGCTGTTGTGTCGCCGTAGCAGCCGTTATGGTTGGTGGCCGAGATGACGGTAATGATGACGATGACTGTGAGGAGACATAATATTGTTACTACCGCTGTTTTAATTGCAAATCATTGGGGGTAGTAACATTGTTATTGTTTTTGCCGTATTGTTGAAGCTGCTGCTGCTACTGTTGCTCCTTTTATTTTGATTTTATTGTTGTTGGTGTTGTGGCTGCTGCCGCCACTAATGACATCGGCCTTGCTGTCGTCATCGCTGTATGCTGTTCTATCTCAATTAACTGCTTTCTTTACCACCACTACCACCACCACCATCGCAGCAGCAGCAGCAGCGGCAGTCATTTATAATCATAACAAATGTATTCGTCAAAATTCACCCGCAATTGTCGTTAGTAGTAACGTTTTTTTTTTTCTTTTATGTTGTTGTAGCCATAGCAGGAGCAGAGGGGCAGCAAGAACAGAACAAGTTGTATAGACATATGGGAGAGACGCCGAAAATACGGTTGGTGGTGTTCTTTTATTGTAGTTGTTGTTGCTTTTGTTGTTGTTGTTGTTGCTAATATTGCTGTTGTTGTTGCTGTTGTGTGCGGCGACTGCTGTGTTCGGCTGATCTGTCTGCTGGTGCTGCGAAACAGCCCTGCCACCGGACATAGACAGCCGCACACCCGACAGAGGCCGGGGGTACCGGTCGTCCTTGACAATGCTGTTGTGCCAGCCATAAAGTCGTTTTGCCTGTGAAGGCGGTAGCCAACCGAGTCATGCCAGTCTGCTTGTTGTTGTTGTTGTTGTTGTTGTTGTTGTTGTTGTTGTTGTTGTTGTTGTTGTTGTTGTTGTTGTTGTTGTTGTTGTTGTTGTTGTTGTTGTTGTTGTTGTTGTTTTTGTTGTTGTTGTTGTTGTTGTTGTTGTTGTTGTTATTGTTGCTGTTGTTGTTACTGTTGTTGTAGTTCTCTCGTCGCTCCTCGCTCGTTGAGTCTTGCTACAGTGCGTCTATGGCCGCTATATGTTAGTACCACAACTAAGATTACTACTCTAACTTCTACTTTTCTAGTATGCTGGCGATTCGCATCGACAGCTGGTTGCCACGACCTCTACCCCCCGACTTCAACGGCCACTGTGTCCCCTCTCGCGGCTAGCACACCGCGGCTAGCACACCGCGGCTAGCACACCGCGGCTAGCACACCGCGGCTAGCACACCGCGGCTAGCACACCGCGGCTACCGCGAATATCTAACACTATATCTATCTGTGTACCTATGTATCTATCTGTGTACCTATGTATCTATCTGTGTATCCATCTATGTATCTATCTGTGTATCCATCTATGTATCTGTGTCTGTTTTCTATCTCTCTAAGCGCCCTGGCGGTAACGATGGTCCGCGATGGTCGTGGTGGAATTGTTCACCATCTCGGCACCGCCGCCATCTTTTCGTTGGCGTAGGCCGAACGAAACCGCCATTGGCACCATCGTCAGGGACGGGGCCTCCGACAGATTCCGAATCGAGGAAACACCCACAAACTTCCGCCCGTCTTCGGAACTTTGGCTGTTATGTTTGCCGCTATGGTGGGGGGAGGGGGTGGGGTGGCAGGTGCCAGGGAAATTTGCATGATTAGCGCGTTCCAGTGCTCTCTCCCTTATTCCCCGTCCTTGTGTTTTTTTCCCTGCAACTAAGAGTCTCACGACGACCACGACGACGACGACGACCTCCATAGACATGTGGCGATAATGATATTCATAGGTGGCATTAATAATGGTAATGGTTTTTGGGGTGGCTGGTCTGTGGTCGGTTCGAATTGGGTAAGCAGCGGATTGAACTTGATGAAACGGACGGAACGGCAAAGGACGCCTCGATGGCAATCAGCCAACTCACAACACCTTGGTGACGAAACAAGACAAAAAAAACAAAACGCTTGTGGGAGACGTTCTCTTTCTCCCCCTTTCTCCCCCCTCTCTCTCCCTCGCCCTATCTCTCTCTTTCTCTCTCTCTCTCTCTATATATATATATATATCTTTCTTGCCGTCTCTCTCTCACTAGACGTCTGTTTGTCTGCCGGATTGCGAACCGATCGGACAAAGAGGCCGTTGTGGGGTAAGCAAATGTTTTGCTCGTTCTTTCGTTTGTTCGTCCCGCCCGCACAACGGCACAGCTACAACAGCAGCAGCGGCAAAATATAACAACAGCAGGAGCAGCACTAGCAGCAACCACAGCGACTATAGCAAGTCCACCACAACAACAACAACAAGAATGACAGAAGCAGCAACAACAACAACAACAACAAGAAAAAGAACGGCAGAAGCAGCAGCAACAACAACAACAACAACAACAACGACAAAGGCCACGATACAAATCACTCACACTAAAATACCTAGATATTGTGTACGCGAGCAGTAACGTAGGGGTGTCGCACTGTACCAGCTGCATCGTCTACGCCGCGCGGATAGGTCGGATGCCCCCCTATGTAACCACACGACGGCCGGGTGTATCTAGGTGGCAAACTGAGACAGCTAAAGTAAAAGAGAAAGAGAGAGAAAGGGGTGCATGGTGGGAGAGATGAAGGCGTCGTGCCTCGACTGCACAGCACAACGATTTGCTAAGATTGCGAGCTTTCGTTCTCACGCATGCTCCGTTGCCACAGCTTAGTTGGCTCTTGAGCATTCAGGGTCAAAATATTTTCGCTAACGCAAGACCCGTATATATATATATATATATATATATATATATATATTACTTACTTACTTACTGCTCGTATATATATATATATATATATATATATATATATATATATATATATATACGAGCAGTAAGCGATATAGATGCAAAATTGTATTAAGAATATATTATATAAAATTAAGTTTATATATATATATATATACATGCCTAATTGTATACACTGATAAGACTGACAATTGTATTTAAATGGACGTGTTCATCTTTAACTTAGAATAGTCATCTGGGTCTGCGCCACTCACGATGCAATCCTAGCGTTGAGACCGCATTGCCCCGCTGGACGTCAAGGGAAGAAACGTCGTTCCTCTAGTGAAAGAACTGCGCGGCTCTTTTGTGTCCCGTAAGTTAGAGAGATTGTCCTGAGCCAACTCTTAGTAGAGCCACCCTTGGTCTAATTAGCAAATATACATGCTGATCGGCTATCAAAAACGACCATTCCCTCTAAGATGTCTTCTAGTTATGAGCGCTTAGCCAAGATCGTGAGTTGATTTTGCATGAAGCTAAATTAGACCTGACCGGTTTCGTCAAAAGGCCGTGAATAGACTCTGCCGGAAACCTGACGTGCGGCGGTAGCGACCTTAAGAAGTCTTGTCGTTTAGCTGTAGCGTCCAGGCTAAGTAGCTAAATAAATAACAACATTAATATATATATATATATATATATATATATATATAGTTTATTTTCACTAGATGTTGGGTAAATTCAAACATACAATACAATATAAACATTTTAAGATGTCCGTGCCAGCCCTGCTAGTAAGATGACTTCGTGGCACTCACTACTGTGGCAATATTGCTAATGATGCATGTGTCACTTGCTTTATGGAACCCTTTAGTTCCTACCCTCAATGTGTTTTTGGCCTTTCTTGCTCCCTGCCATTTTACGCTTAATTTTGCTTCTGCGGTGTGAAACTCCAGATCAATGTCAGCCATTTCTCCCCATACTGCTTGATGAACGGGATCTGTGCAGGTGTGAACTGCTTCCGAATCTGTTTTATAAACAGGCAGGCTTGGCTAGCAAATAGATCATTAGACAAGCAAGTGTGTAAGTCTAAAATGTCCGTTCTAAAAAGGCGGTCATGTACCAAGTGCCAGCAATAGTAATGAATGCCGTATGAAGCCATTGATACTATTTTTATATGGAAAAAGGGAGCCCGGACACTGCCTGGAGTGAAAGCATTTAGCGCTAGAAGTGTTGCTGACGCAACCATTGCTTTTTTTTTGTGTCTTTCTTTCACAGTGCGCCCAGCAAAGGTGTTGACTGAGGAGGTCAGTGTGATGCCTAGGTTTACGAATCTACACAATTTAGCGCCTGCCCTGAGTCTGGTCTGAGCGAGCCACCATCTGCTGCGCGTCTGCATTTCATGGCTTCCGTCTTTGTTCTCGAGAAAAGTCGTTTCGTCACATACAGTTAGCTAGCGTCTGTTAGTGATGGAACGTGCTTCCGCTGTGGAGTACTAGATCGTCAGCGTACAAGATGATATTCCTCCGAGAACCTATTTACTATGCACTTGTTGCATTGGGATAATATCTACGTTTAATTCTTCTTTGCGGGATACATATATATATATATATATATATATATATATATATATATATATATATATATATATATATATATATATATATATCCTGCAATACACCCCAGAGTTCGTCTAATAAACGTTGGGATCTAGTAAAATCTTTCCGTTGTTGAACTCGACTAAAGGCCCGAATGTGTGTTTCTATGTCTCAACAATAATCAACTCTGCGCAGATAATGGGCATACACATTATGTCGTACATACTTCACTATCCATGTCGCTACGTCCAATGGATTTTTCCGTTGTGATATGAACTTACAAGATAATATAACATAATAGCATAGCTGACACCCTTGAATCACCTTACAGGACTTTGTCCGCGTTTAACTCATGACGTCTGCGTTGCCAGAATTTTAACTGGCGTACACGAAATTGTCGTCTGTTCTATGGGAATCTGCAAATCACACAGAGGCTGAATCAAGTGCCCAGACTTAGTCGACAAATCGAGACAAGCATTCCCAGACGTTAAAAGTCTGTGTGACCCGAACTTAGATGGTTGCGCGTCATCTGTCGGGGCAAATCAGGCTGAACTTGGCGAAGGAACTCGCGACGTTATTAAGGTGCCGGCTAATATCGCAGCACTGTTAAAACATGGAAAATTACATAGAAGCCTGTCGACGGGTTGAAGTGTATGCTGACTGTAGCGAAAAAAAAACGCGCTGCTCCTCGCTTGCAACCTCGCGTTGAGAACTTTCATAAACGCAAAGTGATCAAGCAGGGTTCTTCAAGCTATTATATTCAAGCTAGGATTTCGTAGGTCCTGGGAACGGCCATTAGACAAGTCGAACTAACGTGTTTGGAAAAGCCTTGTTAACGAGTTAGCTGCAGATTGACAAGACGCGAGCCGTTGACCCAATTTGCCGGCAACTGGGAAAACTGCAGTCGTTTCTTAGTAATTTTCGGAGCATGGCATAAAGATTGTAAGGTTGTAATCGTGGCTTCGCATCGCAATCGATGATCAGTCTAGAAAACATTTGTCTAGACTAAACACTCCAATACACTATAGGTCGTGATATAAATCCAGTGCAATTAATATTCAAATCATAATCAACTGGATAGGAATTATTCATTTGCGCGTTTGCACAGAAGCTGCTGTAGAAATATGTTGTATTTGGTAATATATATATATATATATATATATATATATATATATATATATATATATATATATATATATTGGTATACCCTCTGTTTTTTTGTCGCACCTGGTGTGCCTGAATCAGATAGTATCCTGTAAAATGTCCAGTCGTGATTTGGAGCGATTAATGTTTGTACGCCAAGCAAGTTGCACCAAGCAAATCATATTGTATCCAATGCTGATTGTTGGGGGCTCACGTTATGCAACGAAGGCAACTCAAGCCACGTACCGCCGGTTAGGCCGACTTTACCCGCTTAACTTAGTCAAGGTTCTGTCGTCGCAGAAGCCGCGGCGTCAGCAGAAACTACTGCGACTCGCAGAAAGTCTGTGAAGTCTGCGAAATAAATACCTGTTTTCATCTAGACCACAGATAGTTTCACTATGAGGCATATAAACCTTTGTTAAGGTCAAACGTCGCGCGGATACTGGCACCGTTGCTGCTTGTGTTGTCCTTTGCCGTCATCAGCTAGTTGTTAATTTTTTCATCTTGCAATTGCCGACATTGTCATGACATGACATCTTAACGGTCAAAGATCATACGTAATGCGTTTCGCGCACCCCTATTTCGACATGCTTGTCGACACACTCGCACATACAGATTCTTGTCCCATGTTGTGCATCATTAAATGTTTGTTTGTGGGCTTATAAACTCTTGCATGCGTATCCGTATCGCGATTGGTTACCACGTGTGCAGCCCTGTTCGATGAAAATACCGTTCACTACAGGACGCTGTGTCTGACCTTTAAATGAACGTGCAATTTGCTACTCTATCTGACTATGCTGTCTGATTATAACCACTGGAAGAGGATTGTAAGGATTATGCATGCTAGGCGCTCTTCACTGCGGCTAAAAACGGGTGGCCACAAGAAACCGAATCAGCAAGCGCGCTACGAAATTGCGGCCGAGTTGCCTGGGTTCAGTCGATGTTCGTAAGAATAGCGTTAGCGAAAGACGTCCCCTTTAACTGTACAAAAGCTTGTACACATATTTTTGGTCATATAAACCGAGTTCATAAAAACGTTGCTTGCACGGCACATTGTACAAAGAGGCCCAACGAAAAAAAAAATGTATTGCAAACGTCGTAATCCGGTTTCAAGGGTGGTAACCCTTAAACCATATTTTATGTTTCTAACTCGAGTAAGCCAAAGGCCAAGGTGGACAAAGATTGCATCACAATCACACACAAAAAGGCAAGGCAGATGGCTGAAGGACATGACTGTGTCGGTGGATCTGTCAAAGAAATACAAAAACAACTTATAAAAATACTAAATGTGGCATAATTTATATTTATATATAAGTTATGCCACGTTTAGTTGCTAGTACGCGTTTTTTCTATTGTACCAACTATAATTTGGTAAGAATACAAGCTGCCGCTAAAATGTAAGTCTTCATGTAAACTGAGACTGTTTAATTATTAGTTATTGAAACACTAATGCCAACAATTCATATGAAATACAGTATGTCAACTAGAAACAAACGAAATAAACCAAGATAAATTGTTACTGATAAAGCCAAATAGGCCACATCGTTGGAGGCCGGCATTGATAATGATGGACCACATTGTTAGGGCACTAAGAGGCCTTAGCAGGAAAGTCGTCAGTGCGCGTGAGCAAAATGAAATGCCAGGGTAATCTGCAGCTAATCAGTTCGACATTCCTGTTAATTTGTACGCATCAATCCAATACGAGCACCTCGGGATGATCCATCAGGTATTGCGAAACTCTATTTTCATTTTGTATAACGAATATGTCTTTTCTTTCGTTTTCAGCAGGACATTTGTGGCTCTGTATGTATTTTTGTAGAGCTGTGACTAAATGTTCTATATAAATATATACCATATATAACTCGTTGCGCATGATAAGCCTTACCCGTTCGTACAGAACTAATCCAACACACAGTTCCAATCACGGGCTGTCAACAGGCGTACCGTGTACATCACTCAGCCCAATTCATACTGACAGGCAACTCACCTGAAAACATAATAGTCATGTTAGAACCACATATGCTCGTAGTATTTAAGCTGACTCGCGTCGAGTAGGCTACATATCTATTGCGCGTTAAAGCCGTCGCGGCCCCGTTCTGGCGTTACATGAAAGATTTTAACATTATCTGACTAGTGTTAATTATTACTAATAATGTAGTCATTAGATGTCGAATTTTCAATTTTTACTTACGTGTTGTTGCTGCTCTGGCTAATACGGTCATAGTTATTGTTGTATGTATATATATATATATATATATATATATATATATATATATATATATATATATATATATATATATATAGATGTATATATATCGGGCAAGACTAAACGTCCTTCAACAAGCAGAAGCCGGAGACTGATGCCGTGCAAAAATTCTAGTAGCAGCCAACCTTAATTCAGTACGAGTCTACGTGGGATTACTTTTCGGTATAAGGCTAGTTCTGAAGCAAATATGAATTTGCGGTAAAGCTGGCAACGCCGGGAAGGCATGGACTGCCGTCATGCCGCAGCTGCGATAGCTGTGTCCCAGACACGGTCAGATTAATAAATCATGAGCTGCAGCGTTACGGTCGTCTCATATGCCCTGTCTCAAAAGTCAAACAACTCAAAAGCCTCACGCGTTCAGACGACCGTTGATCCAACGGATTGACGCTAGTACCCTACTGCACCAATAAAACGCTGAAGGGACACGATACGGTTGTGGACCCTCTAGCAGCCTCCCGCATCCACGCCGGTACCGATGAGAGCAGGCTGCACCGTAGGGCGGACGCAGAGCAATCTAAGCAACTAACGAGCCACACCTGCCTTAAACACTCCAGCCTTCAAGATTGCTTTAACCCGGCATCGGCGTCTGAAATCCCTGGCGGCTCATGAGGCGTCCTATAGCCGATTTGGCGGAGGAAGCCCGCAAAGTCGCGCAGATAATCCGAACCACAAGCGAACCAATGGCCGTGGTTGGTTCAGCTCCTTTAACGTATCGCGTTGGTAATATAAAATGAGAAAGCGCCGTTACACTGATGGATCTACATCCTACCATCGCGGCGGTCTAAGGCCCGACAGTGTGCTTCAATGATTGGCAGACCCAGGCCGTCAAACATGGGCGTTAGTAGAATATTTAACTTCATTTAACATTAATCATTTTTAAGGTTAACGCAATGCCGCTACCTCTACCGTTATCGGTGTCCTTGTAGGGAAATCCTTGTAAAATATTGTCCCAAGCATTGTTGTTGTTGCTGCCAGCGACCTTATTGTCGATCAGGAATGTTGCTACATTGCCCATAATGTTACTGTGTTTATTGGGCTTGTCCGCGTTTACCTGTTTAGTTCGGTTGTGATTGGCGTGCTGTTAATTTCGCTAGTACGCTTATCATTCGACATGCCCTTCCTAGAAGTTGACGCCTTGGCCAAATATTTGACAGCACTTTATATAAGCGTAGTTCGTTAATCGTGTGATGTCGATTTCTTAAAGGCCTACCGTATTTGATGTGTTGTCGCCATTTTTATCGCTATCATAGTTTTCAATGTTTATTTCAATATTGATCTTGTAGCAATGCCTGCAATATAATTGTCTGCAGTAAGGTTACTCATATTTACAATTTTCCATGAACTAGCTCCCAAGTGCTCTTCTAACTAAAAGTTATTTCTCGCAATTCACGTCTTATTCAAATCTTTATTAGCACTTCGTAGTAATGTTATGTTTAATTCTAGCGTATTACTATTGATACTGTGCTTCCTGTTGTTGCGGTTCCCAATATTGCCGTCATTTTTTTTTCATACATATTGTTTGAGTCGCAATAACTTTGCACTTTAACATGATACAAACCTACAATACAGTCGTCACAATATATGTATGCAAATACGATTGTATTATTCAAATTATATACAATTTGAACACTTAGACGATGATTGTGGTGCTGCACGGATAGCACGGGGCTACTAGAAATTCGTATTCGATTTTTGCATGATGCAATGATCAAAGTTAGTTTTCATAAGTACCTATTATTATCATATAATATAGGAAGAAATGTCATAATCAGAATTAGAAATCGTTGCTGGATTTGCTGTTATTGTCGTCTTTACTGTCGTGTTTTGTTTTTGTCGGCGTTTAAAATGATTTTTTTTATCGTTGTCGGTACCGGTCCTGGCAGCAGCCAAGACCGTTACCGGTTTTGCGCAACGTGAGATTGTCGGAAAGTTGTCGAGAAGCAGAATCGCCGAGGCGCATCACTGATCATGACCAAGGCGTTATTTTTAACCATACTCTTGCGTGCTACGGCCGACGTATATCCCCCGCGGCCAGAATTTCCGCACAATCTGCCCACTAGCATTTTGTGGCGCCATCATTCGATCATATTGTGTAAAACGCGCATAAACAATTCGATACATATATATATATATATATATATATATATATATATATACAGTAAAGCAGACTTAATCCGGTTAAGCTATTTGACGAATAAGTGCTAGCTTGAACGCTCGTTGCAACGGAACAATAAAACAAAGAGTCATCGTGAAATATCGTGTACCGATACTAAAATCTATATCAACGCCATACAAACAATGGCCGGCGGAGAAACAACAATAACAACAACAACAACCGTAGTACTGAAAGCGGCCTCGTTGTCAGCATCAGCATGCCTTTGTTGTTACTATTATGATGATGATTATTATTATTGCTGCTATTTATTACTATTATCAAGAGCATCATGCGGAACAAATAGTCTACCGTTTTACTACACTTGCGTAAAGCAGGTAGAAGTGTGTGAGCTGTACGTGGAAGCACAGGAACAAGTGAATCTACCAACAATGACAATAGTGCAAGGAATGATAGGAAATGAACGAAAACGAAAATGGCAACAACAGCAGCAGCAGCAAGAACAGTAGCAGCAGCAACAGCAACAACAGCAACAAGAACAGCAGCAATAACAACAACAATAATATCGGCAGTGTTTACAATAAATGAATAACAACATCAAACAAGAACAGCAGCAATATCACCACCGGCCTAACTAACTAACCTAATTATGGCAGATAATACAGATATACCCCGGTGCATATACGGCACGTACATTACTACTACTACTACAGCAGTAAAAGCAACAACCGCCGCATTGCATCGCCGTATCGCGTCAGCAGTCCGATGATGAATAAGCCGGGTACGTAAGCGCCTTACTCAACGAACGCCGGCGCGCTTACTACAAGACTGTTAAAGACTCATATTATAATCATCCAGCAACGATTCGAACAAACGAAACCTAAAGAGAGAGTGAGCTACATAGATCGATATATGGAAAGCAAGAAAGCGACAGAGAAAGAAAAAACCACACTGGACAACTCAGTCGTGGCTGCTCATGGCCGTGGAATAGCCACAGCAAGAACAGCAACAACAACAACAACATCAAGAAGAACAATAGCAAGAACAACAGCGTCAACAATAGCAAGAGCAACACAACAGCAACAATAACGACACTAGTATTGTTGCTGTTGTTGTGGGTCTTGTTGTTGTCGTCGTCGTTGTTGTTGTTGTTGTTGTTGCTAATGTTGTTGTTGTTGTGCTCATTGAATTTAGTGAGGGGGCCCTTCGGAGTATAGCTATTCACGACGTTGTTGTCACCAGGACAGGGCCGTCGGTCTGCCGAAGACGCGTGACTCCGCCCGAGCGGTCGTCCGGGTGGCCTGTTCATGTTTCTCCGGAGACGAGCGACGGACTATCCAGCGGTCGTAGCGGTCGGTGGTGTACAGCGTACACCCATATATAGCAAAAGAGACACGATGGTTGGTATATGTACACAGAGAGAAAGAGCGCCAGACCGGTGTTGATCAGCCGACGATGGTGGCTGCTGCTGCTGCTGCATTCGTCGACTTCACTTTATCCGCCTTCGACGATGCACGACGGAGTCACCACCACGTTGTCATCATCACCATCAGTATCATCAGTATCATCATTGGACGTTAACAGGAACGGCCCTCAGTTAATACATACAGACGCATACACACACGCCCTCACTTACGCATACCTCAGTAGTTAGCCACTGCAATACTACTCTACAAGACAATGCAAATCATAATGCGATACTAGTGTAAATAGTGCTAATCTTACGAAGACTAACTATACGAATAACAAACCAAATGTAGTAATTATCATTTTTGTTTGTATGGTGATGGCGTTTATAGATTTAGTGCTGCTGTTGCTAACACTCTTCGTTGCTGGCATATCATATATGGACATTATTGTTTTTTATCTATCGAAGACACCAACACGAACACGCCCACTAAGCATTTTCCAGCGTAATGGCCATTAGTGAGTTCGGCAGCAATAATAATAAAAATAATAATAATAATAACCACATTGTACGGGAGCATACCGCGCCAATCAGTGCATACTGTTAACTAGGGTCTACTAGCGCATTAATTAATCGGCGCAAAACCTACTATTGTTTAGGTATTTAGTTCTTACTGTATAACTGCAAGGAGTTAATTTGACGTTACATTATATATATATATATATATATATATATATATATATATATTTATATATATATAGAGAGAGAGAGAGAGGGCAAGAAGTAATATAGAGAAGGGAGATAGAGATGCATGCATTTAATAGGTTTCTGAATAAACTCGTGTGAATTAAAGCAGTGGTCCGCGTATTCCCAAACAATTTTGGAATATCATTGTAGAGACTACTTCATCATATCAAGCCATAATAAATACCTTGTGCAACGTCGTGCTCAAGGGGGTATGGAGTTTTAATCCACGCCATCCGCCTCACAAGTAAGCTCACGAGCACAAACGGCCAAGCATATGCATGCACATGCAGAAACAAATAAATTATAACACATAATGCCTGTAAACGTCGTAAAAAACGTAAATGCAGGGTGGAGCTGGTGACATGCGGAATGCAAGCACACAAAAGTGACATACACACACACACACACGAAAAAAGATCATCGCGATACGCAGACAATAATCGATTCACTCTGCTAACACCGATCTGACAGTCTCATGCGGTTGTTGTCGCCAAATAAACGAAAAACGCCGTAACAGTGCAAAATCGCGCTCCTATGATCGCATGTGTCTAATGTACACATGCACCTGTATGGATGTTCTCGTGGCATGCATTGAGCTCATCGTGCGCGTTGCGGAATCTCTAGCTATTCTCTATTCTATTCGCTTCTCCGTCGGCAGTTCAACGTGCATTTCAGGCGATGTCACTAGACTGATGTCTACAGTAATGAATCCCCCCCTCGAGCCCAACGTATTGCTACCTAGTGCCATCAACAGTTCCGGATGACGACATTACGACTTAAAGGCATGCACGCAGATCTAATTCGAAGAACTGCTCGTAGCAACGGCCTGACAAGAAAAACAACAACAATAGCAGAATGCATAACAAGGAGCAACTTTTACGCAAAGACTAGCAATAACACAATAGAAACGACAGTTCTACGTCAGCGTCAACAATTGCAGTACAAACGTCACAAAGATACCTTAACCTTATGTTTGTATAGCCTTTATAGATTACTGATGAAAATGTTGTTGCACAATATACAGCGATACTGTATCAGGAGCAGCAGTAGCAACATAACAACAAATGAAACATAACATCAATCAGCGATCAGATAGAGGAGTTTAGTACAAACATTATTGTTCGGCAGCCGAGAGGCCGTGGTTAAAATCAGAGATCTTACATTTGGCCTTTATGGCTCCATAAATGTTTACTAAAGCTTGATAATAATAATAATAATAATAATAATAATATAATAATAATAATAATAATAATAATAATAATAATAATAATAATAATAATAATAATAATAATAATAATAATAATAATATGTAACCTGGGCCAGCGCGAATTATATTCACCCATAACTGGACAAACCAAGCGAGACAAAAAGACGGAAAAACACATAAATGATGCCAATATAGACACCTCTGGCCAGGCTTTAGCGGCGGACATCGACGGCGAACACTGTCAAGTTAACATCGTGAATAACACCGGCACGTCATGGGATACCAACTAAACTGACGCATTTATGTATCTATCTACGGCTAAACATAACTGTGTAGATGATGGTCACCGATAAATAAAAATCCATCGAACTAACTACCGCTACCACCTACCACCGTCACATTAACAGTCGTCTATGAAGCATGCAAACAACGTGCAGCGTAACGTACGTTTAATACGCCGCCTTTCGATCTAAAATGTGCTTAGTTATAGCGGCAGAACCACGGCAGGAACTGACGTTGGTTATGTTAGGGCTGATGTCGCATCGTGTTATTGCTGCACCCGATGTTGTTGCTGCTACTGTTGTTGTTGTTATAGTTCCGCTTATTGGTTTTATCGTTGATGTTGTTACTGTTTCCGCTTAGGCTGACGTTAATGCATGGCCAGCATGGGCGATCGACAATGTATCGTTATCCAGCGTAGTGTATCGCTAGATGTGCATTCACTGCCACCACCATTAGCACGTACACGGTTCCATGTAGTAACATGGACAGTTACACCTGGTCAGATATGCTTCAAAACAGTGTACTTTCATTTTATCTCTCTGTCTCTCTCTATCTTTCTTTATTTTGTGCACACGCATTATTATATATATATATATATATATATATATATATATATATACATATATACGTTCTCAAGAGACAATTGTCGCTCCATCTGTATTCTTACTAAATAATACTACTCGTGTATATATATATATATACATATATATATGAGCTTCGCAAAATCCATGTCTGCAAACTCTAAGAAAGGCCGTTTTGAAAGCTGTATGCGTCACGCCGGATCGAACCCACAACTTTAGGTGCGAGAGTTGCCGTTGAGATGTATATACAATATATATATATATATATATATATATATATATATATATATTTATATGTATACCGAACGTATCGCCCAATGTCCTCTACATGCCGCTGCCCCTGCGAATCGAGCAGGCTGCTGTGGTTGTACGTTTTCTCGTCCGCAGACGCCGCCGTCTTCACACGGTTCTGCTACTGCACAAGCAGCGGGCAGCGATATTTCGCCCACCTGACGCCGCCGCCACTACTCCAGCAGCAGCAGCATCGAAGAAAAATGTCACGAAGAAAGCTTGCAACAACGACGACAACGACAAAAAGATGAAACCCACGAGCATGACGATGAAGAAAAATACGTCGGCGTCGGCGACAACGAGAACCACGACAACTACGACTCGGGCCAAAGCGACAGACTGACTGACTCAGTGAGGAAGAAACGGTCCGTTGACCGACGAACGATGCGGCGCCCGGTCACCCGGCTATGGGCCGGCAGACGATTGAGCTTGGATGGGCGTACGCTAGCTACTATGTATATGTCGGTGGCAACGCAATGGTCGTCACGTATATGAACAGCATTGTTGTCGATGTTGTTGTTGTTGTTGCGGTGGTTGTTGTTGTTGTGGTCGTTGTTGCTGTTGTTGTTGTTGTTGTGGTAGTTGTGTTGTTGTGATCGTTGTTGTTGTCGTTGTACTTGTTGTTGTTGTTGTTGTTGGTGGTGGTGTCGTTGATACTATTACTGTTGTCTTCGTGGCGGGCGGCGATATTGATGTGTTCGGTCGACCACGAAATCTAGCAAGCGCATCCGCCCTGTCTAACTGTGTCTAACTGCCTGTCCGTTTGTCTGTCTGTGGGTCTGTATGTATGTACGTATGCTAGCGTGTCTGTCGCGTTCCGGCGCCGTTTTCCGCTGCGCTCGGAAGTCGCCGAACATTGACCGATACGCGAGACGCGGAAGAAGGGAAGGAAGGAAGGCCAACCAACCGCAGCGGCAGCGGCGGCGGCCTAATAAACACGACGACAACAAATAAGCATATCTATCTATCTATCTATCTGTCGGTCTGTCTGTCTGTCTGTCTATGCGTTTGACTGTAAAAGGCCATATACGCAAACATATAGGCACATACACATACATATATACGATCCGATCTACATATCTATCTAGACTTAGCTTATTGAATAGTTGAACAGCCCCGTTAATAGGGTTGAATGGCCCCCCGTTAATTTGAACAACGCAGCACCAGGAGAAACATCCACAACAGCAACAACACTAAAACCAACAACAGCACTAAAAACAGCAACAGTAACAACAACAACAGCACTGAAAACAGCAACAGTAACAACAACAACACCAAGAACAATATCAATGGCTCACCGAAGCAGTGCAAACGTTTAGACGGCCGAATCATTGCTAGAACGATTTGATGATCGCCGCAATAACTGTAATCGTAAATCAAAATGTTGAATGACGAAGTAAGTTTTGCAGCGCAACAACGTGCAACACAAGAGCGATGAAATATACATTCATTACGACTTTGATGCTCGGGCTTTGGCTAGAGAACTTGTTGTTGTTGTTGTTATGTCAAAAAGTAAACAGTTTGACAGTTTATTTCCATCCCGAATAACGTTGTTCTCGCGTAACATATTTGGGCGACGTTTGATTTGCGGAAAATTGTCCACAACGACGCGTTAGCTGTGCGACAACTTTTTTGTGAGCCAAAAACACGAAAGATTAAGAGAGATTGAGCGAATAGGAGAAAAGCCTGCAACGAAATCCACGTATCGGAGGACCTCAGAACTTGTTGTGAGAGCCATTGCGTTCACTTGAATAATCTACTCCCTTTACTCAATCATGCAGGCAGACGTCCAGCATATTTTTCAATTATTAACTCAGCGGGAACAGTGGCAAACAGCAACACTTAACTAGAAAGCGTCACATGTTACTGAATTACACAAATAGTGAGCTTTCCAGAAATATATTTTATATGTATTTATGTACACATTAAAAAAAAACATATATATATATATATAAACATCAATAGCCATCGGAGAAGACGGTAACGGTGAATACACCAGAGAAAACAGCCCCTTTAAAAAAAATCTATATATTCAAATATGCATATAAAGTTATACATAAACCTGCTTTTCTGTATATATATATATATATATATATATATATATATACACTCCATATATATGAATTATTTATTCACCATTCTTACTGTTATACGTAATTAATGATCATATATATATATATATATATATATATATACATACAGATGTGCGTGAGCGTATCGAAATCACAGCGATGTAATTCCCAACACGAGACACTAACGCGGACGTCTGGGCGCACTGCGGCCGATAATTCCAGCTGAGCACAAACACGCTTGCCGTCAGTGGCGGCCCGCCAATTCGAACTGAATATTGCGTCGGCTCCAGTGTTGGCATTGTTTTTTAGTTATCAACTGTTACACGGCAAGTGAAGCAAATCACCAGACAAAAATAGTTTGGTCTGAATTGAGCTAAGCAGAACACGGCCGTCGTCGTCGTCGTCGATGCCGAGAGCTGGGACGCATTTCTGTCTCAGTAGCACCCCATTCGCGGCTCACGAATATAGAGCACATAGCTCAGTGCCAAAAAACCAAACCACTCAAAGGGGACACGGCAGCAATAATAAGCCACCCTGGCTGGCCGAGTTCCTCCGAGTACACAAGCTGTTATCCTCCACTTTGCGCGATTCTATATGTGGGCTAAATGAATTATGAAATTAATATGTCGCTTTTGTAATGCTGTCGGACTTTAGGTTGTGTCGGGCTATTCTGGAAAGCCTACAAAAAAGTACTGTACCAATTTTTAAGCAAATTAAGGCAAACACATATCAGTAACAAACAGAGAACAACAGGGCCGTGCAAACAGAAGGGGGGAGCTTGGACTTGCGTCTGAATGTCGCGCGGCTAAGCTAACACTTGCTGAAAGACGAGTACTATAAAGTTACAGCATTTACTTTTATGATGTATTATGTGTGATATGTATGTATGATACACATACAACATAAACACCTGCGCATGCTTATTCTCGGCTTGAGTGCTAATTACCGATAATTACCAACGTAGACCAGTAATCTGTTCTGAGACTACGTTTTTTTTTAACATGGCCGGTTATTTATTATATACACATTTACAACGACATGTTATTTCCTATATTTACAAATGTTGCCGAGAGTCGACGGTAATTGAAACTGATTTAATAAGAATTGCGTTTGATGATAACCATGGTCTTGTACGCATACAATAATGCCGATGACCGATTGGGGACGACCGCATCAACAGCAATGACACGACAATGGCGACAACTAATGCGCCGGCTCCGCATGTATTATGATCACGGTACGAACACAAGCAGACCGAAGGAGAGCGGAGAGAGCGATAAAGTGTATCTGGTAGGAGAATAGAGAGGGTGCAGATTACAGAGAAGAGTACAGACCTAGTGAACTACATGGCAACGCAAGAGTGAGGGAATGCGCAAGTCAAGAGGCAAAGATTAACGCACCGCGCCGTTATGAGGACGGGATAGAGCATCTCGAGGAACCGCGGGTTCTCTATCTCCCCCCCCCCCCCCCGACTTCTGTTGCTGCTTGCCGGGTTCCGTCTATCTTGGACGAATATGAATAATCAACCATTGGGTCTTTTAGCTGTGGGCTGCTTTTGCCATTCGCCATATTGCGTTGCCGCAACGGCCGACGCCTCTCGAAGGAAATGAAGGGGATAAAGAAAAGAAAAAATGCTGGCGGCAGCAGCCGCAACTGCAGCCGCATCAGTGATAACAGTGGCCAAAGTTTATCGCAAGTTATCATAGCCTTAGCACATTCGCAACGCTCACTCGTTTTGACTTACTGGACAGCTCAATGCTTGCACAGCAGCGTAGCCGGGAGGACCGGCGGGAGGCGGGACTCGGCCGGTCGGTCGGTCCCATAGTAGCTAAAGGGTCGAATCTCGGCCGCGCCGGAGGCCATTCTGTTCTGGTTGATGCCTATGTGTGACACATGCTAGCCTTAAGGCAAATAAATGAACGTCATCACGCATAACAATCACGCACACATCACATCGCCTGCATCATATGTAGGCCACGTTGAGTCTGGCTAAACTGGTTGATACATAGTCGTCGTCGTCGTCGTCGTCGTCGCCGCCACTATATTTAAGCGTAGCAATCTGCTACGCAACTCCAAGACGCCGCTCCTTCGCGTCAGCCATATTACCACCATCGCTTAACACTACTATGACTGCTGCTCAGCTTAAATTGCAATTTTGCCTGACTTGTTGCGCATGACCTGAGTTTTTGTTGCTGTTATTGTACTAATATATATAAATATATATACATATATATATATATATATATATATATATATACATACATATTGGGTTTGTCGGTTTTTTAAAGATTCTCTACGGACAAAACCCAAAAAAAATGTGTAGCCCTATATATATATATATATATATATATAAATATATATATATATATATATATATATATATATATTGCTGTTGTTGTTGTTAGTCTTGCTATTTTCAGCAGCAATACTGTTGATTATTGTGCATTGTTGATGGACACACCCCAGAAACTTGGGATATCTAGGATTTCCCCCGACTTGTTCTTGTGGCAATCGTATGGACGCTGATGCTCAGCAGTATCTCTGAATCTAAACTTATTCTACCACTAGTACCTAACCTACCGTCCGAGCGTGGGCCATATTTTGTTGAAACGACACGATTTCATTTTCGGTTGTTTTGTCTATCGATTTTAACATAGGGTATCAAAACGACGGCAAGACGTACTGCTAATTTAGGCACGGTTAGGTAATACTAATCAAACATGCGTGTGAATACTTCGATGCCACAGATAATTTTTCTTTAACTGCAAAGCGATAATTTGTTTACTAGCATTAGGGTTTAAAACAATTATGATCAACAGGTATATGAACGTTTAAAGTCGCACGTATAGCCGAATCTAAATAATAATTTTTGCAGTAGCATCCTTAAGTAACGTGGAACAGACTATAAACGGTTTCTTGTTGAGACGCTGCATTTTGCCGAGTTTTTGCCTAACAGCCAATATTATATGTGTTCAACGAAATCTTAAAGTGTAAACTTCACATCTCAGCAAAAATGCTTGGCTTATATTTCTAACTATTCTTACTAATTGGGGTAATTGTATATAATAAAAAAACTATCTACACATAATGCGACAAAATACGAACAAAGAGAGCAAAAATTAGTGTTTAAAATCTAGGTTAAATTAAAATATATATGGAATTTTCATAATTACACATTTTCATCAATTGTACCAACGAAAGACCCGTGTCTGTCACGTATATATATATATATATATATATATATATATATATATATAGCCAACATAAAACAGGCAAAGGTCGCATGTATATTATTTATCACATGCTTTAAGAAATGCCAGTTATATATATATATATATATAGTGCTAAACAATATCATCATTGGCATGTTGCCTACAGTCGCACCACAGAAGTGCCGTTGTAATAAGAATCGGTTAAATTGTTGTCATAATTTACATCCTCTTCCACGTGGTGGTTAATGCCAACAATCTATACTTTTTCTGGAAAAAGTCTATAGGCGTTAAAAAACTGCCGTGTACAACTAGGGACTTCCTCGAAGACATGTAAATTAAAAAAAACAACACATAGTACGAATGCGGCATGTGATAACGTAAACCTTTAGAGGAGGTCGGGGAAACGTGTTTCATATTCAACTCCTCTAGTTTGTTGCTGGAACGCAACGAACTCATTTTCAGTTCAATCCTTTGGTTTGAATTTAAAATATCAAGACTTGAAAAAGAGCAAATTGCTTATGGGCCCGCGTGTGTATATATATATATATATATATATATGTCCAGCGACACGCACAGAAACAATTTCGTCTAGTTTTTTTAGTAATGCGCCATATGAAAATATTAATAATAAACATAATAGAAAATATTGTGATGATTTATTAATCATTTACAATACGTTTGCACATTCGGCAGTGCTCGCCTAAACCGAAATAAAATATGAACCGCAAATCTATGTGCACACGTATCTGTGTTTTATATACACATTAATGGATGTATACTTTTTACAACTGTGTGTATGTATGTATGTATGTTTGTGTGTAGTTATATCGCTATGCAGGCTGTGTACGTGTTAGGTCAGCAGGAACGCCAACAACAACAACAATACCCATAACAACAACAACAACAACAACAACAACAACAACAACAACAACAACAACAACGACGACGACGACGACAACAACGACGACGACAACAACAACGACGACGACGACAACAACAACATCAACAGCAACAATGAGATAGCCAAGGCTGATCTGCCAGCTACTCTCTCCTACATTGAACTACTCCAGGAGTGAACGTCTGATGACGACGGGAACGACGACGACGACGACGACAAGAAGAAAATAACAAGTGAACGGCGGGCAGGCGCCCGCTAAACGTGATGATCGCAATCTTGACGCCGACGACGACGATGAAGACAACAACGACGGGCCAGGCAGGTGGGTTTATTTCGAGGCCACGGCCGAAGCACGCGCCAAGCCGCCAGCTGCGCGCCGTTGTCTGTGCGGCGGCAGCGTCGACCCACCGTGGCGAGGACCTCAGTGACGATTGCAACTACGGCAGAACCAGAAGTGACTGCAGCAGCAGCAGCAGCAACAACCCCAACAACAACAACCCCAACAACCCCAACAACAACAACCCCAACAACAACTAGAACAGCAACAACCACAACAACAACAACAATTACTACAACAGCAACAACCACAACCACAGCTGGTTCAGCTGGTTTTCGGCGACAACACCTGACGCGGTTGCATTTGTCGTCCGTGACGACGACGGCGACCACGGTGACAACAACGACAACAGCAAGAAAAACAACAACAACAACGACGACGACGACGACAATATCAACAGCATCAGCAACAATAGCGATGATGGTAAACTTCATTATGGATGGCCGTGTTACCGCCGGTGCGGTGGACGCTGTTCAGATATTGCGATGCTCTACACACAGCTGCTGATGAGCCCCGTCGCTCGCCTGAAACCCCATTGCCGGCGACCCCCGGAGGGCGGGCACAGCATGCGTGCCCTACTGTTTCGTCGTTTGCAACAGCTGCAGCAGCAGCATCAGCAACAACAGCAAAAACTACAACAACAGTCGGAACGGCGCGACAAATGACATTGTTGTTGGTTGGGGTGTGGATTATAGAACCATTGCCATCACCATCATCACCACCACCAATATCGTCCTCGTATCAACCTCGATCGCCACAACAACAATGACATCAACAACAGGAAAAAAACAACAACAACAACAACAACAACAACTACGACGACCGCCAGTTGTGTGCGTCACGTGATGTATGTGCATATGTGTCTCTGTTGTGCCTACCTATTTGCCTATCTGAGTGTGGTGGTAATTGTGTCTGTACAATTGGACGGCTGGCTGTAATACACAGGACCACCACAAAACAATCACGCTACTCAGTGACCGCGTTCCACTGGCGTCAGTCTGACGTGTCTGTATTACACCTGACTTCTGCTTGTCCGTCTGTACGTCAGACGTACGTCAGGCGTAAGTACAGACAATTAATTGCGGTGTTACTAATCTCTACGACATGCATTCACTGGCTGGGGCGTCGGTGTATTATGTCGGCCTGTGTGGGGACGCCGTGTGTAGCCGCCCTGTGTACGCACGTCAGCGCCCTTGTGCCCTGATTTTCTGCAAGTGTCGGCATGTGGTCGTGTGGCGACATCTATTGTAATGGCAACAACTTCAAGATACAGAGACATACATAAACGCTCTGTCATGCATGGTAGGTTCGCCGTCTGTCTGTCCATCTGGCTGACCCATTGGCTGGCTCACTGACTGGGGCGTCTGAGAGATAGCCTGTTTGTCGGTCGCTCTGGCTAAAGATTCGTCTGCCGTTCGGTCCACCACCACCACCACCACCACCATTTAGTGGTGTGGTGGACCATCCATCGTTTGATGGCTATCAGGCCCGTTTAGCGCGGGCTGTAGCCAAAGGTCGCCTTCGCTTCAAAGGTCATCACGCGGGGCGACCGAGGCAGATGATCACATGATTTGACCGCTTATCATTGTCCTGGTTATCGTCAATACCGTCGCCGTGCTTACCGTCTTCATGGACTTTACGTAGTTTTCGTGGATGACGCTATCACCAACAACACCAACAGCGATTATTACTACTACTACTACTACTACTAAAGTTTTCGGGCTGACCCTCAGCCAAGATTTAACGTCCACGGAACTGTTTTTCACATTGCTTCATAGACGGACCCCCATAAATACAAATGTGCAACGGTGGGGCTCGAACCCGCGCACCTATGTGTCTCCTCCGGTTGCGAGGCGGAGACTTAAGCCACCACGCCACCGGGCTCGACCCTCCGACTCTCCGACCCTCGACTACTACTACTACTACTACTACTACTACTACTGGCTACTACTGATCACTAACTAGTCATCTTTATGGTTAAGGTGGCTCCCGTTCATCACGCGTCAATCGTCATGGCGCAAGTGCCAACACTAGCGGCAGCAACAGCAGCAGCGGCTGAAGCCGCCGTTGGTTAGCAGGTGTTGGCAGAACGAGGAGCCCATTTGTGCTTCTGCTCTGCAGCTACATCAAGTGGAGGATGAGCGCGAGCGGAAGGATCGAGAGCACGCCGCCAAGAAGGAGATAAAAGCAGAAGCAAAAGAAAAAAGTAGACGAGGAAGAAGGGATAAAGGAGGTGAATAGATGAAAACAGGGTAAAGGGCAGAATGAGAAAGAGTATACTTCGGGGAGGAGAAAGGTCAGAAGAAATAGGATAACAAAGAAACGCTTGCAACACGCACGAGCAATATTTTTTCTTGCCTCAGCTCAAAATGATTTGCTTTATTTTACATAAAGAGAAGGGAAGAAGAATGGGACAAAAACAATCAGAGGAAAGTGGATGGCAGAGGGAGGAAAGGCGATAAAGAAGCCAATAAAAAAAGGAAAACGTAGGAAGTGGGAGTAGAAAGAAACCAAGGTCCAAAAAAAAAGGAATTAAGGCCCTTATAAACGTAGTGATAAGGAGTTATAACCATGAGATGTATCACAATAATGATGATATAACAAGGGAAGAAAGACAAACCGTGATAGATGAGATAAAGAGAGGACCAACGGGTAATTCCATCAGACAGTACCAGAAGACAGAAGGCGAACAACACGACGAGTAAGAAGTCAAAGACAAAATGAGACAGAAAACCTAAAAGATGATAAAAAAAGCAGAAAAAAGAAGATGAAAAAGAGGCGATAAAGGCAAATAACAAAAGGAAACATAAAAGAGCTATGAACTAGAATATGACTGAACTGAGCTTCGCCACTAGACTATGTTTTTTTTTGCTGGGAGGTTTTGGGAATGCATGATCAAACCCATTAAACCCGGATTCCTCTTTACTCCTCCCCATAGGCTCGGTATTACTTTGGCATTACTTCGAAGCCGTGAGAGAGGCGTATCTGCCGTTCTTCTTCAATCAGCTCTATCCCGAGACTATGATTGGCCGCTATGCGTTTGTCCGATGAACAACCGATTAGATGACTAGCGGGTAGTTCTGTATTTGTCCTGTTTTTGGTCATAGCCTAAGAAATGTGCGTCACGACCGTTGATAACGTATTAACTTATAGAAAAAAAAAATCCTTTCGGGGCTGACTCTCAGCCAAGATTTAACGTCCATGGAACTGCTTTTCGCATTGCTTCATAGACGGACCCCATAAATACAAATGTGCAACGGTAGGGTTCGAACCTGCGCACCTATGAGTCTCCTCCGATTACGAGGCGCAGACGCATGCCACCACGCCATTTGGCTCGACAGTATTAACTTATGAAGGCGAAATATAACAAACAGAGGGATTGACCTTGATACGTGACGCACCATGGGCGCTGTCGTTGTAGCGTGCACTGGCATTGCGTATTACTTTTGTGTGCATGTGTGTGCTTGGGTGGCTATTCTTCTGCGTGCTGCTGCGTGTATGTGTGGGGTGGGATGGCTGTAATAGATCAAGTATTAGCCGTTAGCAAATGCATTACCATCATGCAGTACCATCAGCGGTGGGTGTAACACAGGGCGTCGTTTACGACAGGGCGGGATCTCTCCTGACATCCCCGCTCGCTCCCCAGCCTGCCCACATACGGTGAATATTATACGAAAAGGACGAGGTGATTGCACATGGTGGCGCAACACCGACGAAATAGGGTTTGGCGACATCACAGCGATGAAACGTCAAACAGATCAAACTTGTTGTCACCATACATCAGCTTGAAAAAGCTGAAACACCATGATAGATAGACAATTTACGGCGGTCGCGGTCGACAGAAAATCCGAGCCGCATGTTCAGGACACGTTAAGCATGTCGCTGGAAGGCCGTTCTATTGCCCCTGGTTAAGCTGGTCGCCCTTGATTAATCTGCTCGCCGTTGGCTTCTTCTTCGTCGTCATCGTGTTTGTCACGGCACGTCACGTCAAATTATGTGTCAATCACGTTATCCCCTCATGCTAGTACGCTCGCACTCAGTGCCGTAACGACAGTTTAGGACGTAGTCGTGTATCGTTTAGTTCAGCAACAACAACACGCTGCCAATACTCCACCAGTATTTACTGCATGACCAACAAATACCGCATCACCAGCGTCTACTGTTTCGCCGACCTCTACAGCATCACGAATATCTACAACATTCCCAACCTCTACAGAATCACGAACATCTACAACATTACCAACACCTACAGCACTACCAACATACGTAGCATAAGCAACATTTACAGCATTGCCACAGTTTACATACAGCATCACGAACATCTACAGCACTGTCAGCATGTGCAGCATCACCAATTTCTAGTGCGTAACAGCATTTAAGCCTTCTCTACGAAAAAAAAACAGCATTACGATATCTACAGCATTGCCAACGTCTAGAGCACTACCACCGCCTATAGCAGCACCCCCAACATTTTCAGCATCACACCGGCAGTAACCTGTAGTTTTGACATCATATCGGCCACGTACAAGGTACATATCATACTTGTATGTAGTGATTGTCTTGTTGCTGCAGTTGTTGCTGGTGATGGCATTAGTGATTGTGGGCACGCGCGGTCGCTTGTGTTGTCATGATGATGCTGATTGACGATGATGATGGTAGTGAAGTTAACGATGCTTTCTCGTTTTGTCGTATATATATATATATATATATATATATATAGATATATGTGTCAATCAATTATGTAAGCATTTCATACAACGTCGGCTGTGTGAACAAACCACATAGAAGTAGAAAAAGAAGACAGACGCACGCAGCAATTGATGTACGGCGGCCTAACGGTTGGCCGCAATATCAACGCCGATTGGGCACAGCAGCAACAGCAGCTGTCTGGCCGTCCAGAGACGACGAAGCAGAAAAACGCCCACCGAAGAACGCCTGGCCCGTCCGTCCGTTCGACCGACCGTCCGTCCGTCCATCCATGCATCCATCCATCTAGCCACACGGCTCGTAGCAGCTGCAACACCACCTGCTGCAGTTACACCAGCTGCTCCTGCAGGTAGCTCTAGATAGCAGCTTCATACCCGCTTCAGCGTCTCCGGCGCCACGCATCAGCATTATCATCATTGGCGGCGGCGGCACGGCGTCATCATCTCGCGACGACCAACGACGCTATTCTCCGCTCCTAGCAAGCACGACGTATACACAGCGCTCTTCTTCTTCTTGTGCGGGGTGAATACTTGTTGTTGTTGTCGTTGTAGAAGAAAAAGTCTGTGTGTTTATCTACACAGATCTCTCCTGTTGTTTTCTCTCGCTTTCTGTATATATATATATATATATATATATATATATATATATATATATATTTATATATATAAATATATATATATATATATATATATATATAAATATATATATATATAAATATATAGTGTGAGTAAAGCTATCAAGAATGGTGGCAACGCGTCGCACATACGGGGTTTACAGATGCACACAGTTGGTGCAGATTCAACGCTGTATTAGCAGAAGCAACAGCTGCTGGACCAGCAGCTACAACGAAGTGACTTGCAAGCAGAAGCAGCAGCGACGGCGACTTCGTTCCGATTTCGTCGTTTCGACGATAACCACGACGACGAAGACGACGACGGTGTGGTTAATCTGCCACGCTGCGTGCAGAAGAACTGCGCGATTTCTGATCGAGCCGCGAGCGGTTGTTCCGTTGACGCCGAAGAATCGAAACCGAACCGCCAGAGGCCGAGACTTTTCCGCGAGTCGCCGAAGCACCGGCTAACCAATGCGTTAGCGACCTTCGGCGCATGCTGTCAATACTAGTTCACTGACACCGACGGTCGACACTGGTTCGAAATGTCGATACACTGCTGCAAATGATTGGCGGGCAGGCCCCAGCGGGTTCGGTTCTGCCATTCGATTTCAGAATAGCACCACCTGAACCACCACTGTGCTCTGCAGCAATTCGTCGATCTGGCCAATCTGCAATGAATAAATGATGGCCACATCGTTCTAGATCACACCGTTGTCAGATCAGACCGGAACAGAGATGCAAGAAATGCTTGCAGACTGCGTATGGAAGGCTGTAAAGACGCAAATTGCAAGAGAGAATATGTGACACATACGTTCATGTTTCACTTTGCACGCACCTAGCGTTTCGAGTTATTTTTGGGCGAAAATAGAAGAGTTGAAAGTACTCTCTTTTTGTATCTAGTCAGTAAATGTTGCATCCAGCATAGTAGCGTCGTCAGTATTATCCACAGTGAGCACAATAGCAGAGTGCGCTCAACTTATGACGAGGCGATATAACACAGATATATATGGCATGGTGAACACGATGCGTAATCAGTCGTATACTTCAAATCTTGTATAACGTTGTCCATCGTTCGGCTGAGGTCTGAGACGTTCCAGCCACGTCAACAAAAAAATAACAAAAATGATATGGCTTTGAAGTGCCATAGCTTTACGAATTCGTCGGCTCCCCACGGTGTACACGAGGCGTATCCTCTTCTACGAGATGAGCTCCCATGCGCGACTAAGCTAAAGAGTTCAATAAATACACAATGCGAGACTAAGCTAAAGGGTTCAATGAATTCATCAACTTTATACCATCTTAACTAGTAGTCCACTAGAACCTAACGTTGGCGTTGTGTGGTTGAATGCTCTCTCTCTATCATGTTTAGCCTAGAATTGCAAACACACTTACAAAGGGTAATTTGCTATTGCTTGTGCGTGTGTGAATATGTCGCGTCGAAATCGAACTCACTCGATAGTGGCACAGACGCAGACCGGCTTTTATTCTTCTTCTGCTCCCGTCGTTTTCATCTTTGTTGTTTCGTATCAATTCGTATCGTGCAGATAGATGGTAGACAGACCGATCTGACCCATCTGTCCGAGGTCGGTCAGTCGGCGTTGTGTGTGGATCGAGGCTGATTGCACAGCTCCTGCGAACGTTTCATTCACCTAGCGGCGGCGACCACTTGTGGGGCTGTGTGATGGCTGAATGAAGCTTGCCTGCACTTTGCACGAATGGCACGACCGAATTCAATGACTGCAGGCGACAACTGACTGTACAGTACTTGTCTGTATGTACCTATCATCAACCTACCTGTTCATCATCGCATTGTTACGTCGGGTCGAGTCGGGTCGATTGACGCTGGCCGGCGAGTGCCGGCGATGAAGCATGCGTCTTACTTGCTTATGCGTAAATAGGTCTTAGGCGTCATAGCCGTCGCGGAAAAACCGGAGAAGGTCGGCTGGCACGCCATAACGACCTCAATTGTCCTCAAGCCTCAGAGGCTGTCGTCAGCCGTCGTATGCTGCAAACCGCCGTACGTCGTAACGCTACAATGCACTTTTGTTTTTTTTTTTTTCGCTTACGGCCCACTTTGCAGTGGGTCGTAGTAAGCCTGGAGCCGCCCGCCTGCCATTGATACGTGCGAGGACTACTATACTTCTATCAAGTTCGGACCTATGACACTATTTGCTGACGTCGGTTCTCAAAACGTCGGGTCCGTACACTCTCTCGACTGCCTGTTATGAACAACCCCGCTTCAACAACCGGTAAACGAACTAAATCTTGTTTTACCACTGTTTATACAGACCCAACCAGAAACAGGATTGCTAATGATCTTGGCTTACATTCGGCTTAGAGCACCAGCCAGAAATGGTGCGGCTGCATGACTAGGGCAAATGGTTCTTACGAAAAATTGCGCGAAACTATCCGAACAGGTACACATGGAACGATGATAGACAAGTCCTCCCCACAAGAGTTCAGCAATCACCAGAACCAGACTAGCAATATATTCCAGATCGCGTTCTGATAATAACATCCGTGTCGATAACTCAAGCTCGTCATGATATATTTCAGACTTTTAAAAATATTTTAAAAACGTCACTTTGTTTACACTACCAGCCGTAACAAAAAACTAGTCATTTTATTGGGTCTACAAAAAAGTTGTTTCGTTTTTTTTAATGATTCTCTACGGACAAAACCGAAAAAAACTTTTTTGTAGTCCTATAGAACCTCATAGGAGTTCTCTACACGTAGCCATCAGCCATTTCAGCTAAAATGCAGCCGTAATGGCTTCCTACGGCATTATATGTCACCCACGTGATATTTTCTTATCTACAAACTTAGAAACTGACATCCTTACGCATTTATGAGCTTATGTTAGGAGCCCTCGTTGTCGACCTCATTGTTTGCTAAAAACTTACAGAATTCAATAAACTTAGCACGGCAACTCTTTTGTACAACAACTTTGGTAGTAGTAGTGCTGAGAAAGATAATATGGCTGGCAATATCCGCTATTTGTTAACTCAAAAAATGACCTCAGACCTCTGGAAACAATTATGCTCTGAAATTTGGCAATTCGTATATATATATATATATAGCTCTAACTCGAAGTCATTCATTCTCGCGCTCTATCGACCTGAAGGCGCAAACAGGTCAAACAAGCCCAAAAAGGCGCTTCAGTGTCATTTTCCGGTGCAGCCTGCCCTTTCTCTAGGGATAGACAGCGTGGCATAGAGCATTAAGCGCAATTGCCTAGCTAGAGTAATTAACGTCGCAACTGTTGTCGAACAGCTGACACACCACATACAACATTCGGCTTTCTTACATGCAAATCTGTATGTGTACATTCGTATTAGGGTCGCTTTGCACATGCGTACATATGCGTACACAAAGTCGGCCTTTTTATCTTAAGCTTTGCGCTTTCAGTAGGCACGCATGTTGTTGTTGCTGCTGCTGCTGCTGATTCGGGAGTCGTCGAAAATGACCTGTTTTACATAATTGTTCATGTTAGGCTGCCTAGAGCCTAATCTGGTCGGCAGGTGGTCGGTAGGCGTCTAATACCTTCTACGATCCATCCGTTCATTAGTCATTACTTTGTTAGCAACAGATGGGCGATTGCCGTTGGCGTCCGCTCATATGCTAATGGTGAGCATTAAACAGCATTAAACGTATGTTCGTAGCCGTTCAACCCATCATCGGACCACGTACACGGCGATTTTGTGTCATAATAACGCTTGAATCCGCCATGCCACATACACATGCATGCAGGTAGGCAGGCAGGGACGAGCCGGCGCCGACAGCAGCAGCAATGCTTTGTAACAAAATGGTGAACAAAATTGTTCGGACAACAATTAAAGGTCAATATAATCACGACACGTCGCTTGTGATGATGATGATGATAGGAGCGGCTCTGAAAGGGCTCTTCTTTATAAAGGACCTTCCCAAATCTGTCTTTATCGCTCTCTCTCTATATATATATATATATATATACATGTATATATATATATATATATATATATATATATATATATATATATATTTATATATATACATATATATATATATATATATATATACATGTATATATATATCTACATGTATATATATATATATATATATATATATATATATATATATATATATATATATAGGATTTATTTGCGCGACGTGCTAGAATAATTCACACCAGTAACCTGTTTAAACGACGCATGCCTTATTACAGCACGTAACCACGTGTTGTGGCCACTATATATATATTTCTGACCCAACATCTTTGGTTGCACAATCATCATCATCATCGTTATCAAGGCATGCATATCCAAAAAACAATTAAATATGTGTACACACACAACCCTTGTGTATATACATATAGATAGATAGATAGTTACGTACCCCACGCAGCAGGTACATCAGATTGCAAGTAGGTCGCATTCGTTGTCGAACGTCAGCAGTTTTCTTTTCCATGTCCCGAATCACTGTGCTATGCGTGGCTGACGTGGCACAAATAGGCGCGTGGACAGGTTTTTGTTCTGCTGTGGATTTTCTGGTGTCGGACTGTCCCGGTCTCTGTCATCATCATCATCATCATCATGATGATCGGCCTCGTCGTCATCATACTGAGCATCATCTTCACCACCGCCATTACCGTAATATTCATCATTATCTTGTCGATCATGCAGTCCAAGGATAATGAGGACAATCAACCAGATTGTACATGATGGTGATGGCTATTATTATTATTATTATGATGATGATGAGGAAGTCGTTGACAAAAGATGATAAATGGAGGACGCGTGCGTGACACGTCGACCCTCACTAAACCTACCGCCTCTTTTCTCTCTGTGAGGTGGTGGGATGGTGAGGTGGTGGCTGAGCCCCCGAAGACGACCAACGAAGTGCGCGGACCGCTCCAACCGAGATCGTGTAACGCACTGATTGATCATGCCGACCGACGCAGCCGGCTTAGGCAGAACGCTGGGTAACGCTCTACGATCGGGACGACTCGATGAGCTCATACGATTTCGCCGGCTTCGTTGAACTCCACCTTCGACGTGTCAGAAGTTGGTGAGCACCTGCAGCTTCATTGGGCGCTGCTTCTACTCAACATTTTTATTCTGCTTTTTTGTTTGTTGCACCAGCACAGCTAACAACCTAACTGACAGGCCATGGCAGGCGCCTCCGTTTAATTAATTCATTAATTCATTATTTTATTCATTTGATAAGTGTGTCATTTATCTTACCATCCTTTTATATCAGGGGCGCGTAACGCTGCAGCTATGAGACTACCTATATGGGACTCCCTCGTTTTTCTCGTTGTGCACTTTTCGTCGGGATAGTTTCTGCATTTAAACTTCGACCTCACCCTCTTCTGCGCCCTGGCCTTATCCTTACGCCTGCCCTAATTCTAAAGTTTAGTGCATAGGAAAACAGTCGAGAGCGGGTAGTGACGATGAATACCGTGCTCATTGTTCGTATCGCTCTTCCGCCCACCCCCCATGATTCTACTCTCTCTGCGTGTTCTGTGCATCCCTGTATCTGCCGTGTCGATATAGTATCCTGCCGGCCCTGTTTGACGTCCTCTCGCCCCAAAGTTCTGCTGCCGTGACAGTGACATGCATATTGCATGCTTTTCAACTTTGGTTTTCGTTTTATATTGCTTTGTCTTTTTATTCATTGTTACGCTCGCGTTGTTCCCTTTGTTCTTCTTCCGAAAACAAGGCCGCACGATTCCCTGCTACGTATTCGATATACACAAATGTAATACACGTATATAATGCGTACATACTAAGCCAGGACAGCTGTTGTCGTTGTCGTCGCTATGGCTGTCAGTTTTTAGTTGCCTACAGACGAGCGGTGGAGACAGGAAGGCGTTAATATAGAAACGACACTGTGAATAATTGAAGTCTTTACACAAATGTAATTACCGAAGGCGTGAGCACATCTGTCCTACTGTTTCATAAAATTTCCTGTTTTTAGAATTCCTGCGGCTATGACAACGAGCCACTCCTTCACTGTGCCTTTCAGTTCATCGTCTGAGTTGAAGCGCCTCCCTTTAAAACCAAACTCCACCAAACTGTTGGAAGTTGCCGGGCTACCTGCCCTCCCTGTAGAGCGGATGCTTAAGCTATTGCTGCATTTGTACCTAGCCAGTACACTTTGTGTGAGCCTGGAGATGTGTGGACGCGCCTTATCGTGGGGAGCAAAATCAATCTTTTCGTGAGCAGCCCAAGTCGTTTGCACTTAATGTAGTTGCGTCGGCTACGAAGTGTCTCACAGTACACGCCCCGTCCCTCCTTACGTTTCTTTGTGCTCCACGAATTCAAGACGGTAAGCATTACCTTGCCCGAAGGCACAGCTTTATTTTTCAGAGAGAAGGTAGTGACGCATGCTTACACTGCATGCTATCGTGACCGCTTTGTCTTTGGCTTGAAGTGATGGCAACAACTCTCTCTGTTTATCGGTGACGATCCGCATGGCAAAATGGCAAGGTCTTCCTGATACCGGAGCGGATTTTGCAGTGTTAGCCCCATACGCAGTTCCTCCTGAGGTTTCCTGAGGTTCTTCGAAAACCAATGCGGACACATCTTCCGCTAACCCAGCCTGTACACACTTGTGTTCATAGTGTTCTAATGCTGATCTAAACCATCACAGCCACATACAAGTTGTGACGCGACGTCGATCACCTTTCACCAACCAGGTCGTTCACTTTGCCGATTTCGGCCATGAATATCGTTTTTTTACCTGCCCTGGTCGCGGGTCATCACTCAGACACCGCTGGCCTTGACAAACGCGGGCAATTCACTTCCTGGCTTGTTGGGCACATAGTCTTATGGTCGCAGACGGCCAGCTTTCGGCATAAATCCAGCTGGTTGGCAAAAATACCTTTAGCAGTCACAAATCTGATACCCGTTTCCCGTTCCTCAGTCGCCGAATTTTGTAATGAGAACGGCATATGACGATTATACATATATCCTCACATGCACTGCGGCGCCAACCGCCGCAACGGGACACACAACTGCCTGCTTCTCTGTTCCGCCATGCCCAGGCGCCCATGTATGCTGCTCACAACCACAGCCGGACACTTCATTCGTGCGTTGCTAGATATCTCTCACTACGTTATCACAAAGCGGCATACTAAAATTTCAACCGGGCTGGTTGTTGCAGCATTTCGCCAATTGCTACTTACATTTAAATGTGCCTGGAACGGTCGGCATAAGTCGCCGATCCATAAAAAGCGCTGAGTGAGTTGTTGGCAAAACTAAGTCGAGGGAAAACGATAGCTACGCCAGTAGAAGCAAACACTTCATATATATATAAATATATATATATATATATATATATATATATATATATATATATATATATATATATATATATATATATATATATATATATATATATATATATATATATATATACATATGTACATGTATGTGTGTGTGGGAATATACGTTTACGCAATCCTAGCAACTGCAACAATAGTATAGAGGAAGTAATCGTCAAAGAGTAGAAATAACAATAATAATAATGCGTTAAGAAGTTGACTGCAACAATTGCTGCCACCCACACTGCAAGGTTACTCTGACTGTTGCTGTATCACTTCTACTCGACTCACTTATTCTTGCGTCATGTCGTCAACCAACACTGGAATCGGTCGGTCCCACGTTAGCTAGAAGACGATAATGGACCAACGCGCGCGCGATCAGAAACACGGCAAAGAACTGTACGCACCAAAGCCCTTGAGTTCAACACTATAGAACGATCATCGCCTTTCTGCGCATATATATATATTTACTGACATTCTTAAACAAGAACCCCTTTGATTCCATTAATAAACATGCGTATGTTAACAAGTTCTACGGTTCCGTCAAGTCTGGCCAAACGGGGTTTGACACTCTGTATACCGCTATTGTAGTTGGTTCAGCTTGCTAATAGTTAGGAGACGGTGGCACATAAATATTATGCCCGCGGTCATAAAAAAATATATATATTTTTTTGTAATGGGGCCGTCTTTTCTAAAATCGAATGTATATAAATCAGTTATTCCTGATCGAGCTTGAGATTTCTATAATTACACATTTTCAAGAGCTGTAACAAATAAGGGCATTTCAAAAAAAAGGCTAACGTTTGTGTCTGGAATATATATATATATATATATATATATATATATATATATATATATATACGTGCGCGTGTTTAAATTGTGCAATATTGTTGATCATTATATTATATAAATATATGAAATTCCCACTGAGTCCAACACTTTCACTGTATACGAGCAAAGTGAAGCTTGGCTCTTGCAGTCCTTAGAAGGCTTAAACGTATTGTGCTTCCTTTTAAAAGTATGATTGTGGAATATGTAACTTGTACTACTTGTTTTGTAGGGGATCGTGAGGCGTACCATTGCAACTAATCTCCGTTATTTGAACAGCAATTCCAAGAAACCCACTGCACACTATGTTTGAGCAATGAGCTATGGAGAGTGCTGTAGACTCGAACTACCACGGCTTACCCAGGACTACGAGTCTGACCCCAACTCGCTGTCCTTTTTTTGCTTTATCGCAATCAAGTCAGTCCATTGAAAACTGTAGTTGTCAAAAAACATTGTGGTTCCGTCGTCGTCACATGGTTTTTTGCTCTTCGAGTCTATACGCTCCACGGATTCCAGTCACCCCACTGAGCTGTGTCAGCATAGTAGCGCACTGAACGCGGATGGTGTTTTCGCACCCTTATCTACCTCAATGCAAGCTTGAGTGGAATGTAATACTACCTAGCAAAAGATAAGAGCATCGAGTCGTGCTCATTCCTAACTCATTTAAGCGCCTATTAACTCGGCAAAGAGCAATTGTTGTTTGCAGCCAGACAGGGCGATACGCTTTGCAGTTAACCGATGCGACACTCTGAAGTGTGTGCGTGTATAGAGTGGGAAAGTGATGGTGCATTCTTTTCTCTCTCTCTCTCTCTATATATATATATTTATATATATATATATATATATATATATATATATATATATATATATATATATATATATATATATATATATATATATATATATTTATATATATAACATGTATTAGAGGCGTCTGTGTAGCGTTTTGCACGAAGTGTCAGAGCCGACGTCGTCCTCAATCTATCTCATCCCGACAGAAAGTACCATACGAAGCCAGCCCTGGCGCCGACTACTGGCCCACTCGGGGACGGGCACAGAAACGATGAGTGAAACTACGACGACGACGACGACGACGACAATATCAACAACAACAGCACAACAACAATAACAACAGCAACAACAACAACAACAACAACAACAACAGCAGAAACAACCACAACAACGACGACGACTTCGGTGCCGCATCAACAGCGAGCGGCACCAGTCACCGCAGGAGCAGCCGCAAAAGCTGCACCACCATCATCAGCCGCCGCAGCAGCAACCGCACGACCAGCTCAAGAATTCTACAACAACCCATCAAGTTTTAGCTGGCTGAAGAGTCCTCCCCACTTCCCCCCCCCCCCCCGACAGATGCTGCTGGCCGACATTTGTCCGCTATGCGGCGGCGGCGGCTGCTTCAGCGGTGGCAACGGTGGCGACGCGGTGCAATGATGACCCCGTTCGAGCGGCGAACGGACGAGCGGACGGAGGGACGCACGGACGGCCGAGCCTATTGCGTCCGTCGCTGTACAGCAAAGTCAGCGGCCGTCAACTAGCTAGATTGCCAGCTATCTTGCTAGCAACGATTGCTGTACAAATGACGACGACGACGACGACAACAACGACTACCACTACCGCAGCAACAACAACAACAACAGCAGGAGGAGCAGAGACAACAACAGCAGCAGAAACAACAACAACGACGACGAAGAAACTCGTTGGTTGGTCTGTTGCTTGGATAGATGGATGAATTGACAGACAGACAGGCTGGAGAAGAGACAAACTGACCAGACAGACCGCCAGCCATTCGTCGGCTGTTGCTGCTGCTGCTGCTGCTGCAGGTGGTAGAGGTGGTGGAAATAGTGGTGGTTAGGGTAGTGGTGATGGTGGTCGTACGACCACAACGAGAGTAACAGCGTCGCCGCGTACGGCCGCCGCTGCTGTCGCGGTCGTCGTCGCAGCAGCAGCAGCGACGACCACTCCGGTGACCCAGTGCGCTTGACCCCCCCCTGCGCCCCGACGCTTGACGACTGCCCGACCGACTATAGAGTGGTCATCACTATGTAGCGTCGTCGTCGTCGTCGTCGTCGTCGTCGTCGTTGTTGTTGTTGTTGTTGTTGTTGTTGTTGTTGTTGTTGTTGTTGTTGTTGTTGTTGTTGTTGTTGTTTGTTGTTATCCCTACCGACCGCCGTCGTTAACCGCCGGCGCCGCCGAGAGAAGAGCGCGCGCTGGCTATAGGCGCTACGAGGCGGCCAAGATGGTCGACCAACCCCCCCCCCCCCCCCCGGGCCCAGATCCTTAGCTTGCGGTGGAGGCCTCCTTGCCGTCGTCTGCCTGGCAGAAGACATATCTGCCAAATATCTGCCGAGGGACAGAGAGACGGGCGGGGGGACGGACGAACGGACAGATAAATGAACGTGCAAACACCCAGCATACACAAACGCTGGTACGCGTAAAATATGAAAGCATAAAAACAATCAGACACGCACACACACGTTTATATATATATATGTACACGCATGGAACCACGCGTGCTGAGCCTCAACAAACGCGCGCACTTTGACTAACCGGTCGCACCTCGAACAGACGAAGACGAGGGCCAGCTGAGCGGCGGGGTCAGCACGAAGAATCGGCTCGATCTGGCCCGCGCACCAATATTGTGGCGACCGCAGCAGCACATTTTTAAACAAAAGAAACATAATAAAAGAAGAAGCTGCAGCCGCCGCCGCACAAGGATAACCAATAATCTACATCTGAGACTTCATATATATATATATATATATATATATATATAAAGCAATATTCAATCTTACAGCAACTCGCCTGAGGTCAGACAATTGGCCCATTTTCTACGAGTTACAATGACGTATGATTGTCTTCGAAACACAGATGATACAAGTCAGTACACTTCTTTCCATTTAACTTTGTCGTAGAGTTATTTAAGGTTACTGTTTATCGTTATTATTATTATTATTATTGTTATTACTTATTGTCTTTATATATTTAGATGGTTAGTATGCCATAAGCTGTTGACTGCTAGCAAGTATATTCGTAATCGGAAATCATACCTGTTATCAAACACCCCCAAGGCCTAGGATTCTCCTTAGGTTTGTCATATCAGAATTAGAAACTGAAAACTAGACCCTGTCTATTGTTTACACCTATAGGAGCACACATTCGGAGGCCATACTTTAGATTGCGTGTCTCACAAAATTAGGTGTTTTCAAGCTTTAGAGTTATTTCCCCTTTTCTGACACTTTAAAACTTTACTTTGCAGGTTTTATTGCAAACATGCCAGTATTTTGCCTCGGTATACTGCTCTAAACAATTTGCACAGAAATTGCCTGATTCGGGATCGTCTTCTTTCTGGGAAAGTACAGGATTTGGATCAATGGTTTTTTTTCAAAGTGAAAAATAACATTGTATTAATTGGTCTTTTATTGTTTCTTGGTTAACAAATGCTTATCGACAGAAAAAAGTGCAGGCGATGGCCGATAGAACTCGCGAGTTCGATTTCAGCGCAACATATTCGACCCACCTTCGATGCTTGTGATATCGGTCACAATAGCTTAATTAAGGCTGAAACGGTTAAACGATATATTTCCATTACGCTTATTGTAATACTTATATTTAACACCAAATACGAATGAATATGATGAAAAAGAGGAAGCAGCAAACTTCGAATGCATGGCTCCCCGACCACGCAGTACGCTGTACATATATAGAGGTGCCCTGGCAAATGTAGTCACTTTCATCCATGAGTCACTTTCACAAAGTCGATTCATTTACAAGTATCTACGTTTTGCCCGTATAAAGAGCTGACGGGTCGCTCGTTCAACGACGATTTTGCAAGCAATACCAACAATCGTACTAAGCGTGCGTATACACATGTACACAATGTTCTGGAGTGGAGTTGAATGCGTGCCGTTTTCGTGTATGTATACAGCTCGCATCTGTCCCGGTATTCCTATGCTTTTTGTCGTCAGCAAAAGAGACGCACCATTTGTAGTAGCGAGTATGTCATGGTGAGATCAATTAATACAATAATGGAACCCTTAAATAATGCTTATTTTTAGAAAGTAACTTGATTGATACTGTAGGGCACTAGAAACCCTACTAAGATAAGATTGTTATGCATATATATATATATATATATATATATATATATATATATATATATATATATGGCGTTTGTTACTGATATTTATGGACCCTTGCTTCTCCCTTGCACTCGTCTGTTGTGATGAAGAAAGCCCATAGCTGTAGGGCGCAGTCCTGTACTGAACTTTGTTACGCATATTGCCACCCGTTAAGCGTCGGCGCATCAAGTGTACTTCTGAGACTCTTGCACATGATTGTTCTTGCTGGCTACATTTTTTAGGTGAGCTTATACGTGCACAATAATATTATTAATATATTTGGGAAACCGGCGCGAAGCGATATTTCTGAGACAGACATTGTCATTGGCCGTTTGTAGAGGGAACATGGCTTCTATTATATACGCCATGGGGTGATACAAAATTAACTGATACAATAAAAACGTTTATTTAACACAACTGAAAGAACTAAAGACTAGTAAAAATGCCACAATAATATTAACAACAAACATGGAAATAAGTAATGGTAATATTCATAGTAATAAGGATCACCGAGTCATTTTTCTCAGCCATTGGGCCCGCTATATATATATATATATATATATATATAATGGAAGTGCTGTCTCCCGTTAAGATTGTATTTGAGATAAAGTTGTGTAAAACGGCGTTTGTTCGCAACTCAGCATGCGGACTGACTGTTCTTGCAGTTTTTCTTACAGCAACTGTTGCTGGCGCTTCTGCTATCGCTCCTTCTGCAACCAAACTGAGCATTCTTTTTTCCTAAGTAAGCCACTCGAGCGATTTTGACACAAAACAATACCAGCAACAACAGCGCATAACAACAACGCATGATCAGCAACGGCGAGTCAACGATTTATGGTCATAACATCGGCACTTTCCTGTGCTCCAGTTCAAGGTTTTTGCATCAACAGCCCGACTTTGTTTCGTTGACACAACAGACGCAAGTCAATATAGAACGAAACTTCTACAGCTGTATAGGCCGCAGAGGATAGAGCAGCATTGCAAAGGACGACCAGCGAGATTGAAGCGCAGCTCTCTGGCTGAGAACTACAAGCGTTAGACCAGTCAAAAGACTCAAAGCAGAAAACTACATTAGTCTTGGAAAAGGGGAAGTTGGCCGTAGCACAAGAAGACAGGCAACCGAATGCAATCTAATCGCGAATACGTGATGGGAAGTCCCTCAAAGGAGAGGCGTTTGAATACAGACCTAAATCGATTTGCTTTTTCAGTCAGGCAGGTAGGTGAAATAATTGACGTACTCATGGCACGTACGGCATCCCTTGATTAGCAAACCGACAAATATTAATAATATCAATCAATGCGTATCCATCAGTAATTGGTAGTATATATAATATTGCTAATAATATATTTTCAATAATACAAGCAATATCGTAAATATTATGTAATTAGTATCTTAGCATTGATATAGCTGTACATATTAAATATGAACAGTTGTTCGAAAAGACAAAATTATAATGAAATAAGTAATAATACAGGTGAATGAATAAATGAACAATTGTAGGATTGTTGGCACCAATATCGATCCGAAAAAAAGGTAACTCGAATTGAAATACACTTCATAGTGTAGTGGGTCACCAATATCTCTAAATTTCTGTCGCTCGATCTATTTGCAAGAGCACAGACCATCTTTCACAGGGATGTTTTGAACAGCAGTTGGAAGAAGCAGCAGCAGAAGTTGGCTTCATAGTAGCTCAACAGAGGAACAACAGAGATATACGAGTACATACGGGAGCACAAGGGCTGGCGAATCGTGAATCGTGCTCAGACGGCCGAATACGAGACATATGCTTGCTGTTCGTTCAGCTGACGCCTGAACATCGCCTGAACATCGCTCAGCCAACGCAAGTCTTCTTTACCCTTTCTTCTCGCTTCCATCGTTCTCAATCTGTCTCCTATTTAAATTTCGTCAATTTTCGCTGCACGGTTCTCAACGGCCTCGATTTGACACGACCGCCCACCCAACAGAGCAAGATGCATGTTATATATTAATTATTATAAGTATTATATTATTATAAATCTTACAATACATTTAATGATAGTACTATAATGATTCCATCAAACACAAAGTTGCAAGCCGTGTTCGATTCGTCTCTTACGAGAAGGTACTTACCGTAAACGCTGAAGACATTGCCGTTGGCTTGCCCACGATTCAGAATATGCCCTATTATAGGACAGAGCCATGCGCATGTCTTCAGTGCGGTGTGAAGTAAAAAAAGGCGTAAGTAAATAAAAAGGAGACGAAATAGCGCTACATCTTTTTGCATGTTCTGCAAGCTCTAGTGGAACAATGGATAAAGTGTGCGTCGAATAGCTCTCCTGGCAGTCAAGGTTTATGATTGATTGATTGATTCATTGTTCGCTTGGCATGTATACCTAAATACACATGTCATCCTTTTATATTAGAGCGGCAGCATAGATATTACCTACGCATCCATATAATCCATGTCTACTTCAATACCTACTGAGTATTTGCTTTCCATTGGGACAACCTCTTCTTTGTAATATCGACCAGGTCCATTCTAACCTAGAGCTAGAGTCTCCGGCAGCTCTATATCTCTGCTCCCCCTATTTATATCTTCTGGATATAAATCAGAGCTGCCCCCGCTGTGTGGGGCGGAATTGAGCCAAAGTTAATTAAAGCTCAATCTAGCAACACCAATTCGCTCACTGTTTTCATTCAGCAAACATGTGCAAATCTTGATAGGCAGGCTTTGCAGAAGGTGCCAAGTTAGATCTCAAATTAAAGCGCTGCTTCAGCTGAGCAGTGACTACAATGAACGCAGACCGCCATTAGGTATGACTCTACCACTGCCAGCAAAACAGTTTGTTTAAACAGTTGGCTTCATTTGGACACATCTTTGAACTAAGCGGCAGCAGTTATTGCCGATCCCTACATGTTCATATTCGTGTGTGAGTCGTAATATTGACATACTTTGTGGCTCCGGTTGATGTTTCGAGACCACACAATACATGTAGGAGTTTTTCGTTCACAATCAAATAAGTGTCTACAAGTAGTGGCAGGGACTCTTACAGTTGCTGGTAAAATTGTCAGCTACTGATGCTTCTGCTGCTATTGTTGTGTTGTTGTTTTTTTTTACTGCTGTTTCTGTGGCTGTTGTTCTTGCCGGATAAAAAGGCAGACTTTGTTCAGAGGCAGAAAATGTTGAGGTGGAGTCGATTTTCATCCCGTCGTGGTCTGGACTTGTTCTGCCGGTTGTCGATAACGCCGGAATCCGATCCAAGCGTCGCCATCGTAATCACTTCAACGATCAACAGTTGAAGACCAAAAGACCACTGAAGGATGCTGCATGATCCACGTGTACATGTGACCTTCTCTTCGATCTGGCTAGCTTAGGCTTACGTTCAAATAGATTACCGCCATCGTCTATCAAACGTCTCGGGGGTTCAAGAACGACTGCCAACTTGGCTCTTCTGGCGTCTAGATAAATGTTCCGCTATGATTGTTTATTAAGCGTACATATACACATTTATACGATGTACAAGGCCATTTCAAGACCTTCAGAATATTGAAAACTCTAATAGATATTTTCTAAAACGCTGCAGTCACTATCGCTTAATATGCTAAGTTAGAATGCATATATATATATATATATATATATATATATGCATGCGAATAGCAATCTAAACGTGCAAGAACGCATGTATATATATATATATATATATATATATATATATATGTGTATTTATTTATATATATATGTATTTATATATATATATATATATATATATATATATATATATATATATATATATATATATATATATATATATATATATATATATATATATTCATTATATCAGTGCACTGGCGTGTGCGCACTGATAATGCATGGTACACAGTGTACTCTTTTTCTTCGCGGATGACGCGGCGAGGAATGGAAGGAACACGGTATTGTTTCCAGTATTTTTGTTTAAGGCAGCAATGTTGGATGCGACCGATAATCACAGCAAACTAACCAAATAAGGGTCGAGCGAGCCTGTGATTTTGAGTTTTGTCAAGAGCGCCACGGCGACGGGCCGTTTTGTGGTGACTCATTTACTATCTTTCACGTTCGATATATTGAAGTTTTGCTGCTGATACGCTAATACAGCAAACACATTCAGAAAATATTCAGAAGCACGCACTTCATGGGGTCATTTCGGTACTGAATCGACGGTGGTTCGATTAAAACCGAGCTAGAAGGGGGGGGGTATAAGGGTCTAATGGGTAGCTGGGTCACCAGCACTTAAAACCTACACCGAAACCGCATGCATCGTGAAGACATGACTGCAACTTGTCGCTTATCCCAGAAAAGTCACTAACTGGATCTAGTTTCTGGCGTAGCATCGCCAAGAAGAGCTGCGAGTATAAATTGCTAGCCAACATTCTGATGGGCCGTTTGACCTGATTTGTTAAGTGCAAAAAGACTGCTGAGCTCGGTTTCAGAGCTCAGAGAGCGGAATGTACAATTCTCGTGGAAAGACATTGACACTAACGGCATGTACAAGACATTGAACGGGCATTAACGACAAAAATGTCTATTTCTTGTACAGCGTGTTTGTGAACTTGCGTGCCATGTTCGACTAGGGATCACGAGCATATGCGCTGATGTCAAGCTAGCCGAGATTGTGGTGGACCAGAGCGTGTTCAAATACTGACAATGGACATACTGCAGACTAGTCAGATCTTTGAAGACAGAGCACCCTTGTATGGAATACGCAACCGGATTCGCACAGGAATTGTTGTTGTTGTTGTGCTACGCGGTAGTTTCTTAGAGACTTCGTAAACCTACCGAGTCGCATACAGAACCGACCGTTGGCCGTAAAAATCGTCATGTACGCGGAGAATCTAATACTCTACAGCGACAGCAGGTTCCAGGGTGAATAAGCTTTGAATATATTTACTTAGGGCGATGATCTAATTTTTTAGTTTTCACTTGTCATTATTCCAGTTACATTGTTTATCACATTTTTTGCTCTGTGTATCAGTATCGCCAATAATATGGTATAGGTATCAATTTCTGTTTATATTTTCTTCTTCTTTTCCTTCTATTGCCAAACCCTTGTACCACTTTTCATAACGAGCACTTAAGCATGTGAATGTATGCAGTTCCCTAAATAGACCATGTCTGAACTGAACATATATATATATATATACAAACACTGATTTGGTGACAACGTAACGCCCAAAAGCAGTACTACGGCTTGAAATGACGGTTTTTGGGACATTTACAACGCGTAGCGAAATCAATTGTGTAACGTCAGCTCTCTTCCCGGCAGATATTGTGCTCGTTGTCGTTATAGTGCCACAGATCTCTCTCTTTCTCTCTCTTGCGCAAATTTGCGCTCGTTATTGGCCAATTATTTATCTGACAGATTGGTGGGTACTGGGAGAGTTGCTTGCTCTGTAGGGTACAGCTTGTGGGCCGAGTCTCAACGATATATGTCTGCTCGGACTATTATTGGGCATGTTGTTCGTTGTTTGCTGCGCTGTATGGCACATCCACCCGTTGCGTATAGATTGTACATTTCTCTGGTAAACGAGTGACACTTGAGCGTGCCTTCTTCGGTAGGCTTTCTTGATTCGGCAAAGCAGACAGTAGTCGTTAGGGCACATAACGAAGGCACCGCAAGCGAAGCAGCAGTGGCTGTAGTAGAATCAGACGTAGTTGAACGAGTTGTGGTCTCTTTCCGAGTATGCGTTCGTTACGTACGATGATGTGACTCGTCAAGATATCGTCAATCGTAAATATATATATATATATATATATTTATATTTATATATATATATATATATATATATATATATATATATATATATATATATATATATATATAAATATATATATATATATAGAAAGCGCGAGCACATTGCTATGAAACGCTATTGCGACGCTTGTGCTGCACAGAGATCGTGTAGTGGAAAACTGAGGCAATGCGCGTAGAATAAAAACAAACAACAATAGCAACGACAGCAACAGCATCAACAACGACGATGACGACGACAGCAACAGCAACAACATCATTATCGTCAAGAGGTGCAAACAAAAATACAAGAAAACAGAGCAACAATTGATAGTAGGCAATTGTTTGCGTAGCAACCGTTGGTTGGGCCTTCGGGCCACGAACCGCCGCACGGATGAATCGTGCAGTCGTTTCGCGTTGGCGTGGTTGGTCGCGTTGGCGCTGTTACCGCTCTCGTCGTCATCTGCTGGCATCAAGGCAACAAGGCAAAAACGGAAGATGTAAGTGACACTACATTTTCGTGCTCGCGGCTACCGATGCGGTGGCTGGCGGCTGCCTCCAGCTACTAATGAAATCCCCACACTATCTACTCCTCATGAGCATTGTTCTCGCTTCGCGTCGTTGACGTACATGACATGGCCGCCCGGATGATATCTGCTCGCTTCAATCCGCACACCACCGTAGACGAACCCAGTGAGTGAATGAGTGAGTGAGCGTGATCCAAACCGGATGAGATAGATTGTCGTCGATGGACGTTTGACAATGACGGCTACAACAGCGACAACAATCGTATCACTACCTCAACAACAGCCACAACAATCGTATCAACTACCTCAACAACAGCAACAACAATAAAATTACAACAACCACCACCACAACAACAACAATAAAATTACAACCACTACCACCACAACAACAACAACAACCGCAGCAACAACAGTACTAACGACAACAACAACAACAACAGCAATTCCAACAATGACGGCCGTTAGCTCAGCCGGAACTCAGCTGGCTACCACTTCTGATTGATAATCTACTGCTGTCTGCGTAGACCTCCACAGACCACCTGACCGCCAAATGACCAGTATGATTAGGCCTATCGATGGCATTGTTATGGTGGTGATTATTTTTCATCGTCGCATGATTGTTACCGTTTCTATTCTCATTCGTGCCATCGTCCTGATGATTTTGATGATGCTGGTGATTATGAATGTTACGATTATTTTTACTATTATTATCATCATCATGACTCCCATTGCAATTTTTATGATCCGATGCCACCGGAAGGAAACCGCCTTTGTTGTTTGCTGGCGGGGGGGTGGAGGGAAAGAGTTGACAACAACGACAACAACAACAGCGGCAGCGGCGGTGGCGGCGGCGAAAGTTCATCTCCCGGGAGGAATTTTCCTTCGTTTTTCAGCGTGTTTTTCGTCTTCTTTATTTTACCCTATTTCATATTTTTCCCTTTCCTCTTTTTCCTCTTTCTCCTCGTCGTTTTCATCAACTTCTGCAGCTCGAAAAGATGCCAAGCTTCTGCTTCTATATACCCCCAGCGAGCAGGGAGCAACTGCAGCGAATCGCCTCGCACGACCCGACTACGACAATCTGCTTGACTCGGCTGGGTTCGGCTTCTCAGCTCCTCGAGAAGCTGGTCGACTCCGTGTCTGTTGCTGCTGCTGCTGCTGACGTTGTTGCTACTGATTTATCCGTTTGGCGGCGGCAGCTTGGTTGCATGGCCCATTGCTGTTCATTCAGTCGGAACCACCTGAAGCGGCGGCGGCAACGGGGGACGTCGGCGTCACCGTCGTAGAAGACACCGTCGACACCGCGACCACAACCACCATCTCCACCTCCACTTCGACGACTACCTCCAAGATCCCAACCCCCTTGACCACGACGACTACCCCTAAGATCCTGACCCCCCCCTTGACCACGACGACTACCCCTAAGATCCTGACCCCCCCCCCTTGACCACGACGACTACCCCTAAGACCGCGACCTGATGATGTGAATGATGACGATGGTGATGATGATGACGGCCACGTGGAAAACGTGGTGGAAGAAGGACATGGGGATGCACACCGAATATGCCGTTGAAGACAGCACCGACGCCCGCTAACGCCATCATCGAAACGGAGCGAAGTCGTCATCGACATCATCATCATCATCATCAATGTCGTCGTTGTCGGTAACGATGACAGCGGCAAAATCAAGCCGTGCCACAGATGGGGGTATCGGAGAGAGGGACGCCGGCCCGGCTACGGTAGTAAGAGCAGGTAGCATTGCTAGAACTAGTGATGATAGTGCTGATAGTAAGAGACAGGTGTCCCTGTCGGTCGAAACGTCAACCAGACAGCTAGATAACCAGCCAGACTACACCGAGCCAACGACTGGCGCTGCTTGAGAGGCTTGGCAAGAGCAGCTGTGGGGCGGGGCGAGGCATGGGGACAAAAGAGGGAAGAGGCTCAGGGCGACAATATTCGCGGTATGTTTTTCTGCCTTGTTGTTGTCGTTGTTGTTCTTATTTTCGTTGTTATTCTTAATGTTGTTGTCGTTGTCGTTCTTGTCGTAGTTGTCATGCAGAAGTGACAGCAGCAGAAGTAGCAGCATGATCAGTAACAACAAGATTTTTAGGCTAAGAAACGGCCGTGTGGGGGGGCGGGGGGGGGTTCAGACAGCCAACCAACCACCTATCTAAGCAGAGCTATCTGCCAGTTCGGTAGCTAGGGAACAACAGACAACAAAGCAGCAGAGATGATGAACGGCGGTGATGAACAAAATGCAAGAGAAGCTTTGCGATAGCCAGATGGGCAGGTGAATGATAGATGATTGATCACGGCAGCTGGCGGCTGGCGACGGAAGGCCAACGGAAGATGCCACAGGCTGTTGCACCAGTAGCTAACATGCACCGGCAGTAGTACCAGCAACAGTACCAGCTCCGTCATCCAAATCTAACGCCAAAGACGCCGGTTGCTCTGGCGCTTGCGTGCCGTTAATGCTGATTAGCAATAGTCGCAACAACAGCAACTGCAGCAGCAGCAGCAGTAGAAACAGGAAAACGGCAATAACAACCGCAACAGGAGCACCAATATCATCGTATTATCAACTTATAACGCGAGCGGAAGAGCACAGCGGGCACAGATGATGATGGTGATGAAGGCTACAACGAAGACGATGAAAGCGAACTGCACAACAACAACAACAACGCAACAACAACAACAACAACAACAAGACAACAACAACGCAACAACAACAATAACAACGAAAACAACGACGACAACAACAGTAATATCGAGAAATGCTGCTGCCGATCCTGTCGCCGTCGCTAAAACGTTGATCCACATAAAACGAATAGAAACACATTTAAAAACAAAAGCGCGAGTGGCCGCTTAAAACCGTGAGCCGGAGAGAAACAAGCGACAGGTACTTTTACTGACGCAAACCGCTCACTTCATCGAGCATCACGGCGAAATGGCGAACGCCGGCAGAATCTGCGTGCCCAGCCTTCGGCCTACTTCATGGCGGCAAGCCAACGAGCGCAGGGACGTCGTCGTCGTCGTCGTCGTGTTCGTAAATGACGACGCCGTCTACAATGCTGGATCAAGGACCGAATCGATCATAAACCTCATCGGGGACGATACAACGTGCTGCGTTTGTTCTAAATTACACTGCACTGATTTTACATGCCAACGGCGACGTCTACACGTTTGATACACAAACGCGTACGCCACACTTATAGATATGCATACGCATATCATTGAAGTGGCTAATAGATTAAGCGCATTTTCTGCAATCATTTATCCGATATTTGAACTGGTAAATCATGGTATATCAGAAGAAGAAGAAGAAGAAGCATTGCCAGTGCTGTACCGATTAGTAGTAGTAAGTCGCAACAACTAGCTATTAAGACTTTAGGGGAACTTAGCCTAGTTAAGCCTGGCATTGGTTCAAACCTAAGCTGGCAACCTAGTTATATATATATATATATTTAATTTTCGGATTCCTGTAATACTACAATTACGTTGATTCAACGTCAACACTAGCATCTATTAAATAAATTAGTGCCTTATGAAGACCTGGCGATGATCATCTTCTCATCATACTAAAAATAATATTTTGCGTCTAGAACCGAGACTACCTATACAAAGCCATTAGAAGCGGTCACATTAATAAACATAAATGGCAATGCCCATTAATACGTTATAAACAGTATGAGCAGACTAATATAATCACGCGATAGCTCGGCTAAAAGGTTGGGACCTAGCAGGGTCTTACCAGTTAACGCTGAGGAAATGTGAGTTTAAGTATGTTTAGACCCCTCCCCCCCAAGGCTATTAAACTTTGTAGCCCTCAACCTGGAGGCCCGTGCTGAGTCGAGAAACATTTAGAGGCAGCATAGCGGAATTGTGGCACTATTAGAATAATGCTTATACCAATCCTATATATACACTCTAGGAGCATTAATTATGTATTGGAAGACCTATCGTCTATAGCGTTTCGCCAAATCGCGGCAGATAACGATTCCACGGATCGACAACGATAATTAAAAAAAAAAGAACCTGAAGATTCAAAGAATGTTTCAAAAGATCTTTCCGATACTATGGTCACAGTTGCCATTATCACAACTGCCCTGGCGGCAGAAACAACTGGAATCGCGCCAGCAATAGCAGGAGCGGCAGTTTGTGAGTGAGTGTCAGAGATGCCAGAGAGACGTTGTCGTTCGAACTGGTGACAATCAATACCTAGCCATGTCAATAACCTGTTTGTGGATGCATTCGATTATTATTAGCATTAGGTAGTCGATGGAAAAGTTAACTAGTTTTAACTAGTTACTAGTTTGCATCGGCTTCTGGCGGCGTAATGGTTCACGAGAGAAGCGAAATGAACGCCAGTTGTAGCGAGAGCAGAATTTGCAGCTCTTGTTGATGTTGTTTTGTTGTTGTTGTTGATGATGTTGTTTTTCTGTTGGTTGTTTGTTGTTGTTGTTGTTGTTGTTCCGTGTTGGGTATGAGGGGAGGATGATGCTCGATATAGTGAGATCAACCAGATCAAACAGTGGTCGGTTATCGTGAAGCTTTGGCTGTCAGATCTTTACAATGGCCCGTGGTGGCGTCTGTGTCTGTTCGATATAGTCGACATTACTGGCGTCGTTGTTGTTCTTATGGTTATTGTTGTTATTACTGCTTTTGCCATTGTCGCTTGCTGGTTGGTCGACTTACGATGAGCATCAAGAAGAAAACGAGAAAACAACGACGGAAAAAAGAGAGACTGTGTTTTGCGTGCAAAGCACCGACGATAGCTTCCGTTTAACTCATAGCAATGGTTCGATAACAGTGTCGATAGCAATAGTGCTGCTGTAACCATGTCGGTGTAGTTGTTGTTGTTGTTGTTGCTGTTGTTGTTGTGTGTGTCGATAAATCGGTTATAGCCGATGATGGTTTTTATGACGTTGATGTTGTTGTTGTTGTTGTCATTATCCATGGATAGCCAAAATGCGTTGTCTTTATCGTGGTCAGCATTACACTTTTCATAAGCGTTTTAGTCTCGCTTTTCCTCCATTTATATGTTTACTTTTGTTCATTTGTCTTCAGTGTGTTGTTGTTGCTTCTGTCGTCGTTGTTGTTGTTGTTTTGACCGTCAACATCATCATCCTCATAATCATCATCCTCATAATCATCATCATCATCTTCACCGCTTCACTGGCCTGCTTGGGTCATCTTGCATGATCACCTGAACTACCACCACCACTACTTTTCCTTCTGCTACTACAGGCTCGACTACAACGATGCAAGCTACTTCGATGCTTTGACTACGACTGATTGACTGACTGTTGACCAGTTTGGCCGGTCCACGGTAGTTGCTGCCGCTGCTGCTGCTGCTGCTGATGTTTGACACCGACTTCGGGGCCACCGGCGACGAGAAACTCGGGCGCGTTTTCACCAACCGCTGGCTCCAAACGTTCGGAAATTCGCCGGTCGGCTGTTTCTATCTCTCATCCTCCATCCCGCTGTTGTTGTTGTTGTTGTTGCTGTTGTAGTTGCTGCTGTTGCTGTTGTGGTTGTTCTTGTTGTTGTAGATAGTTTGTCCGTCGAATATGTACCGTCGGAAACGACGGAGCAGCGTCATCGACTGTGCCGACGCGACTGCATCGGTGCCATGGGCGCGGCGCCGTCTGTACCAGACGCAAACCAGAACACACAAACAGACATACAGGCCGGCGGAAGAGAAAGACTGAGGAAAGAAGACGAACAGTGAAACGAAGTAGCATGCTTCTCGAGGCCGGAGGGAAGCGTGGTGCCAGCCCACCTGAATGCGTGTATACCTGTCGCACATGCATGCTTATGGCCATGCTCGTCAGTCTCGTACAGGCACCCCCGTCGGGTGCCGGTTAGTTAGTGCCGCCGAGATGTCTGTCTGTCAGTCAGTCCTGCTGTTTGCCTGTCCGTATGCTTACCTACTTCTGGGACGCAGGGGGTGAGGGGCTGCTACAAGACTACTGCTGTTGTTGTTGTTGTTGTTGTTGTTAATGTTGTTTTTGTTGTTGTTGTTGTTGTTGTTGTTGTTGCGGCTGCTCTTGTTGCTGCTGTTCATTTCGTCCGTAGTAGCTGTCCTGGAGTTGTTGTTGTTGTTGTTGCTGTTATTGTTGTTGTTGTTGTTGCTGTAGTCATCAGTGTAGTTGGTGCAGTAGCTGTTGTTGCTACTGTTGGAACTGTTGCTCTGTCGCTTAAGTGGTTCGCAAGGACAAACAGTTTGTGGACAGCCAGTGGGTGGGAAGAAGTGGGGTGAGGGGGTGCGGGGGTAGACGTGAAACAACGCGCGGGGGCGACGACGACGACGCCGCTCTGTCTTTAGCAATGGCTAACGAGGCGCTGCAATGCAACGCCATGACTAGCGTCACGACCAGGGGAAGGGTGCCGACAACGACAACAATAGCAGCAAGAGCAACAAAAACAATAATACGCAAGGCACACGACAACAACAATAACGTTAACAACATCAGCAACAACAACAACAGCAACAATGACAGGAGAATGAGTGATGATGAGGAGGAGAAGGAGGAGATTGTTCGTCCGTCGTTATCGTTGTGGAAGGTGCCTGCCGACGGTGCTAGCGGAATTATTGCCTGCCACCATTCGCCGGTGAAGTCGCTCGCTCGCGGTGTGGAGGCGGCGCCAGTGGCAAAGACCGAGGCGCGCTATTTCCCATGTGGTGGTGGTGGCGGCGGCATCGCTGTGTTCGTCGCAGCAGTACCAACAACAGCAACAACAATATCAACCAGTAGCAGAAGCGGCAAGAGCAGCAGCGAAAGGGGTCTCCGGACGCCCCAATAGACCACAAAGGACGACAGTTGAAAGTAGCCTCAACTGGACAAACCGCGAAACCAACCACTGCGGGCCAACAACTGCCCTTCCACCATCAGTAGTAGAGTAGAAGCAACAACAATAACAACAACAGCAGTAGCAGCAAAAACAACAACAATAGCAGTAGCAGCAAAAACAACAAGAACAAGAACAAAAATAAGAACAACAACAACAACAACAACAACAACAAAAACAACAACAACAACAACAACAACAACAACAACAACAACAACAACAACAACAACAACAACAACAACAACAACAACAACAACAACAACAACAGCAGCAGCAGCAGCAGCAGCAGCAACAACAACAACTGTTGATGAGAAGCTAAGGGAGGGATAGCCAACGATAAAGAGCAAGTATGAAGAAGAGTGGCCATTTTCCAAGCGACCGTCTGCCCACTCGACCAGCCAAGACCCGACCAACCAACAGACCGACCGAACACCAGCTATAGTCGGCTCTGTAAAGCAGAACCAGCAGCAGCAGCAGAAGCCACAGCAACAGCGGCGACAATAGGAAATACGACAGACAGTGGGGCCTACGCTCGTTCGTTCCCTTCTTCTCCTCTCTCTTTTTGTTTTTTCGTTCTTTGTCGACTTATTATAGTCTTCTGCTTCGGCATAGTTGGTTACTATGTGGTTACCAACCGTTCGGCCGCCCGTCCTCATTGTCACCACCACTCATCCTAGCTGCTACGATAACTACTCCAGCAGCTTCTGCTCGCCGCGTCCAGCTGCGCACATTGTCTTAAAGTTTCACTTTTGATTGTATTTTTTTTATTTACTTACACACAGTGTGTGTGTGTGTGCGAAACTCTCATTTAAAGCGTTTAAGCGTGCCTTCTTTTCACTACTTGACTTTTTCTCTACGCATTCCTGTTTTAGCAAACATTCACGCCTGGTAGTACGCAAGCAGCTAAACTCGTGGTTTTATTTTGTGACTATATGTACATGTATATATATATATATATATATATATATATATATATATATATATATATATATATATATTTATAGAGAGAGAGAAAGAAAGAAATATATGAACATTTTTAGGGAGTTTGTTTTTAATTCTAGACCATCCTCCGTCCTTGTAATCCTCCGACGGACTTGTAACTTAACCTGAGGTATATCTTCAATGCACCAAGGGCCGGACATGTTAAGATATCTAGGGTTTCCCCAACAGTCCTTGTGGCAGCATGGCCGCTGACTCACAGCGGTATGGTTTATCATCTATTCTCAATGAGCATCGCTTAAAGAAAATTCGATCAACAACAGGGATCACACCGGCGACACCCCGGTACATGACAACCATGACTAGCGCACTAGTCCCCTAGACCACGCCGCCATATATATATAAAAAAAAAATATATATATATATATACATACATATGCCCGACGACTGCAAGTCATGGATTGCACGAATTGTACTGACTGGAGTGGACCATCTTATTCTAGGCTTCATTTATCTATGCTATAGATCAGTTCTGGTAGAACGCAAAACCAACGCTACCTATATAAAAACCCTAACAGACTAAGCGCACTCCCGTCTCTTAACGCGCATATGCAACCAGCAATAGCAACAACCATGTACTCATGTTTCTGTGTTTATACAACAACCTGTGCGGAAGTCTAAAGTGCAGAAAGCGTGCAGACAATGCCCTAGGAGAGGTTTTTTTTTTTTTAGATTTCCCGTAAGGCAATTGCCCGTGTACGGACTTTTCATGTCATGGCTAAGTTTACTCCACTCCGGTATTCACCTTGTTTTAAATTGGAAACCATGCAAACCAATTTAAGAGTGGCCGGTCTGGGGTTCGAACCCAGTCCTCCCGAATGCAAGGCAAAGGCTTTTGCCACTAAGCCACCTTGCTCGGTATTGTCTCGTACAATGTCTAACTCGTTGTTTGATGAGCTCAATGTAGCTGAAGCTCGCAGGCTATCTCGACGTTGTGTATATGTCTCAATTATCACGTATTCCATTAAGCGTTTATAACGCATGCTAGTAAGACCAAACGTTGGTCACACAAACTCAATTTTTTTTTACTGACACACACTTGTAAACGCTGCCAATATATATATATATATATATATATATATATATATATATATATATATATATATATATATATGTATATATATATATGTATATATATAGTAAGTTTGAATACTAATTACTGTATATTGTCTTTAGTCAAGTTAGCTTAATTCAGCCTAGTTTACTAGCATTTACAAAATTTGTGAAACCCGTGAATTAGTAGTACTCTCGTTATACTAACTGCTAGTTCTCTGACTTTACGTATTACGCATGCGTGCATGTAGTGTTGACCCGTACATGCTTTGGCTACACAAATAATAGATAAAATTTACGAGACTATAGTTTCTTTAAATAACGAAAAATACAGACAATGCAGTCAGACAAAACTGAGAAAGAGTGGATGCAGACAATACAGTATATATATATATATATATATATATATATATATATATATATATATATATATATATATATATAAGTATATATATATATATATATATATATATATATATATATATATATATATATATAAGTATATATATATATATATATATATATATATATATATATATATATATAAATATATATATATATATATTTTTGTTTTCTGACAAAAAAGACCCGTGAGCGATCCCGGCTAATTGATCCGATAGGACACTAGCCACAGATCTGGGCCATCAGAGAGTAAAGTTTAAGGCGGGAGGTGCGTTTAGTGGGTATGGGTCTCAGCGGCGTAACATCCATCCGCTGGGCTCGAGTCCCATACAGCTTAAGATAGAAAGCGATATTTCCTACTCGTAGCGGTAGTGCGTAACTGATGTTAATTTTTTTAATTTAAAAAAATATATATATATATATATATCGATATTATTTATGCATAGGCGTGCACGTAGTGTTGATCCGTACGTGCGCTGGGTGCTTCTCGTGCTCCGCACGCGGCCGCCGTCGCCGCCGCTAGACAGTCAGCCAACGGCTGCGCGACGCTGTGGTGCGTGCCAATGTGTAAATGGTGCTGTCACTGCTGGTGCCGCTGCAGTTTGGCACAACTCGCGTTCAACATCATGGTGCACGCGCTTGTGGCGTCATCAAAGTTGCCGTGTCGCTTTGTAGACAATGGTCACTACTGGTCGCTTGCTGCTGCTTCTGCTGTTGCTGGTACTGCTGCTGCTGGCTGTGTCTATGTGTCTTGCCCCGGCGTCTGCCTTACGTCCCGCGTATTTCTATTCGTCCGTCCGTTCGTCCATCCGCTCGCCCGTCAGTCCAAGTGAGCGTGTCTGTATGAATGAATGTATGCATGCATGTGTTTGTGTGTGTATTGGCTGTCTACGTCGACATCTCGTCGTCGTCTTCGTCGTCGTCGTTTTTGGCCACTTCATGGCACGAAAGGGGAGCCATCCGTCCGACCACCGGGACGGGGGGCCATGCACGACGTCCAACGCCGACTCCCCAACCGCCGACCCCCGTATTGTCGTTATCGTAGTGTTGTCGACGACATGGCGGCGGCGGCAGCAGCAGCAGCAGCAGCAGAGGCAGCTGGTTGGTGTAGCTGGTGAAACTCTGCTGCGCTGGTGCCATTGAAAATGGGGTCTTGTCTCGTTCCACCACCAACGGCCAATAACCAAATACGTCCTTATTTATATCTATCTGTCTATCTATCTATCCATCTATCTACCTATCATCTTCCGTATCTGATTGCGGTGCTGCCGAACTGATGCCGCCATGGTAGTGGCTGGTGGTGCGGTCGTGCCAACTACCGCTGCTCTGACCGCTGCACCAATCGACAGACGACGCACGCTCAAGGAGCCCAGCTAGCTGACAACGGTGACACGCCGAATAGACACGCTCAATACACAACACACACACACACACACACCCCTATCAAGTAGCAAGCAACCCCCTTGCACCCCACCCGCACTCCCCCTGCAATCCGTTGCTCCGCACTATATACATGGCAAACACACGAATACACAGACACGAAAATACACCAATCAAGATTTGAATTTTACAGCTGCGTTCGTTTGCCATTAGATTCAGGCGTAGACATAGATAGACCCGTACAAAGGCTTGCATGCATGTATGTATGTTAGAATATATGTGGAACAGCTTGCGGGTTTCCAGGAGACCTAGGTGGGTGCGAACAACACGTTACGTAATGATCCGAAGAGCAAGTAAAAGTTTAAAAAGAAACCAACAAAAAACGTTTACTCTTCTTCTTATATATATATATATATATATATATATATATATATATATATATCAAGTAAATGATAGCTCTCTTAAAGCGTTTAGAGTAAAAGTAATGCCGGTACATTGCATACCGATGCCTGAGGCCAGCTATCGGTTGGCACACCACCTTTCCTTACAAGTGCGGCCAGATACATAGCTGTTGTGTTTGATGACACTGATGTAGGACATTAACCTCCGACCTCCCAAATTCCAGCGGTCTATTTATTCACTTTTGCTGCTGCCACCACTTTTACTACTCTTCGCTTGCTCTTTCTCTCTTTTGCATTCGATTTTCTGTCCATACCGGTCGCACTTCGACAGCGGCTTGCTTCTACCGACTTTTCTTTCGAATTTTGTGTTTATAGTCCAACCGCCGTCTCGTGCCGTCCGGTCAGCGAGAAAAAAGCAAACAAAAAAAAACATTTGTTTTCTCCTCCGATCCTTGTACTACTACTACTATTCCTCTAGCTGCTGTTGCCATGATTTCGACTATTTCACCAGGTTGAAGGTGGTTCGCCCAGTTGAGCCGTTAACTGGCACAGATAATGTTTTTCTTTTTTTTTACAAACTACGTTGGCGTTCGTTTTCGTACAACGAGCAGTGCCAGTTGTTGCTGTAAAAATAACCCGCCGGCACCACCAGAAGTAGCATTAGCGGCACTATCGTCCTTTGTCGGGAACTTGTATCCCCCTGCACCTATCAAATCGACTAACCTCACTTTGATTCGTTCAACTTTCATCGAAAGTAGGATTCTTCTATTTTTTTCTTCTTCTTCTTCTTCTTCAGAAGAAGAAGAGAAGGCAGCACAACAACAACAAAATAGTGGTCGTTGCAACGACTAGTGTCAAACAACAACAACGACGACAACAGCAACAACAACAAAAACAGCAATAATAAAAGCGTTACCGTATTTTTCTCCGTGTTAGAATTTTGTCCACAATGCGTCCGTCGTTTTGTGGTCGGGTCTTGCTAATAAGCTTGATGGCACTGCACCAAGAAGCAGAACGTCGGAGAGTAGTGAAAACGATGGAAAGTGGGCTTAAATCTGCGTGGAATGAGGCAGCGAAAAAAAGGAAAGCGGCTCGTAACAAACAAATGCTCGACTTGCATTTCGTTTTGGCCACTTTCGCCTGTGGCTTGTGAAGCAGCTTGCTTGTCTGCTTAAATAGCATCCGTATAGCATTTTTAAAAATAGGCGTGCAAAGATATTTGTCGCATACATTTCGAGCAGTCACATTTTTACAAAACCGTCCAAATTAATGTATATATATATATACATATATAAGTATACCCCAACCAGGCGGGTCGAAGTATGCGTTTGTGACTGCAACATATTAACAATACGCTGTTCGCTCAACGTGCAAAAAACCAATGCGGACTATTCGCGTATCCTCATGCTTGAAGGCAGTTAAAAATTCAGCAGCAGCAGCGGCAACTGGTTGCGTCTGGAGCGTCCAAGGGCACGTTGTGCACGGAGAGCCGTAGGTACGCACATCGACCGATGATTGATCGAGTCGTGCCGCCACGGCTTCGTCGTGAAGTCGTATTTGTGAGGAATGTTGACCAGCCCGATTGGTCGAACGGCAGGCACACATGTCCGATATGCCGAGACGCCTGCTTGGTCTGCTTCTTTCTGGCCTTGGGACTGGCAAGCCTAGCTTTCGACGGATCACAACAGAATTCGGCAGCTTTAGCTGGTCACGTTGTTGTCACCCTTGTTTCATGCGCAGCTCACCACGACATAACGCTGCCTAGATGCATACATATACATATGACAGATTAACTACTAGCCAGCTCGTTTGCCTGTCAGACAGCTGTAACAGATATACACCGCTGCTGTGTGTGGAGTCAGCGCCTTTTGGGCCACACCAGCACAAACTATAGTAACGGTATAATGGACGTGCATGTACGTGTTCCAAATAGATAGACTAAAGGAGTGGCTATGGAGTAAGTAAGTAGATATATATATAATGTATAATATATATATATATATATATATATATATATATATATATATATAATATAATATATATATATATATATATATATATATATATATATATATATATATATAATATATATAATATGAATATAATATATATATATATATATATATATATATATAACGGCGGATCTGCAAATCTAGTGCTTTGAATTCTGCCGCCAGATTGAAGCCACCAAATTCTTCCTGCTTGTTTTGCTTAGAAACGCTATTCACGAGCTACACACAGACCACACGTTGCATCAGTTGGTGGCAGCCTTTATTACTTGAGCTTGGTTCAATTAAGTGAACAAAACGAAGTTTGATTTTTAAGGAGGACTGCTAATGATGATCAAACAGTGCCCCGAAATGCTATGTTTAGACCCCGATTTGAAAAAGTGGTCAGCGTGCGCGAGAGTTATATTGAATAAACAATATTTTTCAGGAGTCCCCCCCGACTTATGCAACATGTTTTCATAAGTCAAAAAAAAATTATTTATATATATATATATATACATATCACGGATGTTGTTATTTTCTTTTATTATAATTATCCGTATGTGTAGATAGCCGGGCATTCGTCTTCTGTACACCTCACTACTCTTCGCTCTTTTTCCTTTATTTAGGCAAGGTTCCGTGCACGTACGTATTCAGGACGCCGCAAATCCATGCGGTTTTCGAACAAGCGGCGATCGGTGCGTTTGACCGCCGTGTCTTCTCGTAACAATATGCGACCAGCTCAGCTGGGGGTTGGGAGCAGGGATAGACAACGGCAGCTCATGTCCAGACGCTAACTAGAAATGCGTCTGTCTGGTTGTACCTGCCACCTCTGTGACCCCCCGTGGCCAGTGCGCATTCGTGACCGTGATAAACGATTGAAACTGATTTATCGATCTTGGTTTTAAAGGTACACGCATTTGTATGCGTGTATCTTGTTGTATATGTACAAGAGGTACGTAAGCACAACATTACAGACCAGAGGGCGAGCGGAGACCCACTGCATGACCCTCATTCAGCCCGCTGTGCCTAGCAAGGTGAAGGCCAGCAGCAGGAATTAGCTGTTAGCTCATTATGCACATTGCACGTACGCGTTCTTGCCTCAATTCCGCCGACAAAACGTCCACATTCGCGTCTACATTCACTCGGTATCGATCACACTTTTCAAGGCTATCGTGATACACCAACAAAAAACGGGGGTAGTTTAGTTTTTTTTCCAACAAATCGAAGCGCGTTGAGCGAACACACTAGACCGCCGATCTGCTGGACCGCCGCGCTGCTGATGACCTATGCGTTGTTGATTGACCTTACCAAAACTGGTCGAACGGTACCAGCAGTTTCGGTAGCAGAAAAACACTCCATCCAAAATCTATGACACGAACGTATTAGAATTGCATGGTGACGATGATGATGATGATCAAGACGGTGATGATGATTGGCGATCTCATCAATCATCATCAAGGCCCTCCTTCAATCGTGTCTTTCGAATAGAACACTTCGGATGGCTTCGGGACCTACCTGTTGTTGTAGTAGTGGTAGTAGTAGTAGTAGTAGTCTGCACCTTGTTCGCGCTCTCTCGTCGTCCGTTATGCATAAGGATTGCACAACGGAACGTGCAGCTTGTGACGGGCGCCCAACGGAGAGACGAAGGACACAGGAAGCAAATAGCAGCAGCAACAAGCTGTACCTGCTGTCGGCTGCGAGCCGGTATCCCGTATGCGGACAGAGAGAGTATCCAATAATGTCGCTCTCGATACCGTCGTCGTATCCAAATGCAGATCGTGAAATTGAGGCACAGCCACCCACTAGCACACACACAATATGCACGCACTAACTAGCACGCTCACAGCAGAGCCAGAGCCACACACGGCTACACCACCAGCGATATATTGTCGCCGCCGTCTTCACCACCACGGCCACAGCCAACTCTGAGACGGGAGCGCAGTTAGTTTGACTGCCAAAGTCCACTGCACAAAAACGGTCCTTCACCCGGCATACCAGCCACCGCAGCCACTGGTCTTAGAAGATCTTAGGATTCTATAGTTGTAACGTCAAGGCCTTCCACATATTCCTCCCCCCGTGCGAGGTCTCGACTGTTTTTACTCAATCGCAAGACGATTTCCTTTATTCCCTTGTTTTTTTTTAAGCCCTGTGCTGAATATCTTTTGGACCTAAGCGGTGGCTTGACGCTGTTACTCCGGCTTCGGCTGGCTGTACAATCCGTGCACTCCGTCGGTCGAGCACATGGGACCTAGCAGGACCAGCTTTTGAATAGTAACGACCCTATCCGCTGCTGCTAGACCCGATGCCGACCTTAGATTTTCACCTCACTCAATGATGATCACCTCACTACGTCGTCGACCGTTGCAACGAACTTTTACTCGACCTCTGCTCTCGATTTGAGCTTCGCCTTCGAGCGGTCTGGCCGCTATCGCCGCAGGGCGCGCGCGAGGAGCACAGAAAGGGTTGTTCGAGTAACGGCACTTTTCCTCATCGAACGCACGCTGCTGCTCGCTCGCTCTGAACTGTGTACCTCCAGTTGTCCTTGGGATATGAAACACTGTGCTGGCCGCTGAACAGACACTTCGTCGAATCTCTCAATGAACGTTGTGCATCATTTCCCGAAGGTGAACGCACTTCACCGGACACGCCGCCGAACGAGGTGAAGCGCGAGGAGCGCGCAAGATGCGATCGGATGGTAGGGGTATGGAGGCGCCTCACGACCGCTGCGACTGGCCCGCAACAGTTCTATCCGACATGGCCGCAAATGTTCTTCTATCCGACATGGATGGATCGCGCTCACCGGACTTACGAACGCGCTTGATGACAGACGGCGGGTCGGACACCGCACCATAAACAGACCGCACGGCAAGAAGGCGTCTGGCCGACTGAAGACGTCTGAAGAAAGCTGCGAAGAGTAGCCGGGCGCTGCACAAGTTCGCTGCGTCGCCGCAAGAGGGCGCCCCGTTCCAGAAAAGGCCAAGACGTTCACTTTTACCACCCCTCGGCCGCTTGAATATATAGGCAGACACATAGATTGATCGGACAAACGAAACGGAACGCCACAGCGTTGGTGCCGTGGAAGCGTTGTTGTAGTGGGTAGAATAGGGAAACATTAGCAGCAGTTCCTAGGCTCGTTCTAGCGGTTGTATTAGCTCCTGCACCGTAACTACAGGAGTAGCCAGGCTAACGAAGCAGTACAAATAATGGTTGGCGTTGTTTTGTTGTAACTTGTGTTAGTGAAAACTGTTCGTTCAGATGCTGGCAATCGGTGCTTAAAGCAATGCAATCGTTTCAAATATTATTCATTTATGGGTTCTTGGTAGATAGAAGAACACCACCGACTATCGAATGTTTGTCCCTAAAGCATCGATAGGCGCATAGTAATGAAAAAAAAGAAAACAAAAAAGGCTAGATAGATAGAGCTACTTTCTGCAGCAGGAACTTTCTGCAGGTGAAAACAACACTCGATCAGACGGACATACCGTTCAAGTCAGGAACCTGAATTGGCAGGATAAAATTTAGCCTGTCGATCACGTTTTGTTGCTTGAATGTTTTTCTCAGCGAAAATAAAATGAAATATAACAATCCGATTTTTCGTGCATCATCATTCACACGTACACAGCAGTGGTTTCCCTATTGTTCCATTAGTGTCGCAACTCACAAATTAGGCTCAAATTGTATACCCTCAATTGTACCAGCTCTATACAATTGTGTAGTTCATTTATTAAACACGCGTGCCAAGTTTAGTCCCCACAGAAAGCTAGCAATTCTAGACTTCTTGAGCGCATACATCGACATTGCTTGCGTCGAATTCATCCCAGTTTGGCCGATTGCTAACATCTGAAGAACTGGTGGACGGAGCGGCCTCTCCAGATTCCTATCTAATAGTGCAGTAAAAATAACTGCACTATTAAAAAAAGTCATTTTTTTAAATGTGCAGCTTACCTGCATGACGGTAGCGTTTGATAGTGTCTGAGATTTTATGAGAACTGATAGACAGCGCGGATTCGTCAGAAGTCTGAAAGCTAGAGCGCACACCGGGTATTAGCATAGTGGTTTGTGGTGTTTTTCACTCAATCTGAATGAAAAACTTTGTGGAGCCAAACAAAGTACATAAGCGTGTGGTGAAATGAAATGGTTGCTCAGATTTGGTTAAACTCAGGATAGCAAAATTTAATTTTGTAATCGCTCGCACAGAATATTAATAACAATGAAACGCCTTATACGCAAACGCTACTAACGAACCTTATTAAGTACATAGTTAAACAACAACATCGTAAGTGGTTGCTTACAAGACTCACAGTATTGAAAAGGTTCAAGTCTTTGAAAGAGTTCAATGAGGATGAGCAGCCTAAACAATTAACGGACGAAACTGAGTTAACAAACAAAGTAGGGTTGCTGTATGCTAAGGTTTGGGTCAACTTTGCCATTAACATAGGTCATGCTAACTGATGGTTGCGTTCAACCTTGTCCATTCGTATCCATTAATGGTCTATCTCAGGTTAAAAATATTGGTGCATTGAAAATACTGATGGAATCTTTCATTGAAGATGTTGTGCAATATGTATTTAATTATTTGACATAGTGCTTTGATGCATACTAAATTTATTTGATTTTCCTTTATAGTCTGCTTTATTTACTAAGTGGCAAGTTTGCCAGAAGAAGAGGCCTTTTAATAGGCATACACTTAACAACAATGGAATATCTCAGAAAACAACAATATATCGTCCGGGATTAGAAATTGCCGAAAGGCAGGCTAGCCAAAAAAGACAAATTAAGACGAAGACCTGCACAAACAAAGACCTGCCCCCCTCGCCTCCGGGGGAAGTAGACTTTTCTTCTCTACGGAGTACTGTCATTCTCAGAAGCTTAAAGCCTCACCATTTATCGCTAAAGGTTACTACAAAGTGGTTTGATCGAAATGTGACGTCTATGATAACATGCGGAGTACAGGTCAAAAGTTCCTACTTAACGAGGGATGCCCATAAAGTTTCGTTGGGTCGAGTCTATAGTCAATCACAGCTCAAAAATAAAGGTGCTAAAATATTGTTATCGACGTAGGTCTAAAAACGCTAATGAGGTTCACGACAAACTACATCTATTACGGCTCCACCAAACAAGTTGGACTTGAAGCATTGCGTCGCACTAGCACGATGCCAGAAATAAGCCTATTGTTTTGGTTACATATAGTCGAATAAGCTATGTAGTGCGTCAAGCCTACTCTCCCATGGTTGCAAAGAACCTGCGCAGGAAACTTCTCTATTAAGAGTCTCCTATGAAAACGTTTACAATCATAAAGAATTTCCGAGAAGAATCCGAAATTTCAAATCCTATCGGTGTATTGCTGTGCTTGTGTCGACTTGTTCCGTCTACCTGGCGGCCATGGCAGGGTCGATCGTCGGCAGCTTTGGTAGGCGGAAGATGAGCTGCCAATTCTGTTTCCAAACAAATGTTTCCAGGTTGCCCAGGTAGCGATAACGCAATGGCTTGTTGTGGCGGCACACGGGTCTAACGTGTCGAAGCGTGTCTTCGAAGGCAATAACCTTCTCACCATCAAACCAGTCTGACTAGACGCGAACCAGCTGCGACTCCTTCCAGTCTCATAATTAAGAAATCGATCACTGGTTCTCACAACTTTTCCACGAAATTAAGCGAATCCTACATGCTAGTTGACGGGTCACTTATATACATATATATATATACCCAGAGACACGCATCGGGTTATTTGCTGGCATGACATAGTTGCCTTCTGTTCGGCAATTGTGTTCATCTGATCGAGCGAATGACCGAAACGCACCAACACTCATGCTTATAAAGTTGGTGATAGATCTTAGTAAAATGCTGGCATGCGTCTTTTTCCCCACAACTGTGTATAGGGTTAGGTAGCGCCATTGTAGGACATACAATGAAATTTTAACTGTATAAATATATATATATATATATATATATATATATATATATATATATATATATATATATATATATATATATATATATATATATATATATATATACTCGTACTCGTAAGTATTGGCCACGGTCGTGCCGAAAACATTTATATATATATACATCAAGTGAAGCTTGTTAAGCCAACATTTACCTAGTACGTCATTACGAACTTCTTTCACATGTTGTCTCCCTAGTAGGCATCCAATGTAGAGGATGGTATGACATACATGCATACCTACTTTCTATACATTTGTGTATAATATATATATATATATATATATATATATATATATATGGCGCCAAACGTACTATAATACACCTCAAAATATAGTCCATGACCATACAATGTTAAATTATCTAGCCAGGATATATATATATATCAGCGGTTGCGAGCCAATGCGGAATCCAACAGATGGGCGAGCTGCCGGATTGGGTCGATAGAAGACGGCTTGGGAGGTGAACGACGGGGCCTTGTGTAGGTGAGGCATTTTATCGTTTGTCGATGTACCGGTAACAAGTGATTGGTGTCAATCATTGCCCAAAAGCCAGGTAACGGTGCGCAGCACACAGTCGCCAGGCAGGTTGCAATTTGCAGTCAGCGACGTTAATCCAAGCAGGTTTTGACCAAGCAGGTGTCAGCCCGCTGGTCGCCGGCTGCGACTTTGTCGTCTGGTGGAAGACCATCCGAGTGCAGAACATGGCGTTGAACGCATGCCAAGTTCTGTCTAATATATATATATATATATATATATATATATATATTTCAGAGTGTTGAGAAAATGTTGCATTAGATTGAGGTCAGTAAGGTCAGTATTGAGAAATTATCGCATTAGATTGACGTTAAAGAAGTCAGTGTCGAGAAATTGTCGCATTAGATTGAGGGCTTCTACGGTTGTAAGAAGCAGCTTCTGCATTTGCGATGACAGAGCTTAAGCTATGCAGCTCGACCGGGATAGCTAGACTGGACTCAGTTTTACGTGAGCTTGCGTGATGGCATCGTTTTGGCGGCCGTTCTAACCAAGGTCGATTGTTTTTTGTTCCCACTCAGTGCCATCTTTATGTTTTAGAGCGAGCAAAATAATAATAATAATAACAGAGCAATCGAGAGATGAAGGGAATGAGGGCGAAGTATCGGATACTTTCAACTGTGACAGCAAAAGTGCCACTGTCCCTTTGCCTAAATACTCTCTCAACTAAATGTTATCTGTTCTTTTCTTATTAGTTTTCCTATTTTGTATTTTTATGGTATATTTTCTCGCTCTTTCTCTCTCTCTCTCTTCCGACGAAAGTACTCTCATTCAAGGGTGACTTTTTAATGCTTTTCTATTTGACGACACACAATTTAGTCGGACGACTCGCGGGAATGATTACCAAGAGCGGTCTACCTGTGATGGCTCTTCTTCATATGGTTCAAAGTAAGGAGATGCAGGCTACGCTAACATACACGCACATACTACAATACAAGCAAATAGCGTCATTGAGCGGCGAAATTGTGAGCCAAAATGCAGCAACATCATCATGTCGACAATCCACATAAGTGGAATATCTCGTTTCTTGGCTCCTTAATCTTCTTCGTCTTCTCGTTGTTTTCGTTGGCTGTTGTTGCTGTAATTGTTTTTACATGTTGTTGCAAGCGGTTTTTGTTGTTGTTGTTGTTGTTGTTGTTATTGTAGCTGTTATCCTTGTCGCGGCGACCGCTACTGCTACTATCGATGCATTTGTCATTGGGATTAGTAGTGCGGTTGTTCATTTTTAAGTTGCGCCTGTTGTTAATATTGTTATATGGTACTTGTTGTGGCAGCACTCGCTGTTGCGTTTGGTTTTATTGCTGTTGTTGCTGTGGATCCTGTTATTGTTGTTGTTGTTGTCGTTGCTGGTGCTGCTGCTTTGGCTGTGCTATCAATGCGGTTATTGTTGTTCCCGCACCTGTTGTATCTGTTGTTATTGCTGTTGTTGTTGTTCCGTTAGTTCTTGTCCTTGCTTATTGTTTTTTGTTGTTCTTGTTTATGCGTCGTTGCGATTGCGGTATGGTGGGGTCCTGGTTGTTCAATGGCTGTTGTTGATCGTCTTGATCCTCTTTATGGTCGTTATTTTTGTTGCTGCTGCTGCTGTTGTTCTTCTCGTTGGCCGCATTATCGTTGTTGCTGTTGTGATTGTTGTTATTGCTGTGATTCCTGCTATGTGTCCCGTTGTTCTTGTTGTTGTTGCTGCTGCTGCCGCTGCCGTTGAAGTATTGTTTACTTTCCCCGGCTTATATGCCAAACGCGCGCTTTGCCCCCCGCAACCCTCACTTCTCTATATACACTCTTTCTCTAGTTATGCGGCTACTAGATGTATGGCTACGACACCAATCGATTTGTCGTCGGCGTCAGCGTAGGAGGTTCGGGCGGCATGTTGTCACTGTTGCTGCTGCTGCTGCAGTGGCGCTATGATAGCTCTATGCCGGTCATCACTGCTATCAATGATGTTTACGGTGATGCGGTTGTTGTTGTTATTGTTGCTGCTGTTGTTGCCGTCGATGTTGTTGTTGTTGTGGTTGTCGTCGATGTTGTTGTTGATGATAATGATGTTGTTGTTGTTGTCCTCGTCGTCGTCGTTGTTGTTGTTGTTTTTGCTGTTGTTGTTATTGTTGCTGTTGTTGTTGTTTTTGCGGTTGTTGTTAGGCTTTAACATCAGCTCAATCGTCTGGCTCACTCCTGACGAGCCGACTAGTACCGTATTTTCTCCTTCTCGCATCTTACGTATCTCCCCGTTCTCCTCGGCGTAGCGCGGTCGTCGTCGTTGTTGTTGTTATTGTCGACAACAAGAAGACGCCAGCAAGCAAAGAGCAACAGACACCAGCTGCTGCTGCTGCTGCTGCTACTATCAAATGGGTCAGACCAACGAGCCAAGCCCAACACAGGAGGGGTTCAGCTGACAAGTTGTCCCCTCTCTTCCCTATCGCCCTCCACAGCAACAACAACAACCCCCGCTGGCTCTGCGGCAACTGCGGTTGTCTCAAAGATTCTCTGAACGACATTTGACATCATTTCCCATACTGCCGATCTCGGTCAGCTGCAACTCCGTCTCCGACCATCACCAACATGCACTTTTGCATGTTGGTGATGACTTTTGCTTGAACTTATAGATGTACATACTGTGTCTCGTTACTAAGCATCGTCTATACACGTAGCCATGCGTATATATATGTATACGTATACGTGGTCATGCGTATATATATATATACGTATACGTGGTCATGCGTAAATATATATATATATATATATAGAAATATATTTTTATTTTTATTCTATACATATATATGCAGTTAGTTTATACTTTTGCAGATGTGTTTTCGGTTAACACACGGGCGTTCAAACGTTGTAACGCTCTGAAAGGAGCTTTGCTTTAAACCCGGTAAAAACAACCAAAGCAGAAACGGTAGTATAGGTGACAACAAAAACAATAACGATGAAAAGAATGTCAACAGCAACAACAACACAAGCTTCACAAAAACAACAGCAGAAGCGATGACAGCGGCAGCAACACTGGAACGACACGAAAACGACTTTAACGTGCGCCCAACAGCAGAAATGGCCCACGCGCTGCGCGGTATAGCTGCATAACACTCATATGAGTTAGAGATCTCGACTCCACTAGAAAAGCATGCGTATTTTTGCCACCAATCTCCGTTCATTACACAAACGCTAACTTTTTGAGAGCAAACCGTGCGTATAGTCACAGGTTTTGAACTCTTTGCATTGTTGTTGTCAAACATGCGAATTTCATGCATCACGCTCGAAAACGTTTCAAATTTCTCGCGCTCGACTCTGCCCTTTCTACAATCAACTTTTCATTTTTTTTTTATAAACCGAACAAAATAGGGCATAGAGATGATGCAGCCAAATCTGTGAGCAAAAAATTATCTTTGACAAACCCCAAACTCAAGGAAAGCGCGTAAAGAAACAACACGGTCGTATCTGGGCAACCGAAAACTCTCACGTTATCCACGTCAGAGTCATTACATGTATGACTATCTAGTGCGGCTTCTGGTCCAAAGGAATTACTAGGCATTATTTTTACTCCGCGTTGAATAGCGTGTGTCTTCGTAGTATGATCCTCATTTATCTTTGGCCGATTTCAAACAGATTCAATGCGAGCGAGCTCTGGCTTCAAGACGATGCCACAAACCACACAACAGCGAGACAATTGAGCTTTTGCGGGCGAAACGGCCAGGACGGAGAATCTCGTGTAACAGGAACATTCACAGACGTTCAGGGTCTTGTTTAGTGCCGTTAAACTTCTTCTTTTAGGTTTTTAAGGAGCAAAGTGTACTCTGATAATCCTACCACAATTAGGCAACTAAAGTTCAACATTACATCATTGATTGCATTTATGTAGTTAAGCCTAACTTAAGTAAACAAGTGCCAAACAAATTGAATGTTTGTGAGAATCAATCTTGTCGCAAGGACACTCTATATATATATATATATATATATATATATATATAAATATATATATATAACATATTGTGATGCTTTATTAATCATTTACAATACGTGTGCACGCTCGGCAGTGTATATATATATATATATATATATATACTTTTGGAAAGCATTTTGGCAATCTTCCCGTCATATCAGGTATGCATCCGTTTTTTGCAGTAGACAAACGCTAATTTCCAATGATTGGAAAGCATACACGAAGTATGCCGGACCGAGCACAAGCACGATCGGAATTTCAGTAAATAACGGCTAATGGTAAAGTTAAGATTAGAAGCTTTGCGGTTTTCTAAAAAAAACGCAGTGCTACGGATCCCAGCTGCGTACACGGAATACTGCTTCTACTGCTATAGATGCGTAACCAGGTCCACACACAGAGTGGAATGGATGATGATCCTTAGAGGAGTACCCGTATGTAAGGACCCCACACCTGATTGAAACGGCGCAAAAGTCCTTTCCCTACAGTCCCAGTTGTTCGATAGGCTCCTTCAAGGTCAAGTTTCATTTATCTTTCAGGTACCACTAGTTGGAAGACCCAAGATAACGGTCTTCCACCATAAAAGTCACGTATCATCTCTCTGAGGCCAATGAAACCTGTAGTCTAGATCGGCGTAGTCTGCGGCTGAATTATTTCAAGCATGAAGCAGCAGACTGTCTTTGATTCTTCTCTGGCAAGAATATATTCACCGCAAAAACAAGACTCAATTGCAAGAACGACCGTTGACATGCCCAGCATTCAGAAGATGTCCGCGTTGTAAAAAACAAGTTTCCAGTCTACGTGCACGCCATGAGTGTTGTGTCTAGTGAGGGAGACATTACTACAGCTTACGGGAAAGATAGAGCGTAAACAAGTAAGTCTATGTACATGTCCTACAAACTGTACTGAAACCGTGGATAAGTACCCTGTTTACATTGAAAAATAAGTTTTTTTTAGCAAGATGACACACCCGCTGCTTCGAGCCATTCAGTGCAGAAGTAGCTGGCGCAACATGTGCGTATATTTTCAATAAGTTCTCATGGCTTCCTAGCAGACCAGATAGCAATTAACAGAAGTTAATTTGAGCGAAAGTCTAGGTATGTAATTAACGACAATACCGATTTGCTTACCGTCTCTATTAAGCAGGCATTCGCAAACATAGATAAGTAAAGTTTCAAACGGGCCTTTGAGCATTCTAGTATCGAAATGGTGACCCCGAGTGAATGGAAGTTAAACACGTCTGTTAGATATTATTCAGGATCTAACTGGGCATCTCAACGACGGCGGACGCCGACCAGTCGAGTTAACTTATATGTGTACATCGCAGTTGCCATTTGCCGACAAGCCAGAGCACGACCCTTTTCAAAGGAAAGTAAGGTTAACTCGTCTGGTCGGCGTTCGCCATCTTTAAGATGCCCAGTTAGTCCTGAGTGCATGCAGTAAGGTACCTACTGCGGTAGATGTTAAAACGCGAAAACAGCCTTCCGCTCTGCATCGGAAAGCAGTAATTAACTTAGCCTTTTCGAAGTCGTCTGCTGCTACCGTAATGACGGTCTGAAAAAATTTCTCTGTGGACCATCGTTTCTGAGACACTGGGCTCTTCGGTGCGAAAGCAAGAACGAGCGTCAAAGAAACTTGCGGGCTACCTAACAGTGAACCCGGACATCTTCTGGAAGCGAGGGCGGGCTACATTAGCTGATGCATCGATTATAAAACGACCGGCCCGGAGATGACCACGAGGACCGAGACTTCAAGCCTCCGTTAGATACAGGTATTAAGATCCGACGCGTAAGCTGCTGAGAGCTAGCTCTAAGTTAAAGAGTAACCCCAATATATCTGTTGGGTTGACAAGGTGCTGTACAAACACTTGCTCGTCTGTTAGGTCGCATCCCCTCTGGAGGTAGGCGGTGATCTGTGAGGCGAACAAAGATGAGCAGACCAGCAAAAGACCCCTGTGAGTCCCGGCAAGAGAAAAATGTTCGGCCATACAACCTAGGAAAGCTTTGTAGGTGTTGTTGATTAGAGCATCGTCCGGAGAAGAGGAAGAATTATGTATGAATACTTTGCATTTGCGTGGGTTTGCTGCTAAACCGCAGTAGCGGACCGGATAACAGCTCCATCGAATACGGCCTTAAGCATGTGGTCCGTTCTCCAAAAAATTACCGCGTTGCAACATTTCAAGCTTTACCGGTGCTGTAGGTAATTCTCGAGTGCTGATTGACCACGGGTACCTGCAATTAGCTTTCCGTTGTACCTGCCTTAGCTGCGATTCTCCTGAAGATGATAAAGCAGGCAATGGGCTTGTTTTTCTGGATGGTCTGGACCGGCTGAGGAACTTGCTAAGATAGACTAAAAAGCAAAAATAATGTTTTCTTTGTTGAGGTTACGAGCACCAGACTTCGGTTTCCTTCTACAGTAAAGGAATCTAGCCGCCTCAAAAATGTTTCCTTCAATGAGTTTGACTATAGCGCGGCACGCAGTGTTCGCATCAGATGGGGGTTGACAGGAACGGAAATTAGGCCTGTGCGTCGATTAGCTTGCACGATGATTAAATATAGTATCGTATCGCGCGTAGCTTTGCGCAAATTTAGACCGACTGAGAAGCGTGGTCGTTGTTGTCCAGGGCAAGCACCTTAAACTGAGAGCGTACAAATTCCTACATAAAACAAATTAGAAAATGTTTGTTTCTATGGACCTCTTAAGTGCTTACCTAAGACACAGTTCCAGAGGTCACACACACACACCGGGGACGGTCTAACCGTGGTTAGTTATAATTAACCGAGCAAGATGGCTTAGTGGCAAAAACCATTGCCTTGCATTCGGGAGACCTGGGTTCGAGACTCAGACCGGCCACTCCTAAATGAGTTTTTATGGTTCCCAATTTAGACAAGGTAAACGCCGAAGTGGTAAGAAATCGACCATGATCGAAAAAACGGAGAGCACAGATGTCTCAATAAAAATAAATTGTGCATTACCATCCAACCCCCGTTGTAGTAGTTTTTGGTAATTAAAGTATAAAATTTTAGACATAAGTGGCGGCGGAAATGATTTACTAAAAATTACTACAATGGGGGCAGAGGTGGATGGTAATGCACCATCTTTTTTTTTGTAGTAGTTTTTAGTAATTAAATTAGAACATTGTAGGCATGGCTAGCGCTTACTAAAAACCACGAACCCTTCATCGAATTACCGTATATATATATATATATATATATATATATATATATATATATATATATATATATATTGGTCTCCCCTCAGCTCGATCCTTGGCGGGCCCGGCCGTGGCTGCCTCGATGCATGCTACGTCGGATAATGTCCAGCGCCTGCTCCCGCCGGCGGCTCAGGCAATGTTCGAGCCGGCTCGGTACGATATAGCGACTGGACTTCAAGCTTTATCGCCTGGTCCCGATAGACTAGCCTGCCAGAGGGCCTGGGCCGAGAAGGCTCACGAAGCTTCGCTTAGTTCGCTGCTTGAAGAATGCAGGGATGACCAGGACAAGGCACGCCTTTTAGCTGTCGCTCGCCCAGGAGCAAGCGACTGGTTGCATGCACTACCCGCTGACTCACTGGGTACCCGCCTTGATGACCAATCCACCCGGATATGCGTTGGCCTTAGATTGGGGGCTGATTTGGTTGAGCCACACAGATGCTCTTGTGGCGAGCCCGTTGGGCGACTCGCCAGACACGGCCTGTCTTGCGCTCACGCAGCGGGCCGGCGCCCAAGACACACTGCCCTCAATGAAATGCTTGCAAGATCGCTGCGGAGGGCGGGGATTCCGTGCGTCCTGGAACCACCTGGGCTTTCAAGAGACGACGGTAAGCGCCCCGACGGTATGACTTTGATACCCTTCTATAAGGGTCGTTCCCTGGTGTGGGATGCGACGGTCACCGACTCTCTTACCCCTTCCCTTGTCGGTCCCGGCGCGTCCTGCCCGGGGACTGCCGTTACGCGAGCTGAGACCTCAAAGATGAGAAAGTATGCGGCGCGCAGAAGGAGCAACTAGGTCGACGAGCAGCAACGCCGTGAAGCATTTTATATATTCTTCTAGATTATAATGAAATAAATCTACAAATATTTTATATATATATATATATATATATCTGCAATTTCTTCTTCGCCAACGGGGTAGGTGCATCGCAGTGCTTATCCATGTAGCGTTTAATATGCATTTATTGATTTTATGTGCATCTATATATATTATATGTAGCTGATGCATCGAGTCGATTCAACGTTAAGTGTCTACAAGATAACGCAAATTAAATATGGGCTACACAACTATATAGGTTATGTACTTTATTCCAGTCTATCATCTTGCATATTTACTTGAGGTTGGATAGAAGAATTCTGCCATGCTGTAAGCTGTGCGCATCAAGCCCATGAGAATTCGGCTGCATTCTCCCCTTCCTCGGCTCCGCATTTTGACCACTCCCCCGAGAAATCTGCTCAAGGCTCTCTTGCCTGGTCGTTCCCTTGGCTGTACTAAGTGTCAAAACGGCGCCGAACAAGTTCCTCGCCGTCTTGCCGCGGAGGCAAAGGCGCTAATACGTCTTTGCCTCCGCGGAAGTTATCATCTGCGCGACCACATCCCTGATAGGCCAGCCTCTACAGTCCTCACAGTAGTTGATCCTGTATCTCTCGCTTCCCTAAGTGAATCACACTGCAGAACAGTATGCTCCATATTATCGGCCTCTTTACACTCACGCAGTACTCAGGCGTCGCTGATAGCCTTCTTAATTCTTGACATAGACCTCTGAAGCTGGCCGTGTGTGGTCAGAACCCGAGTTATTTAGTAGAAAGGCTCCCTGGAATATTTGCGTTCGGCGTCCGGCGTTTGTGTGGATTTTCATTTCGACGGTTACGCGGAAGAGTAGGCTCTGATGGGCCTAAGCAAAGCACGTTCCAATCAAGGTATCTCTACCCTACTCACCACCGCTCATTACCACTTTCACACGAAATGTTTCGAGCTTATTCGACGTTGTCCGTCCACGGCACGCTAATTGGTTGTTGTTGCGCCAAAATAAATTGTGCTAAAAAAGCTTGGTTATTTTGGCGTTGGCTAACCAATACTGGGTCTTTTGACCACAATTCTCCAATTTAATGAGATCGCTCTCGACAACGGGGTGTGCGAGAATTACCCCTTGAAGCAGATCATAGGGTGTCCGCAGAGAGACAAGGTTAGCCCTGTACCCTTCTCCGTTATCCTGAGTAATCTTCCAAAACAGATTAGGGAACTCCACAACACCGTCGGCGTATTGCTGTGTGAGGACGACATCGTTCCATACATAGTATAGTATATTATTACGGTATAACAGTGTAATATTATAATTATAATGGTCTTCAGGGCGCTCTTCACCTTGCGATTCTGCTTCAACAACCAGCTTAGCATTAATATGATCAAGGCAAAAGCGATTAAGTTCTGAGCCAGAGGGCGACTCACGATCAGCTTCGGCTCCGCGACCCGTCTAGAGAGTCCTCGATTCGGCTATCTGGGCGTTTATTTCACCGTCAAAGAAACAGTATTTAGAACCCATATTGCCGAACGCATCGCTAAAAGCATGCAGGGTTTGTAAACAGTCCCAAACCTTCAGAAGTTATTCTTGGCGACCGCATTGGCTCTGTTCAACCCCAGGGTTGTCTTAAATGCTTCATACGCCATTAATGGTGCAACTGAAGGATCTCGATAAGGTCGGAACAGACCTTCCTCACAAGGGGTCTCGAATTAGTCCGTAACGCGCGCAAGCTTCTGCTCTGCGCATTTTCGGGCGCCCTACTATTTATCAAAGACCTTTTTGCCTGTGTTTTGCGCTCGCTCTTCAGGAGTTCAGGACGCGCTTCTCCGTTGCGATGATGTATATGCAATTTTTGCGCTGATGGGTGTACACTACAGTCACTTTGACACTGGCCAACTGATTGATTTTACGATTAGAACAATATTATTTTTCCAGGTGGGTTAAATATATATATATATATATATATATTGAGATTTACGATATAGCAAGCGAAGATCTACCGCATTTATATCTAATGTAACACCTGTCGATGAGGGCTCCTTAATGCTAAAATTATGTGGTACTCATTTAGCTGTTTATTTTTGCGAGATTCTGCAAATCCCCTACGCAAAGGTATAAATATACTGATTGTAGTGAAATACCATACTCAATTTAAGTCAAAAGCATCTTTGTTCAAGGGTCATATATGCCTAAATGTACATTGGTTTTAACAAAATATTTGGAGTCTAATAATAACATATTCAGTATGGTTAGTCAAGTGGTTCCAGGTTCCGATTGTTCTGTTTTAGGGGATTAGGCAGCGAATCCATAGTAATGATATTTTGTATAATGGACTTTGGCGTAGGAGTGTGGATTAGCAGTCGAATGTGAAGAGGAGAGACGCAACTAATTTGATAGCACGGGCTGCAACAAAGCCAGGACAAAACCAAAAGTGCGTTAGGGTAAACAGGTGATATTATCATAACGTAAAATCATCTCTATTGGAGAATCGGAATTTCGGAATATTGGAGTAGGAGTCTAGAATGTGCCTAGGAAATGGGTTAGAGCGGCATTAAAGTCAACTTTCGAGTCAACCAGTGGGGTGTTTTGGTAGTTTAGTGAGAGTCGATCGTATGCAAATGCAACGTTCGTGTATTGATTGCCCGCTATTAGTTTAGTAGCAACGCATATTGAAACGAGAATTGATGCTAAAATGGTGCCTTCTACCATTCTCTGTTTCAAAGTTACCGGGGATAAAGTGCGTCTTACCCAGGTGACTTAAACAAATCGGTTAGACACCATTGTGTGGAAGTTTTCTGGTACCCTTCAGTGGAGGACGATGAGGAGGCTAGTACCAAATGATCGCGACAATCAAAATCTCATCCAGAATCCAAGAATATTTCGACAGTATGATTCCCACCTGAGTTATGTTGCGTGAATTTCGTATGTAAAAATCCGAAGTGAAGAGTCCACAAAAGTCCGTCAAATACCTTTCACAAAATCAACTTGCATTATTCATTCACTTTTCTGTATAATATACAGGAAACATCACATTACACTTTTTACGTTTAAGAGAGGAGTAACTTCCGCTGTTATAGTTATTATACCAAACGCCGATTTATAGTCAACAAGCATTGCTTGCAGCGGTCGCCAATTGACTTTTACAGAAATATTGATGTCATTCAGACGATCTTGCGATTATGGTATTTTTGAACGTCCTCCGGAATCCGTGTTCTTTGGGTGAGATAATCCCTTGGGCCTCGAGTTATGACTGGCCGCAGCCTGTTAAAATCACTCGATGCATACGGTTTGTGGGTGTGTACCGATAGGAGCGTCCTCACTTATTATGCAGATGTCAGCTTGCAGCGGGTGGTTCTACGGGAGGAACGTGATGCTTCACAGTCGACATTTTTGCAACTGTGCAACGTATAATTCTTCGGTTGTGTATCGAACTAATTCGTTACAAAAAACGACACACCAGCGTGGAGAAGTGTCTTGATAACAACATAGTTACTTTGCTGCTTGCTCTAATTAACCCCGATGGATTACAACACGGCTCCCTTGATGAGACAATAGCTGAGGTCACCAATGCCATTATAAACTCAGCTTCCAAATCATAACCAAATATGCGGCACTCTCCACGTCGATCCGATAGAAAGACTTCTACTTCATACAAGTTCGAAGCTCTCGAGAGACTTTTCGCTAAGGCTCTTGATGAACTGTTTAGTCTAGACGAAGTCAATATTGCCTTCGCTCGTATACAAAACAACAAGGCATTCAAGCCAGATCTTGTGAGGAACGAACACCTTCAGCAGGGACATCGTCTTGTGCCCATAAGGCAGTCTCTTTTCAATAGATGCCTCTCTGAAGACACTCTGCCAGCCAAATGGTACGAATGCCTTTCCAAGCTAAGTCTAAAAAGAAAAGGAGACCCTTCGGACTCTTCCGCTGGCGGCCGATATCAAAAAGGAGTTGTGGCTACAAACTACTCTCAAACATACTAAGAAGACGCCCGATGGACAGTACTGGTGTTTCTCCTTTCAGATAAGCAGCAGCGCTTTAGGACTGGGCATTTCACTATCTCTGTTTGTACAGTACTTTTTGAGCAGGTCACAATCTCATTAAACCCGAAAAAACTTTGTTTGTTCACGATTATTATTAATTTGTAATCTACCTTTGACATTGCACCCCGTGATCTTGTCTTGAAGAAGCTGGGTCAGGCTGCAGTTGGGCCATGAATGCTTACTCTACTCTGCGCACTTCTGAGGGCTAACCAGATTATCCTTGATGACGGTGTATGACACGTTTGATTAGACGACTGGGTATCCGCAAGGCGACAATCTCAGCCCATCGTATTTCGTAAGATTATTCAGTGATCTGCTACGCATCGTAAAGGAGCGGCACTCAACAGTCACGATCTCACTCAAGGCAATATGGCGACCTGGCGTACTGACCTGCAGGCCGCGCTTTGCACACTTGATAGATAGTTTTTGCAGAACGGCCTTATAAAAAGTGTGTCGAAAACATAGGCTATAAAGTTCCACCATGATAGACTGGACGCATCGTAACACTTCGAACTTACGGCAGTTGGATAGGATTAACCTATCTTCTCTTAAGCGAGTACTTGTCCTTCCGTCAAATTTGCGCAACAGATTAGTATACATGCTCGCGGGATTAAGATATTAGCGATGATCGAAAATTTAATTTACTAAAAATAGCTGCCCTAGAAACGTTTTGACACGAATATTCTCAAAATATGTCTCTAATTCTTACAGAATTTTTCTTATCACTAGCTTTAACTAACCAGGCCTAAAAGGAGTCTCACTGTCCATGTCGTCACCTCGCCACTCGCTACAGTGTTTGCGGATTTCATCGTTTATTATGCTGGTCTGCTGGGTTTTATGTAACTAGAGAGGACTGCAAGTGCCGTCTTTGTGGGGGTCCATGTCCGCCGGATAGTCGGATAGGTCTCATCTTTCCGACTGTACTGAATCCGTGTTGCTCTCTCAGCTCCAACAAAAGTACTCATAAACCGGTTTTACTATGCTATTCATACATATTATGTTCCTATTTACATACCCAAATAGGGTGTATTTTTAATGAATAAATATATAAATAGGTGTCGCGCTAGTATGTTTGACATAATCTCATAAACATAGCTTTTCTTCGCGGTATTCCGCCGAACCGTTTTTGTCTTTTAGAATAATCTTCGACAAATACTCCGACCAAGTTCTTGGAAGTTTTTCTGTTGTCAAGCATATGGTAAATGATTCTGCCTAGGGCGGTGCCGTCAGAACCGCCATTCTGATGTGCTCACTCAGGACAAGATCGAGACCAAGCGCTTTGTTATTTTTCAGCTACTCTCTAGAGCCTCGAACCTCTATAAGCGAGAAGGGAGCGTCCAGCTGTTTGGACAGAAGGCGCTCTCATTATCATAGCAATTCACGAGAAGAGAAAATGTCATATGGCAGGCACACTGTGCGTCGTCAAAAGGACTTAAATAAGAAAAAAGGACAGGTATTTTACTCTAGGCCAGTTAGCCTGTGGCTCAAGTCACCAGCTAGGAGCACGGCCATGTTTCTAGGAATATCGTTTTAGGATTTCGGCAATAAAGGGAGTAAGTGATATTAGAAAGAACAAACTAGGGTTTATTTAGGGTATTTTTTTATATAGACAAAGATTCGTTTAAATGAGAAAGGGAATACATTTGTTGAAGTCGAAGAGTTGAATATATGGGCATTTGCGGAGGCTAGTATATGTTTGGTGGATTTAATTACTTTAAAGGGAGTTTTAACTGTTGGATACTTATAGTTTAAAAGGCTAGACAAGCGCTTAAAACAAATTTTCAAGAACGGAGAATTTATTGGGGAGGCTGGGAGAACTCTTTGTTACGAATGTAACTCCGGCAACCACTAGGGGGTCGTAATAATATTGAGTTTTTAGCAAACGCGTGAGTGGGAGCAGTGGGAGTAGTGGCTTAGCAGGATTGATTTATATTTTGTAATTGCCTCGATTGGAAACGACTCTGCGTAAGCTGTAGACTGGTTTCACTTGCGAGGGCATAATGAATGTATTGTTATTCTAGGTGCTAACTATTCTCCTCCGGCTTACACTGACTGGGGATGAGTAAGGGACATTTTCTGGAGTGCAGGACATAAATGCGCTAGAAAGTCAGATTGATAATAGACGGAGTATGATCAAGTGGGGTATACAAATGGGTGGCCACTTAGAAGGCCGCATTTTACGATCTATACGTGTGCGCTAGATTGATGGGACCATCGTCTGGCTGGATTCTTCTTCAGAACAGTAGGCGTGGGAATTGACAGTACTAAAGGAATCCGGTATGAGGGGGACCTTTGTGCCTCTATTAAGAGCAGCTGTTTAAGTCAGGTTTTTCATCGTCTAGTAGGTATAAGCATATAAATATATATAACGACGTTGACTCTAAAGTTCATAAACCAGCCCAGCTTGGCGTCATGCCAGATGCCCACAAGGTCTGCGCGGATCAAATTGGATTTACGGGCCTCACCTCATACATTAAACAACAACACCAACAATTACAATTATCACACTAACAATAAACTGCAGCAGCATAAAAAGGCAATAGCTACAATATCAACACAACGCTATCATAAACACGGCAACTACTTTTTTGCGGCAAAAAATACAATTAAATGTTTCTACCACAGGCAAACAGCGAAAGCTTGTACTGCACGCTTACTTGCAAGCTTGTTTATGTCTTCCTACAAACTAGAAGGGCGTACCAATTCCCCCACTCTCTTGAGGAAGACGTGGCTGTCCTGTTATACCTAAATTATAGTATTGTTGTCAAACTACTTTGACTACATCCACGTTCAGTAGTGCGACCACACTGCTACAACATGCGTTATTGTTTAACATGTTATTGACGCTGCACCTTCTTAGGCTCCAGCACCCACATCTTCATGCACCCGTTATATTAGATTCCGTTTGAATCCGTATTCACATCGAGAGCCATCCTCCGTTTGACACGGTAACAGTTTTCGTTATCTAGCGATTTGCCATGATTGATTTTTCATATCACATCATAGACTAATTTCTGTCAAAGCGAAAAGACGTGCGCGCAAACCGTGATTAGTCCCTTCGATGGTTCCCGTTGGCTTTTTCTTTTCCTTGTCAGCGCATTGCAAGCGTGTGCGTGTTTATCTGTGTTCGCTGACGCTACTCTTAAGATGTTTTACTAGCGCGGCAGCCAGAAGATCGACTTTCGAGCATTTTCTAGATTCATTCTAGAGTTTGCCTAGGTACCGCTTATTAAGTTTTTCTCTAGCGGGCAGCGTTTTTCTGCTCACCTTTGCACGGCTGTTTCAATGTAAGCCATGTCATATCAAACACTCGACACGATTTGAGCTTTTCCGGCCAAATCGATGGTGAAAAAGCAGTAGGCCGTTGGTTATCACTGGAAGATAATACAACGGTATACAGGTCTAGGTAAACACTGTGGTTGCGGGACGTCTGCCAAAACTATTTGCAACAACATTCAGTTCGTCAAAACCAAATAATAGCACATTACTTTGAAGCACATCCGTGACAGCCAGTGGCGGCGTGTACTGAATACTTCTTCATACTTAGCCTTTCTATTGTGTCGCCTGCCTTTCGTTCGGCACAACCCGTCGTATCGAATATAGAAATTATCATGCTACCCACCTGTACATGTGTGATCACATAGTTTGTTATAAAACGCTTTTATTCACAAACACCTAGTGAATAGACTTTACAAGAATTGGCCTGCAAGTCTCTATTCACGTGCGCGATCTGATCAAATGCCTCTATCAATTGCAGTTGCTATTTGTCTGCGCGGTAATATAATCGTTCTTCAAAAAAAGGTGCATGCTATATCCTGATATGACGATGCACCGCCGAAATCTTGTAGCCTTAGATATAGATTCATTGGCATTTTTGTTCTACACATTCCGAACGGATTCTTCTAACCGTCGACGTCGACTAGGTAGAGCTTGAACATCACTTAGATGTGTGTATTATTCTTTATGCCCTTCTATAACTAAAATCGGCCAGCTTTGGCATGACCAACTCTGGCGACGGCGACTCCTCGAATCTGGGATGGCAGGACAAGGCATTACAGGCATTAGATGGCAGCGTCCAGAAGGGCGATTCTCTTGGCCCAAATGTATTTAGTTTAGCTGTCTCGATTTCATCCAAAAATATCCTGTCAAGTTTAACGACTTGCACTGCGAAGATGCAATCCAGGGATACATGATTGACGACACTAACTCCAACATGAAATAAAAAATAGGCTCTTCTGGCGAAAGCGGCATAGAAAACGTTGTGAAGCTGTTCATGTAAGTTGGCTTTGGGCAGAGTAAACTGCCGAGCTTGAACACTTAGAACCACCACGCTAGTTAGCTACTGAGTAGACGTAGATTACACTTCTAAAACTGAAAATAAGTAAAGATTTTGTTCATAGATGTTATCGCATAGGGCTTATTCACATATAGGCCATTTTGTGTATAATGTGGTGTACTTTGAAAGCGCCAAATATCATACTCGTCGGTACCAACGGGACCTTCTAGAATGCGATGCATGTATTGGAAAAGCTCTGGTCGAGGTATAGATGCTAGCATTTCGGAACAAAAGTAAAAACGTGTCTGGCACCGCACCAGTGAGATGAAAATAGCCCGAGGAGGATGCAGAACTCCCAGCACCAATATCCCGTGGGCCTCTCGAGCCAGCTTAGCCGTCTGCAACAGAACCATACATTTTTGTCCGGGCTGATTGTTAGTCACCAGAATCTCATATTTTTTCTCCGGCTGACTTAATCAACATTGAACGTCCACGGATCAGCTTTATCTTTGCTTCATAAGGCCAACGCCTGTAAATACAAATGTGCAGTGGTGGGGATCAAACCCGTGCACCATTGTGTCGCCTCCGGGCACAAGGCGCACGCGAATGCACTACGCCACCGGCCTCGACCTACGTGCGAACCTACTGTCACTAAAGGAATGGCTCACAGACGGCTTCAGAAACCCGACACTCACTAAAAAAATTCCGTAGAAACGTAGAATCTATGCTTTTATATTAGAAGAGCGCACCCAGTAAGTCCTGGACGTAAGTCGGCACTGTGCGGAACGGAGCCTCCTTTCGAATAGCGGCTGCCCCGTGGGTAGGATTTTCAGTGTTTAAGCTTTTTAGAAAAATACATGTGGTCGGTTCGTCATTCTGCTTTTCAACAAAAGCGTTGTGTGGACGCCACAGTGATATGTACCGGGGTCTTTTTCTAAGTCACTCGAAAATTCGTTTCTCAAAAGTCGACCTGACAGTGAGTGGATGTTGGCCGTTTATTTTCAGATTGTCAAGCAAATGGCTGCACGAATCGGACGTACCATCTGCCAAGTTGAACAACGAGTGCTTTTTTTTCTGGCACAGGCGTTCTTCTTAACACCAATCATATTCGGAGAGGGGGCTCACGCCCCTCATAAGTTACATATCATTGCATCTTTACATGCTCACACACATACATTTAGTGAGTTGAGGCCCCACACTACCGGCCCACTCTCGCAAGGGGCTTCCCCGCAGAGGTGACCGTGTGTGCAAGCGCATTATGCAATTTGTCCTCTAAAAAAATCTGGCTTTTTTTCGCGTTGCGAAACGTTCTGCATCGGGATTAAGCGGTGGGTCCGCAGTGAAACCTGTATAGTGGCAACCAATGTCAGATTATTTCATTCTCTCAGCGCAACAGGCAATTTGTAGAATGCATTCATGCGCGTCTTTATCCATCATGCCCCGTTTAGTGACTGCATGTCTATGCTATTTCTTGCGAGTGAACGTTAATCATTAGCAGACTACAACTTCAATACCACAACTAGTCAATCACGTTTTTAGTCGTCGGACGCATAAGTCTGAAGTGTACACATGGGCTTTTGTTATCGTATATCCGTGGAACGAACATCTCAATAACCGTTCCCCAGCGGGAGCGACCATATAGAAAATATTGTGATAATGTATTAATCATTTACAATACGTTTGCACACTCGGCAGTGCTCGCCTTAATACAAATGGTGGTAAAAAGGTGTCACGTGAGGTTAAGAATCAGCTGTCCGTGTCCTTGCTTGATGGTAGCCCCCGCTCTTATGGACCCGGTGCGAGCGGTATATCCTCAAGGTTCTTTGCAACGTTAAAACGGTAAGATCCATAAGATTCCCCTTCGTGACGCCGAGCCCCAAGAGCGTCCTCGCAGAATCGGAGTCCCATACACCACTCATAGAGATAGTGATGGATCCGAATCTGCGAGGTTTAATATATATATATATATATATATATATATATATTTAGTATCCTCGTCAGGCATTGAGAAACAACAAAAAATGTTGTTTCTCATTCGAATGCCTGCCAAAACCGCATTTGCCAAAAATGCTGTTTTGGCAAACACGTGACTGTTTTGGGTAACTGCTCTTATTCGCTAAGATTAGAAATCAATTTAATTTAAATAGTTGTATTCTTGACTCGATTCCAGATATTTAGCCGACCCTAAGGCGCATCTCAAAGACGACCTTAATAGAGAACTTCCACTATCCACCCAGTGACGTTACGATACGATATATATATATATATATATATATATATGCGCAATGTTACGTTATCCAAATGGAAATGTAAGCGTGTTTGATCCGGTGTGAATGTTTGGCAAATGCGGTGCCCCTCGATGCCGAAATGCTGCTGCTGCTGCTGTGACGGATGATGAACGGCATGGCTTGGAGAGCGATCTACGGAAAGCGTCGGGATGACGCGACTTCGAGACGTGGCGGATCGAACCGTGAGTGACACATAGCATTACAGATGGAGATACGGAACAATGAAGCGCATAGATAATCTAGAGAGAGAGAGAGATACATAGATATATAGATAGACTGAGCCAGACAAAGAGAGAGCGTGAGAGTAAAAGAGAAATAAATGACAAGAAAGCGGGAGAACGAAGGCGAATAGCGAACGAGACGATGATGATGATGATCAAAAACAGTTTTTCTTTTCGTTATTTTTTTGGGAATTTGTCATCATCACTGGCGTTTCCACCGGCCGCGCACCGTTGCATAGCACTATGATGCGCAGTGCGCGCTGACGAAGCGTCGTCAGAACGTGTCGCCGTCGTCGTCGCCGTCGGGCGTCACTCAGTCAAGTATTGTGGCGGCAGCGGTTCGTGGCGTTCAGTTGCTTTTTCGCGGCCATCGCCGTTGGATCGATGCTCCACGCCGATAGCTTGATCGTTGGTCATTCGTTGTATGGTGTCGGTTGAGTGCTTGACCGCTGTCCGGTCGGCTTGCTTTGCTTGTGCCAAACAACGAAGGAATGATGGGAGGCAAGGAGGGAGGTAGGGAACCGGGCTGGGGGGTAAGGGAGGTAGAAAGCCAGGCTGGGGGTAAGGGAGGTAGGGAACCGGGCTGGGGGGAAAAGGGAAGAGGGGAACCGGGCTTGGGGGAAAGGGAAGTGGGGGACAGGGCTGGGGGCAAGGAAAGAGGGGGACCAAGCTGGGGAAAAATGGAAGTGGGGGACCAGGCTGAGGATAAGGCAGGGGGGGGGGGGGGGGCGTTTCCATCTGCCGGAACGGAACGCTTCTGCTGAAGGCGGGCGAAGACGCACGACTATTGTCGTCGTCGTCGGTGCTTTAGCTACGGCTGTTGTTTGACGGGAACCGCCCGTACACCGACCAACCAACCAACTCGGCGTGCCATAACAACACAACATGGCGTTGGCGTTGCCGAATTGAATAAGATGCGAACATTGGCCTGTTGTTGGTGGTGGTGGTGGTGCTACTGCTGTTGCGCTGCTGCCGCTGTGCGTTCCTTCTTCTTCCACCTCGATCAAATCGACATCTTTGACAGAAGCGCAAAACAGTCGCGCCACTCACATCAACTCGAATAGCGGATAAACGTGTATCGATCTGTCTCTCTCTCTCTCTCTCTCTCGCGCGCGCTAGCTTGCTCTTCTGTTCTCCGCTCAACGTGTCAGGGAATCGTCGCACGGAATCCCTTTGTCGTCACTGCACATATTCGATATTTTATATTATATATATATATATATATATATATATATATATATATATATATATTGATTTTCTTTTACAGCGATGGCGTTTTTGTCAGCGATTGTTCGCCTGCTTAAATTGTATTCCCACGTATGCTGTGTTATGGCCGAACATCAACCAATAAGCGACTGATAGAGCAGTAGCTAGAAAGCCGTTGCTTTAATAAATGTATATATATATATATATATATATATATATATATATATATATATATATATATATATATATATATATATATGTGTGCGTGTGGACATTTATCTATATTCACACTAAAATCACTCTCCTTTGTTTTTCTGCTTCTCTGTGACGTGACTACTGTCGTTGCATTCACTGCGGCGCACACTCCTGTTCTGGTAGGTGCCACACCTAGTGTGGACAGAAATATACTTGCGTCCTACAACACGGTGTATGCCCTCCAATAGACTACGGCATAAATTCATTCTAGTGCTAGTACATTTAATTCAGCTCAAATACAATGCAGCGCCTTTATTTAGTTAAGGACGGGACATTATTTACGTATTAACGTATTACGTTTTTCTAGCACTCCATTCTATTGATCGTATCCATTCACTCGTGTTGAGCAGCATATAAACGACATATAACAGTGAAAATAGATACATGAATAGTAATAAGATATCAATATATACAACAAACTATTATTCCAAACATTATTGTTTCTCTTACTCATTAAGGTCCAGGCGAAGCAGGTGACGGCAGAAAGCGCTTGCAGTCAGAGAGATTGACGCTTATGTCTTTGACGCGATAACTAGGCTTGAACATTAAAGCTGCCGCTTTCTCCCGAATACCGTTGAACTTCAAATCTTCAAATCCGCCAACCCGCCAAAACGACTCTTCGACCGCAGCTAATGGGCACACAGTATTCATCTCCTCAGATGCATCCGTTTCATTCTTAATGAGTTAAAAAACCAGCACCGTCACAAGCGCAATCCTAAAAAATCTTAAATGATGAAACTCAAGAAAATACACTTCCTTGAAGACGATTGCTACAAGAAAATACACTTACTTGAGGCCTTGCCTTCTCGATAACTCTGTTTGTAGTGGACTGAAGTAATATATATATATATATATACAACGAAAGTTGTTTATTTTAAGCCGGTTTTGTGGAGGTACGATTGAAAAAATTTAAACAAAGTGTCATTACATAATTGAGTTATTCTGACGTATTTATACATTTTAAGATACGCACAGTGGAATCTCTTGCCAAAGATGGCAGTAATTCAGGATGCAGTGAGACCCTCTGGTTTTTGCACGTTTTAGATGGGTTCTCCGACTGGCACACTTGATACCAATAGTTACTAGTTAAATAATCTATTTAATTTTATATATACATGTTATTTATACTATCGCAATTACATACACAAAAAGAAACTCGGAAAAATTGCGTCAAGATGCAAGACAACCAAGCTAAATACACTGTTTTGCAGTTAATCCAGTTTAATCAACCCCGACATTTTCACGACTCTTTAGGTACTTACGTAAGTCTATAATGTAGTGGCGAACTATTTTAACATTGAACCTACGCGGATGCTTACTCTCTCAGTGTCATTGCCACACGCATCTTGTGATTTTGATTGAGTCTTGGAAATGAGGTTTTAGAGTGGTAAAGTAGCTTGAGACCTCGTGGCTGTGCGTTCGAGATGGCGGATGAAAAGGTAGAAACGATGCCATTCCTAGGAGGCTTGGAAGATGCAGACGTCGTATGCTCGTGATCTTAAGTGCAATAAAGCGTAATGGGCAAATTCAAACGCTAGTTGTTGTTTTATTTATATGATTTCTGTGTTTCGGTCAAATTATCCTTTTTTACCAGGCGCCGAACAGAGAGAGAGACTAAAAAGTCAACACAACAATAACAAACAGAGTCTTCAGTGTTGCTCAGAGACGTCAAATCTCTTACAAGGCTTCGAGCACGAAGAGAGACGGGTAGGTGATTGCTGGACTACATAGAGCTTGTCGAGGTGGCGACGATGGGGTTGATAATCGCGACAGCTTCACTTGACCTAGACGGTTTGAATAACTCACATCACGGTAACTTTATTACCGTAACGAACGCAGACACCCTACAACGTAAGCTAAGACAAAAATTTTGCCATGTAGAACCTGAACGCGTGGCAACGCGACCTTAATTTGAAGATCGCTTGCCGAATGGTGCAGACCAGCTATTCAGTTAGTTGGCAGCAGTGCACCCAGTGTTTACACACTATTTACCAGGCATTACATTACAGCGGGTAGGAAACGGAGAGCAGCCGAAGCCTCATGTACATTTGTCGAGGTGAAAGTAAACAACAAACATGAACAAAACTGTTCTGCGAAATTCCCCTGTTTTGTGCGAATTATGGAGTGTTTGTCCGAGGAATGGGGACCGAGATCAATCGTCCGGTGACGACAATGGCAAACGCTGAGAAACGAAGACAAAACTCGAACGAGGGATTTTGAATTCGTTCCATACGTCGAACGCAACCACCACTTGAAACGCCCAGCACCCATAAAACAAATGGTCACGCTCGTGCAACAGCACAAGCAGAGGATGAAATCAGCATAACGAACGGCGGATGATAATTGCACGCACTAGGGGTACCCACCTAGAATAAAAAAATGTATGTTTAAGGAGACTGTGGTCAATTCTAGCACTGTGATTTAATTTAGTTCATCTGCGGGCTTGGAATCGCCGTGAGACACACCTTCCATGCATCGAGGGCCGGACATGTTAAGATACCTCGAGTTTCCCCAACAGCCCGCGGCATTGTTTTGTCGTCTATTCTTAATGAGCATCCCTCATAGAAAGTTCGATCAAAAGCGGGGATTAGACCGGTGGAGTTGACCAGTTGATGACAGCCATGACTAGCAGCCCAACAGCCCCCTAGGCTACAGCCGCGCTGTCTATCTGTCACACGGTGGTGCTCCTAGCAAAGTCACTCCGTCCGTCACCACCCTGTGAAGAAAGGAAGCATCTAAGTGATGACGAAGAGATGACTGATAACTTTTATTTACATCAGTAACAACAGCGACGTCAACAACAACAACAAACAATAATTAAAGAGGGTGGACTTGGCTTAGGGAGTGCAATAGACCTAGCTCCAGTATGTTACGCTGCTTCATTAAACCAGTTCGGTTCTCTGTCAGAATCGTTGGTAAGCCACGACGTGAAACAGCTAATTCACAAACATAAGATAGAAGCTGAATGTAAAAGCAGGATAGAATTGGACTCTGGTCCTTTGGAAGAGCACCTATATCAGCGCTAAGCGAATATAGAAGCAGAAAGCTGTCAAGACCAATAAACAAGACGCTTTGTGTACGCGTCGTGAGAAAGCGGTTGCTTTCTCACCAGCCGCCCGTGGTGTTTTTAATGGAGGTTGGCTTAAAGCCCTGCCATCTCCACATTTAGGCACCATGCTGGACCCAACCACTTTCCGCATGGCTGCCGCTACCAGGATAGGAGCTCAAATCGTCGAGCCCTTTCCTTGCGCAGCATGCATAAATGGGGTCGACGTCTACGGTCTACACTCACTAAGCGGCCCGAGAAGCTCTGGAAGAACTTCGCAACACATAGAGCTATATTAAATGATTAAAATAGCACTTAGAAAGGCAAGGTCGCCAGCAAAACTGGAACCACGGGGCCTCGAACGGGACAACGACACGAAACCTGATAGTGTGACCATACTATTATGGTCTCACGGCAAGTGCTTAGCCTGGGATGCTACGGTGTCCTGCACCGTAGCTCCTCGTATCTCACAGGATAAGTAGCAGAGCACGCCGAACAGGAAAAGAGACGTAAATAGGCAGATCTCGAAAGCAGTATTCACTTCGTACTGGTAGCTATGGAAACAGAAGGACCTATCAGCAGTGGGACAGCAAAACTAGTTCGGAATCTCGCTAGAAGGATGGAAGCAACAACGGGGAAACAGCGCGAGGAAAAATATCTGACAGAACTTCTGTCTCTCGCGGTGAGTAGAGGCGATTTCGCTTCTATATTGGCGCCATGGGCAGCATTTTTGTACTTGCTTAAATCGAGGTGACACGTTCGAACCTTACAACTGCTGATAGCATTGAATCTCTGAATAATAATGACAAGAACGCGGTAGAAAAATAAAGTAGCGGAGATGCGGAAGCACGGACATGGGAATATGGGAATGGGGAGTACTCCCACCGGCTCAAGAGAATGCAAAAGTAACCTTATAATCAAGTCTACGGCAGTAGAAACATTTATTTGGGGGGAGGAGGGGATGCGTATTACCGAGAATACAAATTTTGCCAGCATTATTTGGTAAATTTAATGTATTGCATATAAAAACTAAACGTGAAAAAAGTGTCAATCTATATCGTTTAGCCAGGAAAAATGAACTCGACACTAATGTAATCTATATTTTAAAACGATGGCTTCGACCGACTGGTGTTGCTGCTAATATACTCGTAATAATCGTATGTTCTGTCGCAAGCAGCTAGAACGAACAGTGGAGACGCTTCTTCACACACACAGCAATTCATTGCATATTGTCGAGGAGCAAACAACCCAATGAAGTTGATCAGATTTCCGGAGAAGCGAAGAATGGAACATTGGCCCTATATTACCCTGCTTTAGCACATAACGGCAGAACGGGCAGTCCATATAGTGAAATAGACTTGAAGAAAATCGGCGATCCCAAAGAGCTGCCTTCCGATTCCAACACAATCCTCCTACTGCAGTGTCAAACCACAGAGATCAAGTGTAGCGAACCAACGACTCGGTACGGTTGGGAACGATTTGCAAACGCCCGTTTGGATGGCCCGAGAGAAAAGCGCACAACAAGAGAAGAACAACGTGGAACAACGGAGTTGTCGGAGCTATGAGAGTCTACAGAATTTAGCAAGGCAGAGGAAAAAACGGAGTGGCCGAAAGCAAGCCGAGAGAGATAGACCCACCAATCACGAAGTTACTGTACACCGAGACATAGGCAAACCATGCGCAACAAAGATATCCGTCGACTGTTGGCCGGTTATGGCTACCACTAGGTGAGGCGAAACGCATTAGGTTCCGTCTCGTTAGTGTGGAGGGACGGTGGTGTTCGGCGAACAGCCACAGATAATTCGCCATCTTAGATCGTGCACACACAGAGACGCCGGCCACCGAGGTCCTGGCGATACGTCCACGCCTGATGCACATGAGAGCCTTTTGCCGCGTTGCTGCAACACGGTGTAATGTCCCGTTCTCTTTATCCACTCACATCAGCAGTATCTCATGCAGCGTACTAGTGTCTCCCTTCGACGTGTTGATGTGAATTCGCCACTACGTCTGTTTGTTTAGGCTGCATAGTCACAAAGGTACTGGAGACGGTGGCTCTGTTTTCGGGATGGGTGCCGGCGTAGCTTGCCCTTCAATATCATTGTAGCTTTGCCACGTCAGCCCAGAAGCCCGCTGACCCGCCACATGGAGCTTTTCACACTCACCCAAGCGCTTGGGCGTCAAATGCCCCTTATTCTACTCTGCGGCCCCCGTTGAAAATATTTTTGCTGTTCCTGTGCCCTTTTCTCTTATCTCTGTCAATAGCGGGTGTACACCCGCTATTGACAGTCTCCTTTTACACGGTATTGTCTGCAATTGCCATAATGCCTCGTCGAGAGACAGGCACGTATTTGACTTGGCTCGCCCTTCATATGCTTTCCGTCTGGACTGATGATAACAGTGCAGTGTCTACCAACACTTAGAATTTGGCCCTTAAGCACTAAAAATGTCAGTTCATTTTGACTGTGCCATATTCTAGGTAACTAACGCTTCTCGCACTCTCGGCTTCTCTGACCGCGTTAACTGCAGCCTGTCACCATAGTAACAAGCGTGGCAGCAACACTTGTCGCCACGTCCATAAAGGGTGATGCCTCTTTTGGTTGATTTCTATTGTTTCATGCACATTAGGGAGGCCAACTTTGTTTTTCTAATTGAACACACTAAGCGGCCCCACTGTCGCGTTCTCTCTATTCGGCACGTTGTGCTTTTCATTTTTATATTAAGATGCATTGTGTAAAGATTTTTTCATACCCAATTGAATCACTAACTGCACGAAAGTATACGTCAATGAGGTCTGAATATTTTCTATTAGGATAACGGGCGGCAATTGTTGTAGTGCTATTTCGCTAAGTTTATATATAGGGTATGGTTTAGGCACAACATGAGCTCTCTATTTAGGTGAGGCGATTTGAGGCTTTTGTGTACTAGTTTCAGCTAGAGCTAAGTTTTGGGGTTAAAAGGTTATATAAATAAGGTAGATAAGACGTGTAAGAAAGGTAATCTAAACGAAGTTCTTAACGACGCTTACCGTCGTCCAAAAAATAGCAGCGTAAAAACGAATTCAAAGCTATCGTTACCCAAGTTCAGCTGTTGCTTCAAAACAACTCCGAATTCTGGCGACACCTTTTATTGAGCAGACTATATTCGCCGCAATCTCGCATTTATTTAGCACGAACAGATTGTACTACGTTAGCGAAGTATATTCGAAATCAGTTCCAAATCCCGAACTATCCTGTTATCGTTTAGTAAGATGTGAAAATACCCTAAAGTCTCTACGTCAAGCAGAAGAGCAACATAAATCGCCTTGCTTAACACAACGTTTTGACAGATCGTTAGGGAATGCTAAATCAATTAGATTCTGTCTTGGCGCACCTAACAAATTATTGAAAATGGGACAAAATGTCGGTGTTTTGAGCGCTTCGTTTAACGTTCGTAAATTTTCCCTTCAGCGATTAAACGCGCAGTTAGAATTAAATTTTAGAAAAAAAATATTTTGATAATATTGTAACGATGTTGTTGTTACGCTAAGTCACTGAAGATGGGAGCTCAGCCGGGCGGCGAGTACAGCACAAGCGACTCGGGGCAATGAGTGACAACACACAGCGTAAGATCTAACTCGTAAGGTGGCTGGACGGAGAATGTCGGGTTAGCATCCTTCTCCCGGGCCATTTATTGGCTCCAGTGACGCCGTAGCGTTCGTATATTAATAATGTTAAAAGATTGACTCGAATCTATGACGTTGTTAATCGGTCGGGGTACACACTTCTCTCGGCGGTGCACGTTGTCCTTGGTGGTGATGATGATGCCGATACTCTGGATGTGGCGCGGTCCGTGGACGATGGTGCACGTGCCATGTGGTCGTATGCGCACAGCTGGCTGGTTGTGAATTGAGTTGTCTATGCTGGTCTCGATGCTGTGGCTGTTGCCGATTCTTGGGCAAGCGAGATGCACGTTCGACAATGTGCTCGGACGGTTGTGGTGTCGCCTCTCCGTGCTGCTGCTGCTGCTGAGAATGGTGGAGGTGGAGGTGGAGGTGCCGTGCTTGGTGACGAATCTCCAACTGCCTACTTGGCTTCCTGACGTCATCGGGTGTCGGTGCTGTAGGTCGTTGACGTTTGAGTTGGCTTGGATGGTTGGTCGGCCTGCTGACGTCATAATTGGCTGTTGGCGTCTCAGTGACTGGCAATTCAGGGAGTACGCTGTGGTAGGCCTCGTTACAATATTTAATAATATATCATACATCTTATCGTTTTTGTATTATGATATCAATCTTATAATGGTAAGCCAATAAGGGACAATAGCGTGTTTTTGTTGTATAGCTGTGTACTCCTCTTTTATAGCAAGGCATCTCCCTGTTTCTTTGTTACCCCCGCGACGCGGCCTTTTTTAAGGTGGAGCCTAGTGTCGTGTCATTTCGCAACGGTCCCACCTGAGCACATATCGGCTCCACCCGTTTATCAAAGACGTAATAAAGTCTATTGAGGTCACGATACTCTAAGCTCCGCCTACTCTTCTCTCACCACTGGGTCGCCTCGCTTTAAGACGACAGCCCAGGCCACCCTGAAAATGATCGTGTAATATGACGCAGTGTTAGCTATACTGTTCAATAATACGTGCTACAGATAATGAGATACCGTTAATATATTATAGCCAATCGTGCACATCATTTGTACTCATATCTAACTTCCCATATATATATATATATATATATATATATATATTCCCCATTTCAAATTTCCAACCTTACAGCAGTTTAGGTACCTGCTGAGAAATATATATATATATATATATATATGGGGGAAACTCTAGATTTCCTACCAAACATAGGGTCTATGCTATATATAATTTTATTTGCAAATAGAAAGTTGGTTAGATGTAAACTCTCTATAGTAACATGTTCTTGGTCCGTTGACCATGGGATGCAAGGCATACAATATAGGTTATGTGGTAGCGAATTAAAATTCTCTCATTGCCGTAGTCCACTCGAGGGCTGCCAACGCGGATAGGTGACTGTCATCGACTACGGGCAGAATGGTTAACGTCCCGGACCTAGTCAATAACGGGTAGCCGTCGGGATGTTTGCTGTCTTGGCTTAATAGGCATGTTGATAAAGGTACATATATAGGCCTCATTTCTATGTAGCATCTGATTTGATTAAGCAGTTATGACGGGCAAGAAGACCCATGAAGTTTGCGCGCGAGAAAGTCCTCCTGTGACTCCAGCTTAGCGATTTGCTTGGCGCATATAAAAAAATATATACATATATCTATATATATATATATATGAAATGAGCGAGGCCCTATTTAATTTTCGAATATCCACGTTCAATAGCTTGAACATTTTATAAGAGATAATTCTGTTAAAATATTGAATAGTAAGTTATACGTTTCGTGATGTGATTATCATAAGCCGTTCGTCCCCGCTCACTATGTCGGACTCTCACAGAATCCCGTGTTAACCATATATATATATATATATATATATATATATATATATATTCTTATATGCACAATAATGACAAATGTGCTGGAGATTTCCAAATTATGAATAACCGCACGTGGATAAGAAACACAGCACCTTAAATAATAACTTAGCTCACCTATTTCTAAAACATGTTTTTAGTTAGTTCCCAGCCATAATGATGCGCACGGCTGCTGCAAACCAATTGCCAACCTGCTCGCTCCATTCTAATAACATATATTCTGAATGCTGCAACACCGCATTAAGCGGATCTACGAGCGTTCATTGTTTGCCGTGAATACTCGACTAATAATAATTTCTGGTACTTTTTCTTCTATCGTAAATCGTTGAGTGTTTCAAAGATACGCGCGACGCGTGGAATGCAAACAAATATAGGCATTTAAATAGGCCCTTGCTTTAACTAACTAATCTACTACTACTAGTTTATCAAACATGCATAAAAAGATCTACTACGACCTGGCGCTATTTCATATTACGTATTTGCCTGCCCATTTTTCAAGCTGCGTACTATTGGACATGCGTAGTTCCAGGGTCCGAATATTCCAAGTCAACGCCATACAATTCCAAGTCTGAGGGGGAGGAATTTGGGCTAAGCGGGTTTGCATTGCCGAAGCCCCTCATATTAAACCAAAAAAAACTTGTATAATAAAAAATTGCAAATGATTGCAAATTAATGGGTAGCAATACTCTAGGCATTTAATAATTGATCTGTTGGAAATTACACGATATAATTAAGGGAAACGTATAGCTACGCATTTTAAGCCCAACTTAAGTGTTGCGAGCTAATAGCGGACTAGACTTAGATTTCTTGTCTCACGCTGCATCACCCAGGTAGCACCAGTATGACGCTCTTAATCGCTTCGTTAGACCCTCTTCTACGGAAGCTCAGATTGGCCTGGCTGAGTAGTTTATGCATATTTGTACACGTATACGACTATACCTATTGCACGAACATTGTAACTAAACGGATGTAAGTGAACAATGTACATACTTACATACATAAAAATAACATATATGTAAATTAATGCATTCATTGTACTAACTGATTTTAGTTCACCTACACCTTCACGGATAGACTGACGAAAGAAAATGCTGAAACAAATTATTTCTTACGGAAAAATAATAATGCTTTTTTTGAAAGGAGATGATTCAATTAGTTTTTCTTCTTGTTTTTGATCCTCTAAACGTGACTTCACGTAGCACAGTAGCAATTATTTCCATATGTGTTAACTAAAAGATCAACGTGTTTGCCCTCAACTCTCTCAACTGCTCAACTCTGACTTGTATTATTAACTTGTCATTTCAACGATTGAAAAAAAAATGATTTTATTTATTGCACAACCTAGCTGCATTTTTCAAGATTTACACAAACCAATGACGCCTTATGCGACCCTAGAGTCCGTACTTCGCCATCTAGGCGAACGTTTTTCATAGTTTATTAATATTAATTAATGAATATCAATTTGATCTCTAAAAAAAACAATTTTATCGTTAGTTTAGCCGGTCTTACCACATTCACGCAGTGATTTTTGTTGTTTAATTATCGTTGTTGTCGTTGTTGAAATCACTGTTTTATGATTGATATTCGTGTTACTGTGAGTATGTCTGTTTGTGTGCGTGCTCAATGCCACAGCAGTGTGAGTTACCAACATTACTACAGAGATAACATAACACTGTGTGTGCTATAGTGACATGCCATTAATGTCATATGTGGTGTGGCGCATTCCTATGGCAGAGCCGGTGGCACTCTTACCAAAGTGTGGTCTCTTTGTGGGGCTTTGCATCGCTACGCGTCTACGGCGCCGACATGATCGTAGTGCCCTTGATATTTAAACTCGACGGCGGCTTACGAGCAAGCCCGTCCGTATATTCTTTCATTGTTTCTTTGCCACCTGGCGTATATATGTTATCCGCTATCCGCTACGCTCTACGAATGTATTTTTCTTTTCATTTTGCTCCCATTGTTGCGTTGTCCTTCCTAACCACAAAGGTTCTTTCTCCTTCGAGCGTTGCCGACGATCGAAGGAGGAAGAACCCACATCAGGAGGACCAAATGAACAATGTTTCCCCCGACCGCCGTCGCCGACTCTGAGTCTGTATGTACGTCTTGTTTCCGAGATATGGGGTCGTGCGTTGTTCAGGCCGGACAGAATCTCTTCACTGCTACAGCTGCTGCTGCTGCTGTTGTTGCAGCTAGTTAATCTGCTATTGTTGTGCCTGTAAATATCGCCGGCATTGGTATCCGCAGAGAGGTACAGCTGTTTAGACAGCTTTTAGATCCTCTGACGTCCAATAGGTTGACGACGCCGACGTAACGGATGCATGCGGAGTTGCGTGGAGCATGCGGTGCGTCGCTGAATGCGCGTCAAGGAGAACTGACTGGTGCGGCCAGTAGATTTAGCCTTAGGGGGTACCATCAGTGGGGTCTATGATGTCGTCGGTCGTTACGTGTCGGTGGGCTCTGTTTGTGTTTGCGTCGTCTGTCTCGTCGCAGCCCCCCACCCTCTCTATTTTTTTTTTATTCCTCTCTCTCTCTCCCATTTGCTGTGTACGTAGATGTGTATGTGTGCGGTGCATGCGTGTTGAAACGCTGCTGGGTTGAGTCGGTGCGTGCGTGCGCGCAGAGAACACACGCACGCATCCACAGAGAACTCGGTCTCTTGGTCACTCGGTCAACCATCCCCCGACGCTGGCGGCGCGGGCCGGAGAGCGAAAGGGCGGCCCGAACTGTGCGCGGGCGCGCAGAGGATGGCCTATGTCGCCTGTCTGCCTGCCTGCCGGCAAAGCTGAGCTAGACAGGAGACGAAGAAATGAGCGGGCATACAGATAGACATACAGACAGGCGGAGGGACAGAGGCACAGAGAGACAACCACACAAAGGGACTGGACATACAGAGGTGTCGGTAGTGGCAGAGGGCTATAGAGACAGACAGAGAGAGAGAGAGGAGCTGCCAGCAGTACCATTGGCACAGCTGGTTCTGCTGCTGCTGGTAATGCTACTACTGCTACGCGTGCTGTTGTTCTCGCTCGCTCTCTCTCTCGGCTGGTCAGGTTCAGTACTGTCGATTGGGCCATCGGTCAGCCGGTTCGGAGAGTGGAGAGCATGTCTCTATGGACGTGTCTAGATAGAGTGTAGAGGGTGGTGGTGGGTTCGTATGTGTCCCTTCCTGACTGTGAGCGCCCTCTTCATCATTGTCTGTGTTCCTGCTGCTCCTCTTTGGGTTGTTGTTGTTGTTGTTGTTGCTGCTGCTGCTGCTGATGTTGTTGTTGACGATATTGCTGATGCTATTGATGATGATGATCTCGATGTCGGTGTTGTTGTCTCTGCAGCAGCAGCAGCGGCGGCAGCGGCGGCGGCAGGAGCGGCAGCCGCAGCGGCCAACGTTGTTGCCCAGGGCCTTTTCGTTGGCCTCGTCTGGTGACCCGGTGTTGATGGCGGCCGTAATGGTGGTGGTGGTGGTGGCTGTGATGGCGGCTGTAGTGGTGACGACCGAGTGATACGACCGCCTCGAAACGCAAACAGCGAACTGGTGCACCCAAACTTCTAAGTGCGGCATGTTGCATGGTCGAAGCCGAGCCGTGGCGGCGTCCAGCACCCGATGCAGTGTCCCGCGTCAAGGTACGTCACACAGCTCGACGGGAAACGCGCAGCCAAACATCGACAGGGATCGCGCCAGCCTAGGCTAGTCTACGGCTAAGGGCCCCCCTCGCACTCTCAAAATGGCGGGGGGGCCCTCTCAACGTCAGCTGAGACGCGGCCAAGATTATTATTGTCGCCGTCGTCGTCTTCGTCGTCGAAACACGATCATAGCTCAGCCGAACAACAAACACGACGCAGGCAGCAGCAGCAACAGCAGCAGCAGCAACAACAAGAGCAACAACTACAACAATAACAACAAAACATTAGCAGGGCTAGCAGTAGTAGTGGTAGTGATAGTAGTAGTAGTAGTAGAGTACCAACAGCACAACAGCTGTAGCTGCAACTGGCTGATCGTTATTTACCCACCTATTGGGCTCCATTCGTCGCGCGGGCCTGGTCGAGCTTTGTCGATCCTTGGTGCCGATTGGCTAAATAGGAAACTGATCGGGAGATAGATAGATAGAGAGCAAAGAAAGAGAGCAAAGAAGAGGGATGAACGAATGCTCGCATACTTTAGCAGTCCTATCCGATGCTGACCGATCCAACGACATTGTTGACGACGATTACGGCTAGAGTGTGTGGACTGCTCGGCTAGCGTAGAGTACGAACTACTATGTTGGCCCTAGGTCAACTTTCGGCGGCACCGTTTGAGCGGTTGTCCAAAAAGCAGAGGTGGCGTGCACGTCTCGTAGCGTTCGGGATGGAGGCGGCCAGATGGCCTACGGCAGCCTACAATAAGCGATGCTTGATATTGTCGACGTGTGTCAACCAGCTAACAACCCAAGCGACAGATTTTCGACAGATCCGACAATCTGAGTGCGGTTTCTTCGCCCAACTCAAATGCCAAATACCGAACCGTAGTAGATCGATCTGGCGCGCCTATACGTATATGGGTCAATCGTGATAAACACACAATAGTAATAGTAGTAGTAGTAGTGTTACGGTATGAAGGCGCGTGTTTGTGGGGTAATCGGGGGGATGAGAGCGGGGGGGATGGGGGGCATATGTGTGCATGCGTACGTATGTATGTGCGTGATTGTTATGCTGCATAGATTTGTAAGCATATGCTATGTGTACGAGCGCAATTGACGGCGTAGGCCGCCAACAACACTGCCGACTGCCATAGCACAACATCACGATATAAAGCTGACGCTATAAGCACACGTTGCTGCCGAGCTTCTAATGTCGTTGACTCTGACTCTTGAACAACGATCGACGTCTCACGCACGAGTCTGATACGCACATTTCAGTCTGTGCGCGTAGAACCTCAGAATGACATTAGCAAGCTTTAATATAGACAGCTACAGCAAGCGCTGCAAAGATGCTGCCCTTGAACTTGGCTATTAATTAATTACACGTTCAGCCGCTGTACTTCTTTTACGCGTTTCCACGACACAAGTCTATTATGTACACACGCATATGAAGTTACGTAATACGATTTATGAAATCATTTGTATATATATTAATTTATAATCAGTACGGTTGGTTTGGGTGGCCCAGGGAGAGCTTCACAAGGGTATGACTAGTATTTGCTTTGACCGAAATAAGGCCACCGTAAGACGGGCTGTTTAGGCTCCTCCTAAACGTCAGACGTTTTTTACAATCCAACGAAAATATCAGTTAACCGATATCGAGGAGCGTTGTCTATACACTGCATACAACTTACCCATCGCCAAAAGGAACGATGGATGCGAGGTAAAAGGTAAACATGCGGGATTCGGGGACTTTGAGCCACGCTGCTTTGGTGCATTAGTGCAATGTTTCTATTTTACATCGATGCACATATTTTAGATTATGCGCTTAGCGCCACTAAGAAAAACATGCGCACACCTTAAGATATTTGTGCGTCAGCTTTCTTTAACAAGTTTCTCTAAAAATGTACCTAACAGTTTGTTCTTATATTAAAATACTTCTATAAGATTAACTGGATATTCACATACTTGAGTTGTGTATTAAGGTTGACAAGTTACGTCAAATCGTTAATGACAGAATCTTTGCAAAAGAGGCGTTCGACGTGACTTCACCTCATTACCTTTTTACGTCTCAACATCTCGTAGAAGCAGCGTCGTTGTACTCAAAGTTCCCGGCATCCTTCAACAATTCAGACAGATGCTTTGCTAAATATTTATGAATTGCTTATGTACGTGTTTGCTTCACGGTACATCCATGTATTTTGCACAGTGTTCCTTTTAAATACGTTCTCATGCATTATGTCTATACTCAACCTATATAGTTGTTGTGTATCTCATATTTAATTTGCGTTGTCTAGAAGACACCTAAAGCTCAATCGACTCGGTACATCAGCTATATATCATCAGCAGTATAATATGTATATATATATATATATATATATATATATATATATATAGATGCACATAAAATCAATAAATAGATATAAATCGCTACGTAGGTAAGCACTGCGATGTGCACCTACCTCCGTTGATGAAGAGGAAATGGCAGCCATAGTCTATCTTATCACCTTCTTCTGCTCTTTTGTTCCACTTTGTGGAGTGCAGGCTGTTGCTGTCCACCGCACGCTGCGGTCCGGTCGTAGAGCGACGGCTTGGCAGTGGGCTTACTGCTGCAGAAGAGGGCCTTAGGTATGGAAGCTGGCGCTGGACGGGCTCAGGGACGTCCGGACATCATCAGGGCCGAGGAGTTGCGCGTCCAGCTCGAGCACGGTTACACGGCCAGCAATCTGACCACCACCCCGACTGGTCTCACTCAAGCCGACGGCCATCAACAGTTGCAACTACCACAACAACAACAGCTTATCGAGTGTCAACGGGCACACAACGGCGACGACTCAACGCAGCTTATCGTGCACGGATCGCAGGGCGACAGTTCGTCAAATGATATCGTTGTTAGCTCTAGCAATAATAACAATCATAGCAACAATATAAGCAACAATAACAACAACAACGGTATTAGCAGCAGCAGTAGCGGCGCCACAACCATTAACAACAACAACAACAACAATAATGTCACGGCAGTAGCGTGCCGAGCTACGCCAAGCGAAATTCAGCTCAGGCAGTTGACCGAAAACGCAACCCGGGAACAGGTGTTTGTGCTCGAGGGGTACCTGCAGCTGGATGGATTGACCGGTGAGCGACTGTTGCAACCGACTGCGACTCTTGATCAGCACCAAAACCACCTTCACCAGCGTCATCATCATCACCAACAACAACAGCAACAACAACAACAGCAGCAACAACAGCAACAACAACAACAGCAGCATCAGCCCGATCAATTGGCAACGTCGACGATTGATATCGTCCAGGCTGGCGGGATCGGGGCAGCATCAGCACACCGCAAGGGCTTTCAGGGCGGCCAATTGCCCAACGCCGTGGTCATCAAGACCAGCGTGGGCGGCCAGGCGAGCAGCACTGCCGCCTGCAGCATGGCGGCCACCGCCGCCACCGCCGCCGCCACCACCACCACCACCAGTACAGCCGCCCCTGCCATCGTGGGCAGCAGCGTCCACGACGACAAGATCACGTCAATCCGTCACGTGAAGATCACGGGCAAAGATCGGCTGTGCAACGATCGTACGTTGCAGGCGACGCCCATTGGCGGCGGGGGCGGCAATAGCATCATTGTCAGCGGGCTTGGTGGCTTGAAAACGGTCAACCTGCAGATTCGGAAGGGTGCCGGCAGCAAGGAATCATCAACAACTACAACAACAACAACACCAGCGTCAACAACGACAATCGCGTTGCCGCAGACGCCAACAGTAACAACAGCAACAACAACAACAACTTCAAGAACAGCGGCGGCGGCAGCGGCAGGCGCTGCAACCCCCATTGTCGTGAAAGGGACGACAATCGGCTGTCTTTTGGCGTCCGGCACCAATCTGGTGCACTTCAAACCTGAGCTGACAACAGCAGCGTCGTCATCGTCTGCGGCAACGACATCGACATTTCGCCGTGAGGTCAAGGCAATCTCTGCTGTTTCCGCTGCCACTTCCGAAGGAATGCCCTCAGCGACGCCCTCGCCCGCTGTCGGTGTAGCCGGCCTTCTGAAGGCCAACCAGCTGATCATTCAGACAGCCAGCGGTGGCCTATCCACACTCGCATCCACGCTATCGGCGGCTGCTGCGTCGAGCGTCAACAGCTCGGGCCCCGCCGGCGTCACAACCGCCACCGCTGCCGCCGCCGCGGCGACGACGACGACGACGACGACAACAACATCATCATCATCATCCTCCTCACCGCCATCATCCTCATCATTGTCCTCCATCGGGGCCGATTCGAAGACTTCGCGGCCAGCTGACGCGCTCCGCTGTGCCGTTTGCAGCAAGCAGTTCTCGACGACGTCGGCACTCACTAAGCACAAACTCACACACTCGAACGAGAGAAAGTTCGTCTGTCAACTATGCTCAAAGGCGTTTAAGCGACAAGATCACTTGTAAGTAGCGAGCGTATCTAGCGAGACGAGTTATTACCAGTATTGTCTTCACTTGTGCCGGGTTGTGTTCAGCTAAAGCCCGTTGGGTCTGATAGCCCTCGATAGGTCGATGAGGTCGAAGCATGGTTGCTCTTTTGGTAGGAAGCTTTAAACCTATACGTCAAGCGGAATCAGTGGTCTTAGAACACCACTGTTGCATCACTTTCGTGACCGTTGAACGTTGTGTCTATTATATATATTCAAGAGTGCACTATAAATGTTTCATCACATCTTGCACATCTACGGAGAATATCAAAAGAATAGGACTGAGATCCATCCTTTAGTATGCATAAGCTAACGTATATTAATACACCTACTTTCGACTTGTGTGTTAACCTTCTGAGTTATTTGATAAAATTTTCTTAGGTTGTTGATGTTCAGGAATTTCGCTTTATATGTGCAGTCATACACAGCTGAATAGACAAGAAATCCGCATACCAATCCCGCCTATAAAATGATTCTTCAGCTCCAGCTAGAACATCGCCCATACCAAACATGTAGCTCTAAACTAACAATTTACACATTATGTTAGGGCAATAAGCGTATTCTTACTTAAAATAGACGATTTATATGATAGTGTTATTTAATATACATACCATAGGCACAATACGATCGACAGCACGACAACAGATGTCCAAGCACACGATAGACAAGGCACCTCATTTGAGAACCTTCGGCGGAAGACGCTTCAGCGTGCAATAATTAGAATTCCACAATTAGATCTAAAGATCTTTCAGCAGAGGTCAGGCGCAGAGTTCAAGATGGCCTACTGTTTGGCACCGCAGGTAGCAAAAAAGCTACATGGAGCAAGGCCTAGCAACTTTGCAAACCAACGATTTGTTAGGTTTGTTAGTTCTCAGGACGTAAGATCATACTTCGAAGCGATAAAGAAGAAACTCGATTGTTGCACGAATTGGGAAACATATCTCTTCATTGCCGACAATGAGGCAGCTTATAGAAGAGTTCTTTTAATAACTTTTGTGTGTTTGTATGTGCGTGTTTTGCTACTGATTTGCCTTCGCCGCCTCCAGAAATGGCCACATGTTAACTCACCGAGACAAGAAGCCATTTGCCTGTGATACGGACGGGTGCGACAAGTCTTACTGCGATGCACGCTCATTGCGCCGTCATAAGGACCATCATCATCAGTTACAGCAGCAGCAGCAACAACAGACAGCAACGGCGTCTGGGGGCTTATCGGGGAACAACATTCCGGCGGGACATTCGACTCAGCGAGATGAAAAGGTAGGCAAACATTGACGAAACGAACACCTACCAGCTTTTGCTTTGTTTTTTCAGGATGTTTTGGGTTAACAATTAATTTACGTACGACTGGGAGAAAGCATAACAGAAGTTGGTAAGCCCCCTAACATACCAGTGCTCAGACAGTGTGGGACTCAGCCACCTAACGGCAAGCCTTGGCGCCTGACAAGAGTCGAGCCGAAGGATTAAAGCAATACCCATTAAAACCCTACATAACCTGCGGGATCCTTAACGTAGAAGAGTAACTACACACAGGCGGCGGGGAAGTTTTAAATCGTTAGATCCTGCTTGTCGAGTTGCGCCTTGGCAACAAGTCTCGGACGCTTTCCACTGTTTTCCTTTTTCCTGCTTCATAAGTGATTAGCTCCACCAGCGTGTCCTTTCTGGGCATGCCTCGTCTGGTCTCGGTCCATGCGGCGCATCGCAAGACTGTATGTAAATCGTCGTGACGCGCGGCGACTTGGGTCAGGTGGTATGTGAGACGACCCCCGGGACGATTCACCCATCGGGATGGATGTTCGGAATGAGGTTCCTCACGCGACCTACCAGAGCTAAGCCTAAATAAGTGTTCTGCATGGCCCGAACTGGTGGCGTCTAAGAGTACGCTATCGTGAATCAATGCGGGGGGGGGGCTAGTGCGCCGTCTTGTCATGACGGTGTTCATTAGGGGTCCTTCATTTCGTGTTTCTGCGTTGCATGCCTGCTATAACTGAACATCTCCTATACGTAGAAGGGAACTCTTGTCAGGAAAAGTGCACATGGGAACGTTCCCCTGGACTAAGGGATTTTTGATTCTACTTTTTATGAATATTGCACTTCTTATAACGTAAGAACAGTTCTTCCTGGCAACGTAAGAACAGGAACGATTCAACCAAACATGTTAGAAAATGCATGTTAGGTGGTTAGAAAATTCCCAACAATATGGGTATTAATATGACGATTTTTAGCTGCACTTTTGTATCAAAGTTTGTACGCCATAACGCTCACGCCTGACGTTTCGGTAGACCAACATGCCATAATGTAGGATGTCCGAATAGTCAGCTAGCATCTTTTAAAAGTTCCCGCGCTTAGCTCTGCTATCTGCGATCGGTTCTTTTCGAAATAGAACAGGGTAGGGCTACTAATTCGAGATAGAACATTACTCAACGAGCCTAAGGTGGAAAAAAACCCATCGGAAACTAACTTTTACAAGAAAAGTACAGACGTGTTGCCAAGCTCCTCGTGCAATTTACGGTTGGCATAACCGATCTTGTGACAGCCTCTGGTCCAAATGAATAATGTATTTTATTGGTTGCACTCCACGGTGGGTGGCGAAAGTATTTGCAGCATAATCCTCAATTGTCTAAGGCCGATTTAAACGAAACCGATACAAAGCAACTCTGGTTGCAACAAGCCGCACAGCGGACGAGACAAATGAGCTTCTGAAACTGAAGTATTCCAGACGGGCAATCTTGCGTAACGAAGATATTCACTGAGCTTACAGCTTTAGTCTTGTAATTTAAGACCGTTAGACTTTCGTGTGGGTTTATTTAAAGAGTAAAGTGTACGCTATGAACCCCACGACCATCAACGAGGTAAAAGCTAACATATAAGCTTGCATTAAGTGCGTTGAGCCGGATTCACGTGAAGAATTACTCAAGGAATGAGTGTCCCGTTTATGGTTGTAAAAACCTAAAAGATCACCACCGGTATTGGATTTCATTAGAAACGACAAGATATATGCCTTAAATAATTACGTGCCTGTTTGCTTTAATAGCCTCGAACTATTTTTCAAACACCCTATATGTACACTTATACCAGCCGCACTAGTAGCCACGCAACTTTCGGGTGTATCATGATCTTAACGCACGCGATTTAATAGGATTCGAGAGACGAGACTTCGTCGGGACTGAATTCGGTGTGCGGACCCTGCGGAAATGGCAGCAGCGGTGGAAGCGTCCTGCTTGATCTTCTACAGGGTGGTAGTAGTTCCGGAACTATCTCCGATGGAGGGGATCGTAAGGAAATCAAATGGTGCGTACGTCACTAGACAACCAACTATGATAATAATTCTCAAATTTACAATGCCACCTACAACTTATCGTCTACATCAGTGTTGAGAAATATAAGTGAAAAGCAAATTAAGTTATTTGGATAACCTGCGTCCAGCATTCTCTTAATGAGATCGGTGATTAAACTGTCAAGAAGGCACAGCTTCGCCAGGGCACATATTACAACAATAGGATTCTTGTTAAAACATATATATATAAATATGTATATTAAATTCAGACGTAGTTTATTTACGGAACTGCATGCATTCACATGCTTAAGTTTTCGTTATGAAAAGTGGTACAAGGATTTGGGAATAAAAAATAAGATAATAGAAGATATATATACATAGTGTGTTCAAAACGTATCGCGACTTTTGTGTTTTTTCAAAAATTATTCATTTATTCATGAATATCTATTTTGTTCCCTTCAAAGTAATCCCCATGAGATATTATACACTTGTGCCAACGGTTTTTCCAATCTTCGAAGCACTTCAAAAAACCATTTTTTTTATCTTGTTCAGCTCCTCCTTCGATGCCGTCTTTATCTCGTCAAGCGTAGCGTAACGTCGTCCTTTCATGGGCCTCTTCAGTTTAGGGAACAAGAAAAAGTCACAGGGGGCCAGATCTGGGGAATACGGTGGCTGCGGCATCATTAGTGTGTTGTTTTTGGCCAAAAAGTCGCGCACAAGCAACGATGTGTGAGCAGGGGCGTTATCGTGGTGCAAAAGCCAATTTTTGTTCTTCCACAAATCCGGGCGTTTCTGGCGGATTGCTTCGCGCAAATTGCGCATAACTTGCAGGTAATATTCCTTATTGACCGTTCTACCCTGTGGCAAAAACTCATGATGCACCACGCCCCTGCAATTGAAGAAAACTGTCAGCAAAACTTTCACATTCGACCGAACTTGACGCGCTTTTTTCGGTCTTGGTTCGTGCGGCAGCTTCCATTGAGATGATTGAGCTTTGGTTTCCACGTCATAACCATAAACCCACGATTCGTCACCAGTTATGACCCTCTGGAGCAAATTTGGGTCGTCGCGGACAGAGTCCAACATCTCATTAGCAATGTTCATGCGATGCTGTTTTTGGTCGCAATTGAGCAATTTTGGTACGAATTTCGCGGCGACCCGTCTCATGCCCAAATCATTGATAAAAATCGAATGGCACGAGCCAATCGATATGTTTAGGTCCTCAGCAACTTCTCTAACGGTGATTCGACGATTGGCCAATACCATTTTCTCCACTTCATTAATT
>QVRM01005835.1:452500-737500 GCA_003439945.1 Dermanyssus gallinae | reverse complement strand
ATATGCAGACGAATTTGTGCGGCCTCCAGGTGACGCTATTGAAGCAGTCACCTCCTCAGTGTTAATGCCGGGGTGGGTCGGTCGTTGAGATGTAGGTAATAGCATGTGTCGTTGAGTTGGGATCGAGACGTCTCCATAGTCGTCGAAGCGTTCCAATTTCAAAGTCCGCCGTTTTCTTCTTCTATTTCTTCTTCTTCTTCTTTGTGCTCTCTGCTCGACAACTACCCCACTTTTAGCTGGCTGGTCGTTTGGCCCCCCCGTTGAGGCAATCGCGTCGGATGTCGTACCTCACGTCAACATCGGGCCGCAGTATCAGGCGACGATACCCGGTTCCGCCAGTTCTGCTGGTCGGCCGCCCTCACCCCAACTACCGCGGTCGGCAGACGCCCGAAGAGAAGGAGGCGGCGGCTTGCCGTTGGCGGAGCCCACAAAACCACCCCCCAGCAGCAGCGGTCCCGCGGCGGAGTGTGTTGTCAACGGCCAAACGCATGACACGTTGCCGCGAAGTGTCACGGGCCCACCGAATCTTCTCCTCGTCGGCAGGGACAGTGACGGCGCAGTGCACGGCGGTGCCGACCTACTATGGAAGCCTGAGTTCGCTCAGCACATTAGTGAAGCACAGCGTACGTTCATTTAACATCGCTTAACACCATCTGTCGTATGCCGTCGGTAGCTCTCACAGAATTGAATGGATCTTCTGCGTCTTGTTATTTACGCGTTTACCTGTTCCAAGTCTAATTTTCCAAGATCTATATATATATACATATATATTCAAGTAAACGAACTTTCAAGGCCTAATCCCGATCTGCTACTAGAACGCCTAATATGATTGCCGATATATATATATATATATATATATATATATATATCATACATAGTCAAATATAATACATAAAGGGTCACTGAGCCAGCCTGGCCAGTGATTCAACTCTGGAGCGCTCCCCGCATGGTATCTCCCACAAGCTCTCCCACACCTGTTACAGATACAATCTTCTTTCGGCTCATGGTACCCTTGAGTTTCACAGAGAACATGGTGGAAGCGTTGCCGTGTATATATATTTATATATATATATATATATATTCCCGGGTTAGAGAACCCGTAACCACACGTTAACGCGGAGACAATTGTTCACTCCAAGGTGCTTACATAAAAAAGTCATAACATATATATAGATATATATGATTGTCATCTATTATTATTATTGTCTTCTTATATCGCCATCGGTCTTACAGCGCTCACTAGATCTCACAGCGCCCCCGTTTACTGCGTGTGCAGACGAACATTACGTTAACAATCTGTAGGTGCTATCGGCTTATTGCAGTGAACCAGTACATCTCGGTGGCCTGCAGCAGTCTAGTGCCGTGCGGCGGTGGTGGACGAAACCACGAATTGGCCTACCACATCCTGGCTCTCTGCCGTGGAGACCTCGATGCCGCCGTCCAGGTGTTTCTACGAGGCCGGCGTGGCTTCGCTCTGCCAGCGCACCATCCGCTACTCACGTACCGATATCAAGAGAGCGAATCGTGGAGCACCAAACAGCTCGATGCCTTCCAGAACGCTCTTCTGACACACGACAAAGACTTTGGGTGAGCAAAGCTGTTACTACAATCTCAATAGACGAAGTCTCTATCCATGTGCATTTCAAATAGGTTTGGCAACATCATAAGGTCACTATGAGAGCCTCCACTAATATAGTTATCTTTCTTTTTAGTTATATGTATGTTTTGCTATGGTACAATTTTTTTCTTTAGTTGTTCCGTAAGACTAATGCCCGTGTACCGTTTGTTCATGTCATGACTGATTTTGACTCGACTTCGGCATTTACCTTGTCTAAATTAGAAACCATGAAAACCAGTTTAAGAGTGGCCGGTCTGGGTCTCGAACCCAGGCCTCCCGAATTAAAGGTAGCGGCTTTCCCATTCAGCCATCTTACTTGGTATTGTGTCATATCCTTAATGCGACGTCCGCGGCCCCCGCTTTTGCGTGTTTTACTTCCTACGTCATACACTATTAGCCAGGAAGTCTATTTCGAGATCAATTTAGTCTAAATAGGGAAAAGTGGCTGGTTTTGGACCTATGTGTGCCAAATGCCATAACTATGCCATTAGGCCAGCTCCTCAATCCATGAATAGCTGCTCACTAGGCTGAAAAAATAATGTTCCTGTTAGAAGCTAGTTAGCACATGCTCAAGTGGTATGAAGCATGATGAGCGATTTCGTCAAACCATTTACAGCTCTGCACGTACTGATACTTAGGTCAAAATAATATTGCCTTTGTCGTGCTCGAAAAAAATAATGTGGTGGTGGCAGTCTCGAGTTTAAAATATGATACCCGTGAAGAGCCGTTTTTAAACTAGTTATTTTCTAACTTTAGCCTGTTTTGCTAGAGTGCATAATCCTTAAAGTTTTATACCTATGTGTGCATATATTAGTGGAAAAAGACGGTAAATAACCTGTGCCTGTGTGTGCACATTGTGTGTTTTCCAGTTTGGTCGCTAACAAGGTCACTGGCAAGGATGTCAAAGCGTGTATTGAAATGTACTATTTCTGGAAGAAGGTAGGCTGCCTCAACACCGTGGTGCGCGAGTATTCCTTCTTAACCCTTGTAGCCTTATATATATTTATATATATATATATATATATATATATTTATATATACATATATATACGTATATATATATATATATATATATATAGATATATATATATATATATATATATATATATTATATATATAGATATATATATATACATATATATATATATATATATATATATATATATATATATATATATCTATATATATATACTATATATATATATATATATATATATTCATATACGTATATATATTTATATACATATATATATATATATATACAGGGTGTGACTGAAAGAATTTTATAGCGATACATAAAATTGTAGAGCTCGTTAAAGCAAATATTTTTTCCAATGGAACATGGTCTCTAAGAAGTCTTGTTTTGGAATGAGAGTGAAATTACTACAATTTATGAGACTTGCCGATTTTGCCCGACATGGGAGCACAAAACGTGCTGTTGCGAGACAACCAATCTTCCTGGACAGAAACTAAGCACACCATCGTGTTCGCGATAAAATTCTGCTCCATCTGAAATATATACAAGGCCGATCAGAAGACGCGACATGGTCGCTTAGAAGTGAATTCGCCAAAAATGAAGTTCTTTATTAACGTTCACGCCAAATGCTTTAAAATCATAACCCTTCAACCACCCACAGCGCTCAAAACGGACGTATTCAGCCAATGCGCAATTCATGGCGATCATTTTGGTACCAAACATATGTCCATGCGAGCTGTGGTTGCGGAGTAATTATGATTTTTCGGCGGGATGTCCAGATTAAGTGCATGTAAAATGACTGTGTGGCGACGTTCACTACCGCCGACGTGTCGCGCGACAGCCGCAGCGCGTCATTTTTCATGCACTTAATCTGGACATCCCGCCGAAAAATCGTAATTACTCCGCAACCACAGCTCGCATGGACATATGTTTGGTACCAAAATGATCGCCATGAATTGCGCATTGGCTGAATACGTCTTTACATTTTGAGCGCTGTGGGTGGTTGAAGGGTTATGATTTCAAAGTATTTGGCGTGAACGTTAATAAAGAACTTCAATTAAAGAACTTTTGGCGAATTCTCTTCTAAGCGACCATGTCGCGTCTTCTGATCGGCCTTGTATATATTTCAGATGGAGCAGAATTTTATCGCGAACACGAAGGTGTGCTTAGTTTCTGTCTAGGAAGATTGGTTGTCTCGCAACAGCACGTTTTGTGCTCCTATGTCGGGCAAAATCGGCAGTCTCATAAATTGTAGTAATTTCACTCTCATTCCAAAACAAGACTTCTTAGAGACCATGTTCCATTGGAAAAAATATTTGCTTTAACGAGCTCTACAATTTTATGTATCGCTATAAAATTCTTTCAGTCACACCCTGTATATAGATAGATAAATGAAGCACTCATTTAAGATACACATATGTGCACGTTTTCGAATAAATGCATGCGATTATCAACAGGTTTGTCCCGAGGAGTATCGAAGACTTCGACAAGGTCGGAAGCGCAAGAGCAGTGCACTTACGGAGTCTGCGGAACGTTGTGGGAGCTGTGCGCGGTGCAGCTGTAAAGGAGGCGGTTGTGCGCTTTGCGCCGACTGCTGTGGTCAAAGTAGAGGCCTTGCCGGAGACGAAAAGGACCCACAAGCTGCTTCGCACTACTTTCCCTGCAAAGTCTGCGGCAGGTAGGTTTTTTGGGCGATTGGCGTCGGTGGCGTAGTGTATTCGCTTGCGTCTCGCAACCGGAGGAGACACATAGGTGCGCGAGTTCGAACCCCACCGTTGCACATTTGTATTTATGGGGGGGGCTCCGTCTATAAAGCACTGCGAAAAGCAGTCCCATAGACGTTAAATCTTAGCTGAGGGTCAGCCCAAAAAGTGTATTTAACGTGGTTTGGGAACAAGAGAGCCGCACAATTCTTACGCCAGAGACTTTGCACTGTCGTCCAGCGGGGCAACGCGATCTCAATTTTGGGATCCCTTGCCGAGTGGTGCAGACCAGGGCTGTTCTAGACTGAAAGTTAACACGCTTACTTACACAGGATTGTAACATGAATTGATGAATAAAAATTCACCGCTGTATACGTAAAAAAAACATCTTACCAAATACTTAGTTTTATATGAGACATCTGCGACCATAACGGAAATGTCTGAATATGACGCTACTATTGAGTGAGTACCAAATTAGGTCTTAAGTCAAATGTAATAGGCATTGCAATTTTTTCTCCCCAAGTGTATATTTTCATATATGTATAGATACTTTTCTCGAAATTTGATTACATCTTGATTTTGTTACATTGGTTGTGAAGTTGTAAATATTGACGATGTTTTACATTCGTCTTCTCTCTGCGTGTTGTGTGTGTACGTTGTGTTTCCCTGTGTTTTTCTGTTTTTTTTTTCGGTATGTGTTTTTCGGCCCGTACAACTGCAGGGTATTCGAGAAGGTCAAAAGTCGTAACGCGCACATGAAGCGTCACAGTTCACCAAGCCGGCAGCCTTGGCCTGCTGGAGCGTCTTCAACGGCTTTAGCTGCTGACAGCTCGAACTATACCTCGTTCACGTTCTAGCGGCGGCGCAAGCCGACATGATAAGCCTGCCGTTGACACGCATACCTGTACACCGCCGCAACATGTGAGCTCTATGGCGTCGACCGCATTGCGAGGACGTAGGACGAGGAACTGTGCGGTGTGTTCACATGTTCACGGGCTACATACAACTGCCAACGCCGACTCTGCTGTCACGATTTCGATGTTGCTGCTGCTGCTGCTGGTGCCGTTAATACATACGCCATCCATCGTACTAGAAGACACATATGTACAACCTTGCCTCAAGTCAAACTTTTGCGCACTACGACTCAGTTGGCAGCCGTCCCGGCAGGTCGAAATGGACATTTGCGGGCTGGCTAGGCTCAAATCCCTTCAGCAAGAAGAACAGAACTGGATCATCTCTTTGGCGTCGCCGATGTTCCTTCCGGGTACTATTTCTTGTAAGGCTGCTGTTGCGGCTTCTGCGGCCGGTTTTGGCCGGCACGGCGCAAGCCCGTACCGAACGGTTAACAGAGGAATGGACAGCGTCTGACGAGCATGCGACGCTAAACCACGTCGAGGCTGAGATCGATCGAGGTCGTCCCCCTACCATGTACAACAGGCGAACGTACATAATAATAATAATAATAATAATAATAATACTCATAACATTATATGGATATGTTGAAGAATAATGATGATGCTAATAATAATAATAATAATAAGAATATTACTATAACTAATAATAGTTGTAGATCGGAGTGCGACAAAGCAAGAATTGTATACAGCCGCTGGAGAGGACACGTGCAGCAGTGTTTGACAGCTTGTGTCTTCCCCTTCACTCTGGGGTTAGTCAATGATGTTGGTGATGATGATAATGACAATGTTGTTGTAGCTGTTGTTGTTGTTGTTGGTACTACTACCACTACTACTAATATTACAATAACTATTATCACGATTGCTACTGTACATGAGTTGATATATTCTTATATTTTTGTTTGGCTCTGTTTCGGCCCCGGTGGATTCAGCGGCTTTCGACACCGGGCTGAACAGGCCAAATGTGATGGTTGCTCTATATATATACATATGTATAATTAATATATATGTGTATATATATATATATATATATATATATATATATATATATATATATATATATATATATATATATATATATATATATATATATATATAAATATATATATATATATATACTCCAGACCCTCGTGTATAAATATACTGAACCGCTAGTAATTCAAAACGTGCCAGTAATCCTGTGAGCTGGTGGAGCTGATTTTGTTGGTTTAGCCTAGTGAACTGAGGCAGCTGCTTCTTACTGACGGTATGAAACGCAAAGGCGAAACACAGAGAGTACGAGAGAAAAAAAGAGATAAATAGGAAAGCTATCTTGACGTCAAGGGGATGTCGAGTTAACCGAGAGGCGAGCTGAAAGAGTGCACGGACGTGTGTATGCGTGTTTGAGTTGGCCTTTGTGTTTGATTATGACCACATCAAACACGAAATTGCAACCGTTGTTGTGTTTAACGCGGCCATCGTCAGCCAGTCTAGATACTAATCGCCCGATCATCTAGTCCGAACATGTCTACCTGCCGAACAGTTAGTTATTCGTGTGAAAAATCGCACCCTGACAAGCAACAGAATGAAACGGCGAAGAGTCGACGACAAAACATGTGCAGAAACATTGGCACAGCATCGCTAGTGCACTGTGAACCGCCTGCAGTGTCCGAGCAAATGAATCAGCGGCACTAAAGTAAACGCATCTCGTTGACAGGCCGCTTCCACTCACCACTTCGATTGTTGTTGTTATTGTGCGGTCGTTTGACATATTCGTTCACTTTGTAAGGTCCTATGAGCTTTGTCTTGGTACGTATTTATCCATTTAGCTACTAGCCAACAAGGGCGAACCGGGTTTGACGACAGCAGCCATGTGGCCACCTAAAACGGCGACTTCGTTATAACATAAAACATCATCTTCATGCGTGACATTTTGTATATTAACAATAACAACAACAGCACAACACGAGCAGCGATGTGAAGAGAATAGCATTGATAACGTGTTTATAACAGAGCCACGGGACTAGAAACGAATGATATTTATACTGTGGATAAAAAGTAGAAGAAGCAAAGCGCAATTATAAGTCAAGAATAACAGTTTAATATTCAAGTTACTAAATCATCAAAGCATAATAACGGTAACAGTGTTTTTGCCACTCGTGCGGCTCATGCTGTTCCCACAATTGGTAATATGTTAACAGCATACAACTATAACAGCAACACCAGAATACAACAACAACAACTACTACGACAAAATAGGACAAACAAAGGAATAGCGTATTTTGGAATTTGTTTTCACTAAATCTCTGAACGAAATATAATTTGTTTTTACTAAATCTCTAAACAAGAACCAATTACGGTATGTCAATTGTGTGCCACCGGCGAGCTCCAATAGATATCTCCCAGGATATTTCTATTTGATTTGTATATGCATGCGACTTAAATGTATATGTCATATTTATATTGTAATGCATCTAGACAAAAACGATACCTACTCTGCAGGTATCGGCATTTGTTAATGTCGTCACGGATCGGCAGAAATAAGTGTCCGGGGAAACGGCATAGTCTTGTACGACATGGCATTCGGCGCGAGGTTGCAGCTCTCTTTGATCAGGGGCTTTCGGTCCTGGTTTCGTGCGGGACCGCCGCGGGCTCCCTTTATCATCTGGGTTGCCGCAGCATGGGTGCCGACTCTCAGGCGGCTTTTCCAGGCCAGAGGACGCTGGTATGGCGTCGACATGACGGCAACTGTCCATGCACAGTTGTCATCGGCAGGTCGGCGCAGAGTTGTAGTCGGGCGTATAGGAATACATTTCATATTTTACCAATCTAATACCAAAAATGATGTTGAGCAGAAGCGGAATTTTGTCAGCCATAATTGCAATAATGATAGTAGGAATAACCATAATCAACATACTACTAATAATAATAATAATAACAAAAATGATAATAATAATAATAATAATACTAATATTAATGACTAGAGGTGCTGCGTGTATTGTCCAAATGCTTGGTGTAGACAAACAAGTTATGTTTGTGATGAGAGTGCTTGAGTCGTCGGCATGATTGTAAGTAAAGCACCAGCCCTGTTAGCGGCGTCCCACACCTTTTTTTGTCATTACATGCCAGCTACACTCGTGCTAGGTGAAACACATGTGTTCATATGCAACGCGAGCTGACGGCGTCGAGATGCGAAAGCTCCGACAGCGCCAATCAATGTATAATGTATATGAAGAAGTACTAGTACCATTACAACTGCTACAGTCTGTATAAACGTGATTGTGCAATATATTTTTATCTGGGCTTAACTTCATTTCGCCGCCACTGCAGTTCAGGCCTGTTATCTTGCGCGCGGCTTGGCAAGTGTGCGCTGGTAAGGAAAGGACAAAAAGTGGTAGAAAACAGAGGGTAAGGAAAGTAACGACACATGTTCGTTACAGGCTACAGTTGTTATCAGGAACGCCTGAGTAGAAAAGGATGAGGCGGGTAGGCGTCGGTTATCGTCCAGATGCAGCTTATTAAGTCCGACCATTCCGGCCGAAGTTTTTTGTGTCTGCGGTGGGTTTGTCTGTTGTGTGCCACTGCAACCATCCGATGCTGAATTATCGGCATTTGTCGGCTAGCTATGGGCTCACGTAGCTTCAGCAGCAGCAGCAGCAGAATTGTATGCCCAAAGTGTGCCCGTTTTGGATTTTGATCGCTCTGAGCCGCGCGAAGATTTTTGCATAAGCAAGACAAAAGTTGGGAATTCATCGTACGTACATTGTAGCCTACTCTGAATCTCCTATGGATATTTGACTCTGTTTTGCCCTTCAGTACACACATATATATATATATATATACACTAGGTGACAAATGGTAAGCTTCATTGCAAATAAGTGCGCTTGGTAATAGTACTCTCGCACGCTTGCTCAACTGAAGATGCTGTTCGCTGATGCTTCACGTAAACCACAGTATGATATACATGCAGTCAAATTATGCAACAAAACACGTTGAAATTAGCTAACAAGACAGTAAGAGTCTGCTGACATTTTAAAGAGGCGAAAATTAACTGTTCAATCCAAAATTCTACATGTGATTGACAATTTGATTCGAGCTGGAAAGGACTGTAATATAGCCGCGAGGTAGAACGGCAAACTTAAAAAGGCTTGTGCCTTTTTAAGTTTGCCGCTCACAATGATAGAGTGCTCATCTTTAAGTTAATGAAAGGCGGAAACGGTTACACCGCCCGAAGCACTGCACCGTGTCGGCTGTCGTAGTCAGCATTTGCTTTTACGCTCGCTCAGCTTGGGCAACCTAAGTAGCCACCTGTCCTGGTCCTGTACAAAGCTCGACACGATGGCGAGGACTCTTTCGTAAAGCGGTTGGCTTTCAGTGCAGCTCGTAAGAGTCGTTTTGGCTATTTGACATTGGTTCGTCAGACCCTTTGTGATTTTGGTTGGGTCATGGAGCTTCAGCTACGGTCAACAGGTTCCAGACAAAGCTGAGCGAAGTAGGTCTAGAATCTAGTTTCTAAATCTGATTGTAATTTGTTTTAACGAAGAGGCAAAGAGGCGGTATACGCTCCCAGGGCCATAACGAAGAGCGTTTGTGCTCGTAACGGCGCACGCCGTCAGTTTAGCCTTAACAGAAGTCCACGCTACGTGATCGTCGTCAGACATCTTGACCTTAGATGAGCTGTCTAGTCATCTTGCCTGCTGCTGTTAGCTCTCGGGCTCGTCACAGTAACAGCGCTGTAACTGAAGGCTTGGTTGGGGTCGTGCTTGATAAAGGGCTAAACACATTGGCGGGATCTGTTAAAACTCGAGCAGTATCTAAATGGATGACCACATGAACAGCGAGGTTTTTTGAGGTTTGCCAAGTGGCCTGACATCTCGTGTCAGCTGACTGGGAGGTAACGGCTAAGTTATGGCTCGCTACTTTTCTACTTCTGCACACTCAAATACATGTCCGTTTAGCTCACCACTGTTAGTGGCAATAGCCTGGCTTAATGTCTAAGAAATGGTACGATAACTACGTGGATTTAAATATCGAAGACCTCGGAAGAAGTGGCAATATTAGAAGCAGCGATCAATCAAAGAAACCAATAGCATACTCCCCCTACTAACACATTTGCGTTTGATACATGACTATTCATTACGGCAAACGGAGTCACTCGTCACACAAACGTGTATGTTAATAACAGCAATAACCCCACACCACTATCGTCGTCTTCATCACCATCACCACCATCATCATCATCACCCACCCCCATACCTATCCATACCCACTCTCCGCCACACGACAACCACAATAACAACAACGCACCACTACGGTGAACACGTGTCACATATGCATCTTACAATATAGAGATGGCAAAACATTGTGAATATCACTATCAGCATTGGCAACAATTATCACATACTGCCATCCACAATGGCAAAACTAGACGACACTATCTGCTCTGCCAATAATACCAACAAAAATGACAACAACAACACCACCAACAACAACAACAACAATGCACTGCCAAAATCAATAGTAAGCTCATTCATTGGGAAGGCGGTAATTAGCCAGCGACAGTAACAGTAAGTAGCAACAATAACAATTTCGATCACAACAACAACAATATCACCAACAACAACAATAACAACAACAAACAAAACTGCGATCGTTCGCGAATGTAGTGGCAAAACGGAGTCTTCTGCATACGTCGTAATGTGAATCGAAACAAGTCGGCGGCGCAGCTAGGAGGAGATGCACGAGACAGAATACTGCTCCGCGTGCCAAAATCTTCTCAAATCTTCTACGTACAATGTAGCGCAACGCTAGTGTGAGTGAATATTCGGGAAGGGTATTTGAGTGAAAAATTATATTTTCAAATATACAATACATACAAACATACAAAGCATACATCCGTGGCGGTACAAGAAAGATACAAAGAACCTATGTCTAGCTATCTATCTATCTGTCAAACTATACGCATCTAACTGTAAATTGTCTAGAAATATTCCTATCGTCAGGTAAGCTATGCCATGCATGTATATACATGTAAAGTATTTATTAACCGAATGACAACCACAACAACAACAACAGTAATACTGAGAAACAGCAATTTAGTTAGACAGATATTAGCGAAACGGTAGCCGCTAATAGTTCTGCTGCTGCTACTGCAGCTGCTACCAATGCTGAAGCTAACAGTATGACTAAAAATATTATATTAGAATTATTATTAGGAGTAATATTAACTATGACTTTGATCATGCTAATGATGGTGAGGTTGATGACAATGGTGACGATGATGTTGATGATGATGATAAAGATAACACTATACTGAAATACTTGACACGTTGATACCGATGGTTTATTCTCTTCCTATGTCATTCAAACAGCTCTCGGGGGTGGACCTCAACATGACGGCGTGGATACCACCGAGAAATGTTTACGAGAGCCAGAACCTTCAACATGAAACGACCTCGATTTTCGTCTCTCCCATGAATTTTCGTTGTTCTTTGCCTTTGATGCACAAACTATCTTTTTTAATCATGTGAACATCCAGCGTCAAATATAAGATATGTATATTATATTGCGAAGAAAAAGAAGAGGAAACGTCGTGAAAAACTCGTGTCGTCGTTTCCCTAGGTATAGTGTTATGTGTACGGATTTAATCTATCGATCTATTTATGAATACGTATATCGATCTTCAATTCATTGTGGGCTTGTCCTAGACCATTTGATCAGTGCATGCCTATCTCTAAACTTGCAATACTAATCATGCGGGTAATTAATACAGATAACTTCATCTCGAGTATGCAAAAATCAATATTTTTTTTTGGAGCGGGATTGAATAAGCAACATCTATCTGTAGAAGCAGCACACACGTAAAACTGCTTTTATTGACTATATGTTTACTCTCAAACACAGTGCAAATACGGTTGTCCCAGGGAAGTTGTTGGCGAAAGCGTTGCTCTTCTTGCGCCGGACCCAAGGCTGCATTGTCCTCATGGCCGGGCCGGACATTACCCTGTCGAACATCTAACAAAAGCCGCTGGAGCAGAAAGCCACAGCAGCTCGTGTCTTCTGTGGCACGTACAAGTCGGTCCAGATCTACCAAAACGCTATGTGCAAAATGCCTGCAGAAAAGCCGTATAGATTTTTAAGGCACTGTCCTAAGTGACGGCAAGCGTATTTGCCGTTCTATTAATGTATTGAACTATATATATATATATATATATATATATATATATATATATTGCACCTATTTAGGTTTGTTTAGAAAGAAACCAATTGTATGCAGAGAGGCCTTATTTGCCTGTGTCTGCACAGACTGATTGCATATCAGGTGGCCCTTGAGGTTAAATAGTGTCAGAAATTTTGCCGTACAAAGCCTGCTTGAGAATGGTTGGATACGTAGTACATAGTTGTTTTCATGCTCTCACTTTATATTTTGCTAGTTTCTTCTGCGGATGTATTTAAAGAAGCATGGGATGACTCTTTTAGATCGCAGCAATTCTCTTCTAGAGCACCCCTGGCACTCCTTGATAGCTAGTTTGGTAATTCTACAGCACATGCGATTATTTAAAATGAATGCACTTTGAAAGCGTACAAATTTTGGCTAGACCCTCATTAAATCGGGTAATATCGACAACAACGTGTCTTAGATCATAAAGCGTCGATATTAAATCTGATAATAGAGTAAGACTTCTTTCTAACATGTACTGCATAGTTGTCTTCTTAACGAAATATGTGATTCATTTGTTCGGCTACCTGACTAATTGCGCGAACTTAATGGTTGTAAGATTAAAATATTGTACCTAATTTGGTTGATTATTAGAGCCTGGAAAGAAATGCAACGTATATTTTTAAAACGTAAATTTATTAACGTCTGGGGGTTATTAACACGTAACTGTTTTGATCAAGTCTCAAATATATCCTCCTCACTTTGCAAAATTTCTTATTTTGGAATGTGATGATTGCAAACTGATTTAGAAGTAGAAAGTGTTAGTAGTAGTTAATATTGATGCTAACCCCACTTTTCTCCTACCTCATTAACACGTAATGCTGATTATGTATCTTAGATATTTAAAGAACTGAAATAGAAATGGTATTTCTTGCTTACCAGCGACTCGACATTGTGCAAAAAAATCGCTAGGTAACGGCTTGCAATGATAGCGATAATTATTATGGACACACACACAATTAAAATGTGCCCAATTAAAATGGACACACACAACATGTAAACGACTACGGAGACTATGTAGAGAAAATAATGGTCAATTCTGCGAAGCCACACGCACACATAGACATATATATATATATATATATATATACTATAAATCTAGCTGTTTTTTCTTGCTCCGTCTGCCATGTGGTTTAACTTAATAACATTTTCAAAAATACGTAAATTCCACACGATATTGTCTAAAAACAACACATCGGAGGCGCAGTTAGCTCACTGCTAAAGCAGAACCTGCCACTAGAAATTTCAGCTCTGCACTGTATGTTGTGTGTGTGTGTATCTAAGTAATGTTTCGGCGTATCTGACAATAAGATGCTTCTTCGTGAATGGTGGTTTCTTTCAGTTTTCCTAGCCTAAGTAGTCAAAGGCTTCCTAATATAATTATCGACGGCGAGTAGGTTACGTTTGTAATGAATGATCTTACGCATCCGATTTGTTTTGTCCTAGCTGTTTGACTTCTCCTGCTGTAATCGTAATGTGTACTTCTCTGCCGCCAGGATACCGCGATGGAAACTCATCGCGTTTGCAAGCATAAATTGCAATATACTCGTACATGTATTTTGCTCAGTGGCTACCGTAGCTTTCGATAACTATATATCTACAATCGGGGGTGCGTCAAACGCTAGGTTTTCCAGTAAACTCACACTTTTTTCATAACGTCCGGAAACATGAACATAGGTACTGAAAAGCTATCGTCCGATCCTGTGGAACGACTTAGACAGTTCCAGACAAACCTGGCGTTGTCACAAAACCGGACGCTGTTTTGTGACAACGCCAGGTGTTTTTGACGCCGCCCTTTGGCATAAGCTAAGTGACGCACAGTATCCATTTCTTTTTGTGGACAGTATTTTAAGAATAATATAGCTGGATAACAAACGGAGATGTTGGCGTACCTTAATGAGGTAGCCGCCTCTATAGGTTTCTGCAATTCTAGGCGAAATCGTAAAAAAATACACACCCTTGTTGATGGCTCCCACCGCAAATCGCCGAAGTTATTTAGTAATGCGATATGAATGAAATTTAACTTTGAAATACTTTTTGAACCTTGTTAAATGTATATATTACTAAAAAAGCTCAATCACTACCACACGGTAGCACCTGGAAGGCATAGAACTGTCTAAATAGCTGCCCCACACGCACGGCGTATTTGATTACCGGCATATTTAACCGCAGAGCCTGCATCCGAATTTTTAGCCTTTGTGTGAAATCATTAGGCATCGTCGGAGTTACAGGAAAATGTCAAGGTCGATCTCCGCTGCTTTCCTTCACTGATTACCACAAAGGCCTTATGAACCAGTGTTGCAGCAAACCGGTCTTTAGATAACACTTCAACCGATGAAGGCAGAAGGCATGCAAGTCAAGAATACTGCTTACCGAGTCAAAAATACTGCTTACCGAGGCCCGTCATTACTGCGCCCAGTGAGTGCACCTGCAATACTTTGATGTCTGTCACTAATGCCACAATTACATTTTTCACACATCATTTCAATTTGCAGGGCCTTTCGCCTTTTTAAAAAAGTACATTCATTAAGTTGATTCACTAATGATTACAGCTTTTTTTGGTAACTATTTATGGGACAGAAACAGGGATTTGCTCAACACTTGAAACAAGGGTTGGCTTAACACGAAATGTCGGCTCCAAAACTTGTGAGTAACTCCTACTTCATTAAGACAAGTCATCATCATGCTGATTTTACTTATATTGAGTTTGCACATAGCATAGACACTCATACAGTTGTCAGCTGGTTGGTAGGTGCTTTTTTGCAGCCACCTCGAGGACATCGAAGCTTTTAACTTCGCTATCGACAAGGTTATAAAACAGTAGGTTAATGGTGCTGCTTCCGTTATGACTAATATACGTGTGGTTTTCGTGTACATTTACACATCTTAGACCAAAGCATTCCGTCAACTGGAGCGGCACCTTTTTCTTTATTAATATCTTTAGTAGCTCCACCATCAATACGGGCATTGAAGTCGCCACCGGCAATGGTTAGCATAGACAGGTCGAACCCTTATATACTAGAATTCACCGTCAAAATTTGAGGGGAGGTAGAAGACGACTATGTTCACCCTCACCGACGTAAGCATGCCAACTGGCGCTAAATCTATGGCTCTTCTTAGTCTCTCATAATTCCAAAGAAGCAGCGTAACGTTATAACGCATTATTACTTATGCCGAAGATATAGGTCTATCCGTTAAAATATTCGTTATTCAACAATGCATTTCATTCAAATCGTTTTTCAATCTGCACTTTGAGACTTCAACCTGTGAAGGCTTTGACAGCTAAAAATAAAAGATGCGGGTTCGAGTTGCTCTGCCTCCTTTCCTAATCAAGGGAAATCCTAGGGGGTTATTCGGCAAAATATAGCGTATTTGGCAAACCTGTTCGGATATTAAACGGCTCCCTCTTGTACCCTTGTCCTGCGTTTTTTTCGAATAATTGGCTTTATCCTGTATGCAAACGTCAAGTATTTTTAGATGCCGCAAATAGCAAAAAAACTTTGCATTTATATGGCTAAATATTATGAGCGGTATTCCGTAGGAAGATAAGAAAACCTGTTTAGAGCGTATGTGTATCGTTTGCCTTTGCATAAACAGCAGTGTTCTCTTTCGCTCACGACATTTGTTGTCCTCGAAGTCTACAAGACAGTAAACATGTTTTCATAGGTGAACCCGTAGAAGTTGAATCCTGTCAGCATGATGACCACCGTGATTCTACCAAAGAGCCCGTTGGAATTGGAAACGAGATTTTCACTCGCAGGATTAATCGCCTCTTTTTGTGTTTGAAGTAATAGCAATTACTGCATTACGAAATTGGAGCGCGCAAATGCGCTAGTTGATACAAATTATGGCAAGTCGACTCCTTCTACGGTGATCGGTTATGTATCATTGTTTTGCCCTTAATGGCTCCCTCTGCATCAGTCAGCTTAAAAAGCCGAAATAAAGTAAAAATAAATTATAATATAGTGCACACTTTTATAAATTCTCACACATAAACGCGTGAAAAAAACAAAACGAGGAACCTCGTTTTTTTTGTGACCCTTGCTGGCGTTTCTATGGCAGTGACCAAGGCGAGTGCGACATCAGCTGCTGCGATAGTGGCATTTCGCTTCGCGACGATGTGCCAGTGTGGGGTCAGGAGATATAGCATAGTCTACAATCGCTTACGATTAAACTTGACGATCTTGAGAAGAAAGTTTGTAATTGTATAGCATCGAGAGTGATTATTGAAGAGATCGCATCAGGAGGGTCATGTAAGCCCATCGTCTATGCTGATGATACGACCTTACGTTTTTGTATTCCACCATCTGCAAAACAGGCTGATGAATAGAAGGCCATGCAAGTAGTGGAATACGCTGTTCTTGTGTTTGAAAAATTTGGTCTGGTGATAAATGTAACCAAACCTGTACTCACGTTGTTTCGCTCTGCCAAAGAGGCTACGCAAGTTCAAATGCTGAAGCTCAAACGAACGAAAGTGACATTCTCCCCAACTATAATTTCATCTATTCAGATGAAATTGCTGCATTTTATCTGCAGCTGGAGGAACTGGAGTTCTCACCAGAACTCCAGTGAGAAGAACCGGAGTTACTCAACTGAGTAACTCTAGTTTCGCCAGTCGAGCATATATCTTATAGGGCGAAAGTCATTCAGAATGATGCCCTCAGGGCAGCCTTTTTACTTGCGCCGTAGCGATTCAGTTCGTAAGTGTTTTCAAGCCTTCATGCTTTTATCTACTTTTAAGGAATATCTACAAGGTAAACATTGTCTTGCTTGCATTTAAGATGCATAGCGGAGTTATTCCGGATGATGCTGCTTTTTCTATAAGAGTTGCTGTTAGACGCCCAACTCGACGACGTGCAACGAAATTTGCGAGGCCACTCGTCATCACTCTGCCGAACTTCTCAAGGAAACTTGTGTACCCACATCAGTCATTATTTATTATACGTAGGGTGAACAAATGAGTAACGAGTAAATCATATAGTTAAAACTGTGAATAGGTTGAAGAAAACTTGCCATGTGTGTGAACGGGAGAAGTTTTAGCAACCCCAATTGTTAGTTTCGAATGAAGTGAGACATGTTGAAGTATGAAATTGGTAGTGTTGGTGCTATTACACATTTCAAATGTTTTTATAAACGAGAATTGAAGCATTACAATTCCGTGAAAAAGAAAAAAACTCAATTTTGAACGTTAAAAAAATTTATTACAGAGATACAGGCTGAGGCGGCGACGCTGAAATTCAGTTTAAACGATGTGGCCTTGGCGATGCAATTCGATTCGGAGGACGTCGTTGAACCGAAACGTGACCAAGAAAAATGACTAAGAAGGCGTTGGCGATTGCATTCGAGGGCCGAGGCACCGTGAAGACGACTATTCCTGCTGATGCTGGAATCAATAGTATCGCTGAAACGAAGATGCAATTAGCGGATTAGTATCACCGCCGTATTCATGTGATCTTTACTGGACTTCCGCCGCGCGTCTGAAAGAAGGGAGAAGAATTCCGCTCAGATATATTTGAACTTTTCTACGCCATTAGAGAGGCGACATAGGTAAAGGATATTGACAAGTCCATCGTACGTACCACTGTACGCCTGTGATCACTTCACAGCTTCAAACTCGACGCGATAAATTGCGTCACTTGAAAAGACAGAAGCCTTACAATATCTAAAACACGAGTTTGTCTGTGTATGGCGACGGAAATTGCCGCAGTGGAGAGAAACGACCGCTTTACCTACAGCGCCAATTGATTGTCCTGACGTTGTCATTTAAAGCGGCTCAATTAATCACACTCTCCGACCACCAGGCTACGTTCATCTTAATACCGACTGATCGATCGGTCTGTCTCTAAAGTCACTCGTAATTAAACTATGACCAGATAGTGCTAGAGCTCAGTGGGACTAATTGGTCTGACCTATGCGATGTAGATGACATTGATGAAGCTGTGAGGTAAAAATCTATTTAGGGATTATTTAAATATCAAGGTAACCGCTGTTTCTAAAAAAAAACGTATGCTTGGTACGGAGAACATACGAGATAAAAGAAATCCCTGGAATGCCATTAGACCTGTTTAGGGTGACATACCGCGAAAAAATGTGTAAATTCCAATAAACAAATCATAAATAGTGCCAGCCGGCCGTATCGTGTCTGATGACACTATATTGGCAAATATGTTTAATTAAAATTACTCGAAGTGCATGAATGTCGACACTGACTGCTCGATTAGATTTGATATACCTAAAAATGTTCCTCGTGGAGAGACAAACGTCTCATTTCAGCCGGTCCATACTCTAAGGGTCGTGCATATTTTACAACAAATCAAAAATATGCTCAGTAGCACCTTGCAAACAATTGTATCCCAAGTATTGCGAAGAACAGCCAATGTTCTCGCTTACCCGGTATCATTACTGATTCAGTAGTCAATTGCGGCCAGTAAATACCGCGTCCTCCTGCTTTTTAAATCTGGTATGCAAACTCGCAAAAGAAAACTACCGTCCAGATAGCATATCCGCCCTAATCTTAAAGATATTGGGATAAGCACATTCGAACAACCCAAGGACCATTTTGAACAGCACAATTTACTAAACTGCCGTCAGCTAATGTTCCGATCAATACCGTCGACACCAATATTCTAATTACCAAGCTCGGAGTCTATGGTGCTAGAGAGCGTGTCCAATCGTAGATACGTTCTTTAATTGACAGAGATCGGGCAGAGATTGATCGAGCTCTGACGTTGAGAACATATCGACAGAAGTCACTCAAGGGAGTATTGACGACCCACTGTTAATCAGTATTTACCCACTATTTATCAACGATTATTTGAAATGTTAAAACACGGCCAACTAGCATTATTTGCTGATGAGAGTAGAGCAGTCATTGCCAGCCATTCCTTACCAGAAGTAAAAAAAGATGATTGAGGAAGGCCTTAAACGATTGTTGAGCCAATAGGTTCCTGAATTGGTCGAATACCGGTGTCATCTAGTTCTTATCGCCTAGAGGTGTGCCAAGTAATAATGGTGAGGCATTTCAATGCGGAAACCGCACTCTCTCTCGCATAATTAATGGGACACGTTTCGTAGGCGCTATTTTCGATTTCAAGTCGTTGTCTGAAGCGTTATGTGTCTTGTATGTTTGTTTTACTTTCTGCTGAAAAACGAGCCATGCAAGTAATACTAGCGGAAGCCCTTGCGGCATATATACGTAGAAATGTCGATTCTGACCTACACTCTGCAAATAGATATATCTGTCGTTACTGAAATCAAACGAATCTTTATAGGAATTTATCCTATAACCACAAAGACGGCCAGCGCAAGAACACGAAGACACCAACGAGACATAGAAGGTACCCGATAACACAAGAAATGGTTCAGCTCCGGCAGACACAAACGAAATGACGAACTTGCATGGTGCAAACTCGTTTTTCTCAACTTGCCGATGCACTTTTGCATACAAGTGAAGAACTACGACCATAAGTGATTCGTTTCAAAGGTACAAATATCGAGGTCAAGTAGCAAAGTTTGCAGGATATAACCAAGCCTATTAGAATTTCTTTAACGTGCCAGAGTCAGAGAGGAACAATTTGCCGAGATGCTCGGCCCTGCGGTGTGGCCCGAGGGCAGCCGCTTCCGTCCCTATCGTGGCCAGCAAAACCTTAGAATATTTGGAGCAAATGAGAATGGATCGGAAAATGGTGAGAAAGCAGCCAGAACTGAAATCAAAATATATTTTATAGAATGCAGAATTGTTGAGGTTTGTCTGTGTGTGTCGTCGCAAGAAAACAAATTTATATATTCTGATATTATGTTTTTAACAGAAACGTTTGTAGATGACGAGCCACATGTCGAATTTTTAAACCCTCTAACGGCTTGGCATTAAAGTTACAGGAACGGGGTCTCCCGACATAGGGCGTGTTGTTAGCAAACCTACTAATCAATCACAATAAGTAGATCGCTCATTTCACAAATCTTGCATATTTGATGAACTGCCGACAACAGTACGTTTTTCTTTGTTTAATCTCAACGGAAGTCGCTCTACGATCTTTACTGGATCACATGGCTGAGCATGAAAAACATGGTGATGTTTGCGACGTTCAAATATTTTAACTTGCCTCGCGCATCGAAGAAGAAATTAGAACCATTCGCAACCGCTTTGCAATCTCGAGCTCTATGTTTAACTTCATATACGACATGCTATCAGAAACGGCGACCACTACAGAAGAGACCCACTCACTCAGCAAATCGGCATCGCACAAAGCAAATCAGCCCCTTTATGTTCATTTTATACCGGGCTGACTGACTTGGCAGAATTTCAACGACTTAGTCGCTTTCGGAAAGTCCCGGAATAGTCACAGTTCTCGGCAAAATGGCGCAACAAAAACTTAATCAATTTGAACAACACTTAGACAAGACTAAAACCCTTCGTTTAGTAGATACATCAAAGTATGGCTGTCAGACAATACTTTTTAAATTATATTTCATTTAGGCGAGCGGACTTGATTTAATACTCCGTAGAACTAGGCTAATCCCGACCGGTGAGCTACGTGCAATGTTTGCCAGGAGACGTAGAGACTCAATTAGTGATTTGTATGTTACGTATTGTCTTCTCGCTGTTCATTGACTTTACATAATGTAAGACGTGTTGCTACCATAGCTTCTAAGATCTAGAGTACAATTGTACCCTTAACGTTTTGTTTCCCGCTTGTTCCAGTATAGATGTACAGAACGTGCCACTACTTTCGAAATTGTTTCTGTATTAAAAAATCTAGCAGCCTAACTCCTTTTGTCTTTTTTTGCTCTGGGACGTTTCGGGAGTGCATGATGCACATGCGTCACTAGCAGCCTGCGTAACTAGTGTAGGACTCACATACCTACTAAACCCGGATTCCTCCCCCCCCCCCCCCAGGCTCGATACTACTTTGGCATTTTTTCGAAGCCATGGGACGTCTCTGCTGTTCTCCTCAACTCAGCTCTATCCCTCTCTATCATCCCGCATGTTATTGTATGAAACGCCTTCTGTCTAGCTGGTTGTATACCTGCAAAAAATATTGGTCGCCATACTTCTCTGGTTCATTTATTGCGTGATGTAAATTAATCTCAAGCTTAGTATGTTATGTATGAAATTGATGAAATAGCTTAAGATATAAGTTATGACCCTGTGGCAAATTGTTCGATTCAATTCAATTCAATTCAAGTGCTCCTTTATTGTTTTCAAAGGGTAGATACATGGTTATTCACAAAAATCTTGAATTTTATAACATACAATGCACAATATACGAGACATAAAGAGCAATTTACGATATAATGGGGCGCAATATTAGCATTGCGTGATATATGTAATAGCAATGTTTATAATAATATATCACTAGTGGTTCTCAACATTCTTGCCATGCGCCGCGAAAACATATTGTTGATTCGGTCAGAGTGTGCCACAATTTTTGATGATATGGTTTGAGTACTGCGCAGATTGTTGTTGCGAATATTAAAAAATATGGGAAGTTTATTCGACTGAGAAATTCATGCGTACATTTTAAACTCTGCTTTCGAGTGTCGTTCTGATATAGGTAGTAAGTCGAGACTGCTACGCTCTACCTCACATCTCAATGCAACAGTTTACTCTGGATGTCTCTTGTCCATCAAGTGTGTAAACGTGGTTCTCCGCTATACATATATATATATATATATATATATATTTATTTATTTATTTATTTATTTATTTATTTATATTTATATACACCCAAAGTGTATATTTAAATATACACTTCAGGACTAAAATGTTTATCTATCGCATTTAACTTTAGGCATATTTTGCACTCGCAGTAATAAATATCTTTTTTTGACAGATTGGCTTTAAAAGAGCATGCCAATAAAACAACCGATGACTATAAAATCATACTTTGTCGAAATGAAGATTTGTTTAATGTAAAATGCATGTAATCATGCGTATTATCTTCGTGTATCATAGTAAGGGCCGCCATGCGACTTAGCATTATTCGAATTAAGTTTTCAACGAGGTGCTGTGGAATATATAAGCCCCGGAGGTACTGCTGAAGTTAGAGTTCTGGCCCGCACTCGTCGATTTAGCTTGTCCATCACACGTTCGGTGGAATTCAGAAGAACACCCTGACTATTACACTAAGCAAGTTAGTTCCAGCTTCTCTGAGGTAACCTCGAACAAGTTCAGCTGTGTGCGACCTGACATTGTTGTGCATAAGGAAGAAGTTCTCACTAACAGCTCTTGTGCAAAGCACGTGGGGCGTCAAAGTTGTTTCAACTTCCGTTGACAGTTAACCCTCTTCTTCCATGAAAGCCATAGACCTGACATCGTTATCAACAGGTTCGGTTTTCCTATCTAAACATATTGCACGCCAAGCAATGAGTTAACCTCTACCGTAACCTCTACAATGCAAAGTGGCGCATTATCACTCTCACCGTCACCGCGAGAACGTCCTGCCATTATTCAACAGTCGTCTAATTGTCATGATCTCGCGCAAACATCGTCGCATTGCGCTACTCGGAGAGCAGTATCGAGCTGCTGGCCTAGCCAGACAGCACTAATTCGGCGATTTCGTTTAAAATATTCGTAAAAGAGGCAGTCGCGCTTTGTCCAGTAGCTGTACATAATGTTCTATCCTGAGTAGTTGTATAGTAGTAGCCTACGCCCACCCTCAACAGCTCTCGGTGAGTTGCTACTGTTGGTAGACTCTTGTCACGCCGGGGATTCGTTCATATCCAGTTTGACGACCTGCTAAACGTTGAGTTTTGCTAAGCTCAAGCAGTCGAGCTCAATCATCTTTACGACTCTTCCTCTTTCGGAATATCCGTTTTTATCAGAGCTCGTTGTTAGCTCATAGCCTTGTTTACACCTTGTCACTGACGGACTGATAAAAACTAATTTTATCCGACACTTCGTGATGCGTTCGATTTGAGACACCTGCTACCTAACACCGAGTCGGAAACATAACCTTTTAGTTTAGATTTGTGTGACCGTGCGAACATAATATAGTCTGTGCTTGATCGGATCGGATATTGATTTAGATTTAAATCGTGCGAACATAATATAGTCTGTGATTGATCACGTGAATAAGAAGCGGGCCCAGAGCAGTAAACAGTTTTGCCACAAAACTGCTTTAGAGTAATTGCCCTTGTCTTTGCTTCGTTTGCGAAGTGTTTAGCGTGGAAATTCGACACAACTCTATTCAACTGCTAACGACGCAAATCACAACCAGAAGCCATGCTCTGCACCGCGTCTAGTCCTATTAGTAACAGTTTACCTTGTTACGCTGGCCGGCGGCCCGCCTGGATTGTTGCACGATGAATCAATCTTAAAACTTAGTAGATGTACTTTAGGCGCATGGTCTATAGAGTTACATATACTAAACTAACTAACTTTGTAACAGATTTAGCTCATATTTCATAAGGTGCCCACCAGTTGTGTGGGTGTCAGACAGTTCTACTAGACGACTATGACGACGAATGAGCTCTAAATTACCATGACGCAGTAGTTTGCAGCTTGGCGTTTTTCATCTGTTGTCAGGGCTCAGGTCGTGTCGAGCATCAAAATAACTCACTAGTATACAGGCACGTTTAAATTGAATTAAAACACTGCAGCACAGAGAGCTCGACGATACAGCCGCCGCTGCGCTAACCGTCATGTGCGCTGCAATTACCTTGAGGACTCCGACCCCCTCGAAAACAATCTGAGAATTGACAACTTCATTTTAGGTTCACAAGATCTAAGATGAATATACAGAATAATAATGGGCCTAGACATGATCCCTGAGTCACGCCCGAGGGACACACCCCATACTGATTAAAACTGTTTTTAACCCGCACACAAAACATCCGATTCGTTAGATAACTTGATATCCATAAAACAGTGTGCTTGTCTATATCTAGGTCAATTAGTTTCTGTAAAAGTTTAAAATGGTTTACTCTGTAAAATGTTTAAAAAAATCAAAGTAAATACAATCAAATGCTTTCTTTTTGTAATTATAAATGGCCCAATCTTGGACCATTTCAACTAGTTGCGTTGCTGTGAATTTGCCCTTAGTAAAGCCATGTTGCTGCTCGTCAAGCGCTCCCTCAGACTGCATAAAATTAAATATATGATCTACAAGTAATTTTTCGAATAATATACACGCTATTGATGATTGTGCTACAGGTCTATAGTTATCAACGTTCGACTTGGATCCCTTTTTATGCACAGGCGTAATTACGGATTGTCTGAAAAAATGAGGCACAACACCATCTTCGTAGAACTTAGCATAAATTAATGAGAGAAGCTCAGTTATAACATGCGCTACTTTTTTATAAAATAATGGAGGGATACAGTTTGGGGTGAGCCTACATTTAGATGGGAGTTGATTTATTTTGTTTAAGATATTATATTCCGACACAAATAAATACGGACACTTTGATGACGTTGGCGAGGAGAAAATAAGTGCTTTCGTTGGACCTGCTTGGGCCACGTAAACGGAAGAAAATAATTTTTAAAGGCATCCGCTTTGGAGATGTCATCAGTGATAACCCAATTGCTTTTTTTTTAGTGCCGTTATGTCCTCTTTGCCGTTTAAGCGCTTATTGGCATACCTAGAAAACGACTTAGAATCTTTAAAATCGAGATAGGATTTTTCCAATACCCGAAGCCTTTTGCTTGCCTTATGCAGTTTGGTCGCATACCGCGGGCTCACGTCGTTTTCAATAAGTGATTCTAGACTAGTGATATACTCATGAAGTCTGGTGCTATTTTTAGACTTGCCGGTGCGTTTAGGAATAAATTCCTCGATCACTGCGTGCATCTGATGAATAAAACAATTGTACATATCATCTACGGTATCACAGTTTAAGAATATATGTCTCCATGGTACAAGTGTCAGTCTTTCTATGATTTGGTCGTAATCACCCTTAAATAAAATGTTTACCCTCCCTCCTCAATAGGAGGATATTCGGAATCGAATAGAAAATTAAAAGAAATTGCGTTATGGTCCGAGGGCATTGGAGATTTAAAAACAGATATATTTTCTATTATACCTAGATCGGTAGTAAGAACCAAATCAATCAATGTTTCTTTGGGGTTTTCGTTAGGAGTAAAAGTTGAGCTTGTTTCATCCGACAGATGACTGTTTATGTGAATAGATAAATCACTTAAGTTTATACTATATTCTGGCCCAACATTGTCGATTGAGTCTCTTGCGTCCTGGTGGACGCGTAATTTCAGTTGATTTCAATTGCTGATATAAGCCGTTTGTTATACAAGCATTGGTAAAAATAGGCTCCATGGTGTGGGAATCTAAAAGAGACAAATTTTGCCAGTCAATTCTTGGAAGGTTAAAATCGCCCACAATTAAAATTGGTTTAGCACTTTCACATATATTTTCAAAAGAATCACATTTTATTTTTATGCAATTCTCGCGTTCCGGCAGCGATCCAGCATTTGTAACATAAAAACAAGCCATCCTGACTGAACACGATTTTGAAAACACGTCCGGCGCTAATGCTTCAATATCATCATCTAAATTGGCCTCACAGAACTTAAACTTTTTTCTAACTAATATACAAACGCCACCTCCTCGAGAGCCGCATTTCGTGTGTTGTAAGTTATGGGTGTGCGTGTCTTGTTCGCGTTTCCACGTTATTTATTTTTTCGATCCGTTTTAAGCGCTATGAAACGCAGTTTTATGAAAAACTCATATTTGGTAAACGCAACTTGGAGACGTAATGTGTCTACGTTTTAAAGAGAAACCTAGTTCCTGAACCAGTGGTGCAGTTTAGTGTTAGAACGCTTAGTGTTCGAGGCAAACCTAACAGACGGAAACAACGAGTATATATTTATATATATATATATATATATATATATATATATATATATATATATATATATATATATATATAATATATATAATAGCGATTTTAAGCGACTGGAAAGGGGCTGCCGTCTAAACTGTTTCTAACCAGTGGTCTTTGCTCAGCGCTTTAATATACGCCCATAGCTAAGCGTTCTAAAGTCGACTGTCTTACATGAAAGGCATAGCCGATTGTCAATGTTCCAGCGTAAAAGAGCCGTTAAAAATAATTTTTGAGTAGCGTTTAATTTAAGACTAGTGCTGACGTGTGATTAGCTAGTTCTGTGCGCCCTGGTCTTACTAAAAAAGTCCCCACAACTTTGAGAGTCTACCGTGTTAGATACAATTGATTGTAAGAAGTAGTAGTAGTATACCCTCAAAAGCCGAATCGCTAAGTGTAAACAGCAAAGATAAATGTGATTCGTTAAGAGTTTCGCGTACCTGGGGCTTACCGTCTCGTCCTCGGAAATGAATCTTCGGAAACACGTGCAGCCGAGGCTCAGAATAGCTACTGATGGTAGCAATTAGGTAGGTGAAGGGCAATTAATAGTCGCGGTCCGTTCACGTGCCGGTTGCGCTATTTAGCGTAAAATTAGTGCCGATGGCAGCCTACGGGGCACACCTTTAATCCAGAAAAAGTTAGAAGTAAAGACACTCCGCATGTTGAATGGGGCAAATTTGTCTCCTTATCAAGAGGGTTCTAGCCTAACAAACAAATGCAGCATAGCTTTGGATAAGGTCAAGGGCTTTACGAGAGAATAGAAAAAATCTAGAAAACGAAGATGTCCGAGATATATATAATGATATAGTAGCTTGAACAAGCAACGACAAGCGCGACAGATATCATGAGGCAGGATGTTTGATAGTCAAATTATCACGGAGTAACAAAATGTACTACTAGTTTTAAAACACTGCATCATGGCAGGGATATGTATAATACAATTTGCATATTCCTGCCAAACAAAGACGAAAATAAAGCAATGAATTATCATATTCTGTTTAACACTAACATACCACAGAAATAAATGGCGAGTTGATAGTTTTTCTTAACTTTGCTCTTAAAGCACTTGCATTATTTTGCACTTGTAAGTCACTAACATTGGTTAGTAGTTGTTAAGTTAAGGTGTCCTGACAGTTTGCTTATCAGCCTGCCAGTATAAAGTTACTTGACATAGCGGGCATTCTAGTAGTAATCGTAACGGATAAAACTGCGTATAAGCCTCGCACAAACGTGCCATTCATTGCGATATCGGCAGAGATGGTCGGTAATGCCTGAAGTCAAGCGCCTGCTCCTAAGCGCAATATATCTAGCTGTTTAGGTCTCTCGTTGCCGTTCGATGCTCGATGTTTGCGGCTCTTTGGCGGGGACGGCCGGAGCCTTATAGGTTCGCTGCCTGCGGGGTCTTTCGCAGATGGTCTAATTTTTTTGATAGTAGTAAGGTAAACCAAAAAATAATCCTAAGCGTCATTCCGGGGCAGAAATCGAATGTTTGGCCGTTTTGTATATGGAGCAAGGCTAGTGGCGGTAGCATTTTTAGTTTCATGGCTTTCGTTGCCCACGGGATAAATAAGCAGCGTGTCTAGACTTGAAAACATTTTTTAAGGAGGTTGTTTTTAATTCTAGACTATCCTTCGTCTCCTACGGGCTTTGAACTTTACCTGAAGTGTATCTGCAATGCACCGTGGGCCGGATATAATTAGATATCTAGGGTTTCCCCAACGGTGCTTGTGGCAGCATGGCCACTGACTCTCAGCGGTATGGTTTATCATCTATTCTCAATGAGCATCGCTCAAGGAAAATTCGACCAACAACAGGGATCGAACCGGCGACACCCCGGTAGATGACAACCATGACTAGCGCACTAGTCCCCTAGACCACGCCGCCACATAGGCAGTGTGTGCAAGGAGTGCGTCGAGAGATCTGTTAATAATTGAGAGAAGTTCTGATCCTCAGATATACCGGATTTTTTTTGTGGTTTAATTGAGTTGCTGATAATGGCAAGCGAAGCAAAAATATGCTTCTATATGCTCTAATGAGAGGGAGTCACTGCTGTACCGTAGCCCACAGTTTTCCTTGGCGAGGCTCCGAAACACAAACAAATCGCGCGGTAACCTGAATGTACTTTCAGCCACCAGCCTGTATTCAGGGATGATCACACATTCGAACAGTTTTGAAGCAAATTCGTGTATTGCTTCCGTTATGCCACCTGAATGGGTTATTTAAATATGTCAAAGACGTGACGCAGTCTGATTAGATCCAGCTTAGCCACGAAAGCTAGAAAGTAGACACTGCGGCAACCATGATGTTTTTTTCTGGCAAAATATAGCTAACAAATCAGATTATTAAACGCGCCCCGAAAAGGAAAGATATTTATTTCTAGATAGATTGTCACAATTGCGCGCTTGTTGCGCGGCTGTTTACAAAAGTTTTATTAGCGGTGGTAAAAAATATGGCAGTCTTTTTTCGTTCTGACAGACTATCAAACATTTTGGTATCGTTGTTTTCTCAAAGCTGTACAATTGGATCACATTCGACCTCCTTGGAGTCAGTATTGCACCTGTATCCGACGCTTTTTAAAAATGTGATGTGTATTGCGGAAATAAGAGTCTTGGCTTATGTCGCAAGGCCCGTGTTCCAAACAGGGGACAGATAGAGTATCACTGGTAACACATACTGTTTTAGAGACTGAGGTAGAGCCTAGTATCAGACACTACAAACGTCCGCATAATCCAGTTAGCTTTTCTGGATGCGCGGGCGACAGTTTCAGTACGCTATATTTTAAACTAGTACAAGCCAATACACCCAGGTCTTTTATAAACGTTGCAGCTTGTAGACGCTTACCGCCAAGGATGTAGGAGTAGCTAGAATTCGTTCTTTTTTTTTTTCTGGGAGGTTTCGGGAATGCATGATGCACATGCGCCACTAGCAGCCTGCGTGACTAGTGTGAGACTCGCAAACCCACTAAACCCGGATTCCTCCCCACCCCCCAGGCTCGGTATTACTTTGGCATTACATCGAAGCCGTGGGAGTAGGATTCGTTCTACCAAAGTGTAGAAAAGCGCACTCATGTACGGACAATTTGAGATCAAGTTTACAAAACCACTCAAAGAAGTTGCCGAATACTGTTTGTAAGGCCGCAGCCTTATTAACATCGTCATCAACAATCGTATACATTTGATTATCGTCTGCATACATTTTCATATGTGCATGTAGGGTTTATATGGTCCTTTTAAATTCCGAGGAGCTGAGAAGTCTTTCTCACACAAAAATGTTACTGCTTCATACCTTTTAGCGAAGTAGTCTATTGAATATAGTAGTCTGCCAACTACGTGTTTGTTTCTTTGCTCGACCGACGCCCAATGCGCAGTTTTATTTTTAGAAGATGGTTGATGGATGAGAAACCTAGGCCTTGGTACGAATGACTTCATTTTATACCCAACTAGTTTCCTTTGTCGGCAGAATATCAGGGTTGTGATTTGACGAATCGTATCTCGTATTTCCAGTGGATGGTTAAGGCATTCGATGGAGAGCCGTATTAGTGATGGCCGACATGTTCCGAGGTGGTGATGTACAGGTATCTACTAGGCTCCTCGGAGTTTCACAGGCGGAGGACGCGTTATTGAGGTGATGAACCTTGAGACACTCGGTCAGAGGCAAAAGTGTTAGAAACAACTGTATTTTTTCTTAAACAACTTGAAGGAAGCTAATTGACGACTATGGGAGCGGAATGGCCGCTTATGTAACCCTAAACTCTCAGAGCTCAGCATCATTTCATCGGGGTCGTGATGGTTGGCTGGACCAATGTGTCGTTTGTGGGTGTACCGTTATGTTGATGCTGTTATTATCGTTGTTAACTGTTGTAATAACTGCTTGTAATACGGCTGCGAGATGACCACGCTGTATCAATTAACGTACGATCTAGTGTCGTTACCGTGGCCGCGGCTACTGCTAATACTGCTGTTGTAGATCCGGTCGCTGCAGCCCTTCGCTGCTGATATAACGGACAGGGGGCGCTGCATATAGATAGGTCGTCCCTCAGACGTCTTGCCGGGGGTTAGGGGGTGCAATGACGACACTGACAAAAGGGCCATTATGGAAAGGGTACTATACTCTCTCTTTCGTGTCCCTATTTCGGTTGGCATCGAGTGCCTACGCTGTATGTATGCGTGTCCTAAGCATGTCACGAAAAAGCCTCACTGCGGCAATGTCTTCTAGACAGACTAGACAAACGACGACCTCTTCTTCTCTTTTACTTGGCGTTACTGCAATAAAGAACGACCTACTTACTAGAACACCAGGTGTATCTGAAAGCGCTAGGAGATTTGCTGCAGACATTTATGCCGCGCACATACGCAGCTCATCAACGCTTACTATGATAGCACTGACCAATAGGGTGGTCACCCACCGCCCAGTTCTCTCAATTTGTGCTTAGCACAACCATTATTCGATTAAATACCGTTATTTTTGTTAAATGTGCGCGTGCTTGATGTGTATCTACGTTTAGATACGATCTTAAAATGTCAAAACAATTGTGTAAATGTATATATATACATACATATTGGTATACCTAAAAAAATAATTTACCAGATAGGGAGACGGGCTAGTGTATAGCATCTGTAAATTCACCTTGGCGAAAACACATTTCCCCAAAACCAGAATAGTTATAGATTCTATAGTAGTTTGGGAAATTATGACATGAAGTCATATTTTTTCATTTATTCTAACTTACGCTACAACAGTATATTGACATGTAAACATACGTATACTGTATTCATCCGTGGTGTACGCTTAATAGTGCTAGTTTACTGTAGGAGACCACAGGTCATAATAGCCCTATTCTATTGTTATGGATCATTTAAAGCCTTACCTTGTTAATTGACAAAAGTGCCAATAATATGACTATCATACGGTTAGGTAGCTATAGCTTCTGCGTACTACAATAACTCTAGTCAAGTGCAGTAAAATATTATTTATTCTTTACACCAACTTTCTCAATACTGCGGCTATTATTCTTCAAAACAGCGGTAGTAGTAGTACTTGGTGTGAAAGTAACGTATTTGTTAGCAATGAGTCCCTAGGGGTGGTCGCTGCATCGTGCAGGATATCATACGTAGGAACTCTATTTATACTATACTCTGCAAAGCGTTTCAGTGGCCGACGAGCTAAATTAACGTATTGCTGGATTACTAAAGCTTGATGGACTCGGAAGTTGATTACTAGTCAGTACACAGGAAATGTACTAACGAACACGTCGCATAAAACATGAAAAGCATATTCTTGGCGGAAACATCCGAGCGAACCAAGCTGGTCGTTCAGATTGAAGAAATAGGGCTGCTAACCAAACAACTCAGGACGCATGTACCGTTTAGCGGCGGGAACACATTATTTATTTTCTCGAATAATAATTTGTTTTATGTCTACATATATAGTCATGTTAAAAAGTGCTGCCGTGTCTAAGGTAAAACTGTCTCATTAGCAGCAACAACAACAGCAATCGAAACAACAGCAGTAGCAGTATAACAACAAACAATAACAAGAGCAATGGGGCAACGGAGAGAATCGAGGAGGCTTACTTGGTTCTTTCCGTCCTCCCTCTCGCTGCAACGCTTAGCAGCGGCTGTACCCCCCCCCCCCCCCCCCACTATCTGGCAGGCAAGCCTGGTCCTCCCTCAGAAGTGCCCCCAGGGGCAGCCACGTGCAGCGTGAGCACGCGTGTGCCGTCCGTCGATCGGTCTGTTGGCTGGCTGGCTGGCCTCCTGGCACAGAAGGGACCTCTCCCACGGCGGCCCTGCACTCCTCGCGCCCCTGTCTGCGCCCCCGCCTGCGCCCACGCACCCCTGCGCGAACGAGGCCGCCCGCCCACCCAACCGCCCGCCATCTTGGCGGAGGAGAAAGGGGCCCCGAGGAGTGTCGAGATGTCGGTTCTATCCCGTAAAACAAAGCAGGAAGGGTCTGTTGTAACCAGCCGAGCGAGCCCTACCGCGAGCGAGCGTCTAACTTCCGTGTGCCTGTCGTCGACCGTGTGTCTGTTCGGGGCCCCGAGCCAAGCTGGTGGTAGCAGGTGTAAGTGGTTAGGAACGCAGTGGCAGACGGCCGACAGAGCCAACGACGAACGAAAAGGTGCCCCTATTCGGCCCGCCGGTCCTGGGCCCCGGGCTTCGACGGGCCACCGTCAGCAGGAGCTTCGTCGTGCGTAAACAACCAGCCATCGCGTTGCCTTTTGTGCAATTTTCCTGGCTGAGTGGTGAGAATTTGTGCAATCGTGCTGTTCTAGTGTGAGTGAGTGGAGGTAGGTAGCCGTTGTCTAGCCAGAATAGCCTGTAGCCTGGGTAGCTGTGTTATTAGAAATGGTTATGCTGGTGGTCGAAACAGTTATTGCGACATTAGGCAGTGACATTAATATGCCGCCTACTACAACTGTCGCTACCTATAACAAAATCCCACCTTCGAGAGGAGAACCCCAAATCGAGAGGAATCCAACCTTGCACTCCGTCATGATGACGCTCGGGCTTGGTGATCTCTGTTGTTGGCCGTTTTGTCGACATGCTTAGCGTTGTGTCGCGGTTCATTTGCGCGAAAAGCCTAAGGGCAACGAAAATGGCGATCTCCAACATCAGGGATTGTTAACGACTGCATGCATGGCCGAACGTAGGATTTACTACAGCCAGAACCGCTCAAGCCGTTATCAGTAGTGCGTCAGTCAAGGTTGCTGAAAACCTTGCTAAAGTGTCTCGTCTTGAGCTGCTCGCCACCAATATGGCCGATGGCTGTTACACAAGCCGCCTGTCGTATGTGAACTACCAGCTCGCGGCAGGAATACACGTGCGTACAACTTGAATTAACAGCAAGGTGAATAGTTCACCTCGAAACAGAGAAAGCTACTTTACGTGATCTGCATAATAGCGGACGCGAATTGAGCTGCGCAGCTCTCGTAAACTATTTTATCCTCTTGTTTTCTGCTGTGACATAAATCCCTTAGCTCTAAGCTGTGTCATGCTGGCCCGGATGTTGCAAAAATAGTATACTTCAATTAAATTAGTTATAAAACTTCAGCTGTAGTCGCAGTTGCTAATAAGCTGTATCAACAATATGACCACAGATCAATAGTAGTTGCAGTGGCAGGAAATATAGAAGTACCAACGAGTTAATCAACAACACTTATAATGGCCACATATAACCACATGTAAAAAAAAGTCACAAACCAGGATGTAACAATTAGCAAACGACAGAGCAAAATGTAAACAGCGACAGCAACAACAATAACAAAAGCTATACAACAGAACCGGATATAATAGTAGCACCAACAACAGTTACAATACTAACAGCACAACAATGACAGCAGCAACGGAACTAACAACAACAACAACGAAAAAAACTAATTATCCAGACAAACTACAAAATCAAGAACAACATGATAGATAGTTTTGTTTGAATTGCTTACTTTAGAAATTGAGTTGACCTTAACACTTTTGAGTGGAAAGTCAACAATGTCTATGATTACAACCATTGTAGCAACAGAAGCAATAATGGTGGATACTAAACGTACACCGATAACAATGACAACATTCAACGCAGGTCTTTCAGGTAGTGGAGTCGTTCAACCGACGACGCGCTGCCCTCATTTTCTTTCTCTCTCTCTCTCTCTCTCTCTCTGTCTTCATTATCATCATCACCGTCATAATTCCATGATCATCAGCTAACCATAACCACTAGTAACCAGCAAGGTCTCGAATGTTGTCACGATTTGCAGTGAGTGAGTGCCGCGCCTGACTCCTCGCGGATTGTGTGCAAGTGCAATCGGTTTCCGGCTCTCGCTGTTTTCATCATCCGAAGTCAGCGCGCGTCGGCATCGGCGGCGCCGGAGCGCTGCTTGGCCGCTCCACAGCCGCCGCGATGGGCAGCTACTTTCTGCGTCAGCTAATCGAGCGCTTCACTTCATCGTCCTCCGAAGCCAAATACAACCCGGCCACACTTCGTAGCGAACAGGTAGGAGAACACGGATGAAGCACGGATCAGTCACATGAATGAAGGGAGCGATCTCGGGAGATGGAAAGGGAGAGTATACACAGAGTGTATACAGTCTCTCTACATCTACTCTCTACAAAATATACGGTCGATAGAGTAGGTTGAGAGTGCGAGCCAAGAAGGAACAGAGTAAGAGACAACCGCGTTAATGGAGGGGGGCAACCCCTCATCTATCAGGTGCAGCCATCTAGGTGCAGGTGCTCCCCTAAACTATCAGGTGCAGCCATCGAGCACTACACTAGCCCCGATTGGGTTTACAAACTTCACAAATTAACTGCGCAAGCTGCTTTTTGTAGCAGATCCTAATCTTAGCGAAAAACGCATTGCGTTTAATCAATGCGTCCAGCCAACAGGACCCATTTATCATTTAGGTATTAAAATTCTAATTGAAGTCTCAAGAAAGACGACTTTACAAGAGTGTGTGTCGCGCCGGCATTATACTGTTTCCGTCAAAGTTGTACCACTCAACTCCGCCTCCTTTATATATATATATATATATATATATATATATATATATATATATATATATATATATATATATATAAGGCGGTACGGCACGTAGTAGTACGTTGATCATAGTACATTGAATTTTAAAAATAACTCGAAACCGCCAAAGTCGAAATAAAGGAGCAACGAATCTGCATCACGTTCTGTTTTTAAAACCAAATCATGTGTTCTAACGTGGTGGAAAAGTTACCAAACTGCTTATGGTGATTAAGCAGTGTTCCAAAGCACCATATATAGTATACGTTGTATTATCGATTTTGCGGCGAATGTGAAAAAACATAGGATGACCCCCGTTCGTGACGGCCTTCAACCGAAGAAAATATTAAAAGAAGTGTCTGAAAAAAATGTCGGGAAATGTCCGAATTAAAGCTTCGGGATATAGCAGAAAACTTGGTTTCCTTCAGAGAGTAATTACAGAAGACGAGACAAAGGCTAATGATTACGACATCAAAACTAAAGCCCAATCCTTCTGGTGGTGCTTTTAAGGAGGGAATCGATCAACAAATTTAGACAGCGCAGATCCATTACATTGAACAAAATTTCTTTGACTTTTTTTTTGGGATTACAAGGTAATCATTTTTCATGAAATTTGCCATTTGGTTCTATGGCCAATGAGGTACTCTGCCGAGAAACAGGAAGATTGCCAAGGCGCGATCGTCGCAGGAGGCCTAAACTTTGGGTACACAACTCTTGGATTCTCCATCATGACAACGTGCCGGCAACGCGCAAACATCGTTGCTGATTTTAGATTATTTGAAAAAGAAAAACTCGATTTTAATGCGTACAACGTTTCCTGATCCCTGCAGAATTTTTTTAAGACAAAATTTTGAGACTATAGAGGAAATGTCAATATCCAAATGTCTCAACGGAAGAACGTGAAGAGATTGTGAAAATGTATCGTAAAAAGACAGAAACTTTGTACTGGTATGCTCGACAGAGCTCGTTGTCCGTTGTCGTGCAATTTACGATCGACACAACCGGCTTTGTGAGCACACCGTTCGTCAATTTTGTACAAAAGTTTCACACAACAGATGGTGCCAAGTTTGTGAAGACAATTTTATCCTTCGACCAGACAAAGCCTATTTATATCTGAATGGAAGTGTGAATAAACACAACTGTCGTCGTTGGGCAACTGAAAGCCCTCACGTAAAGAGCCCCGTTACATGTGCCATATGTGATAGTGTAATGGACCTGTAGTCCAAATGAATCACTGGACCCATTTTTTTTGCTCCACGGTAAAGCGTTATCGCAGCATGATCATTAATTGTCTTTGGCCAAATTGCGGCGGAATCGATGAGAGTTACTTCTGAGTCCAACAAGATGGTTCTACAAGCCACACAGCCGGGGAGACGATTTAGCTTTTGAGGATGAACTGTCCTGGACGGCTAATTTCGCGTAACGAGAACATTCACTAGGCTTCAAGATCTTGCGATTAACCGCCATTAGACTTTGTCATATGGTGTTTTTTTAAAGAGTAGGGTGTATGCTGATAATCCCACGATCATTAGCAAGTTAAAGACTAATATTGAAGCATGCCGTAGCTTGATTTATGTGAAAAAGGTGCAAAAATGTCGACCACTCCATAATCTACTGATCATTGAGGACGTACACACGACTCTTGTATATAGCTTGTAAAAAACAAAAAGGTCACAACCTCACCGTTACAGTATTTAATTAGAAATGACATCGCAAATGTGTTTTTTGTATAAAAATAATTAAAAATACCCTAATAACCTATATTTATATAAATGTGTATCGACAGAACCCGTAGGTACATTTATTTAATAACGCCCGTAGGTAAATAATAATTGTAGGCATCGTTCATATATATATATATATATATGATTTACTCATTTTCATAAGCTCTCTCTTCTTCCTTGTTAAGCATGCCCATCAATCCTATTGGATCAAGGGAGCGCCAGGAAAAGCTAAGGCAGTCCTATTTGTATGTTAAGATAGATATGTTCCAGGAAGAATGTACCGCTTCAAAAGTCTCCGCTTTTTTTCTGATGCCCGCCGCCATAAATTTCCTAAGAAGTTGTTCATTGTTTCACCTTAGTGCAATTGGTGCCACTTCGAAATCGTTTCTCAGAGTGAAGTATTTGTGTCGTTTTGTTGCGTCGACCTTGTCCACTGCACAGCCTGCCTTGCTATTGTGATCTAAACAGTCATGACCAGAGAGCTTAACATGATTAACAAATAATTGTTAGATACGTATATATATACATATATATTTACGTGTTTTGTTGCGCCCCGCAAAATTGTGGTTTTATTGGTGGTTCTACAGTAGTTTGCAAAGTGAACTAGTGCCGCGACGGACATTGTCCAGTGCCCAGATATTTTCCATAAGTTCCTACTGCCCTGTAAAACATAATTTTCCAACTTCCTTACACAGATGTTCCACGCTTCAAAACACTAATCGATTACATATATTCTTATTACATATATTCATGCTTCAAAACACTAATAGATTATATATATATAGATTAAATATTAGCAGCATTAAGACACAACGGTGCAATCCATGATGTGGCTGGTGGTTATGGCGAATGTTCTGGTATGTGAATAACTTAACTCCGTAATCCACGGTTTGACCATCACCTAAACCATTTCCTGCAGTGCCTTCTAAATACAGTTCAGTTAGAAACCGGTCAATCGTTGAATTAAACGCATCCAAACTACTTTTGCAAAGACGGTTGAAATGGCAATTGCTGCAAAAGACGGTCTTACAGATCAGGCCACCGGGCAAGCCCCACTATTTGCTTTAATTTCGTGAACATTTTTTGTACACGGGACTAATGTCCAGTGTGTGGACGGTTTGCACGCGCAATGCCTATCAGCCGCTAGCCAGGCCTTGTACAGCAAAATTCTGATGGGTAAATAAGTGTGAATAACCCCCTTTTTCCAGAAGTCTCGGGAAACGCATTATGCACAAGCAGAGCTGGCAACCGTCAGCGCCTAGTGTGGGGCGTTCACCCACTAAAACCCGTTTACTCCGCATCTCCTTAAGGTTCGGAATTGTGTGGCACTACATTCAGGCCATGAGGAGGGAGTCTCTTACCTCGACCTGCTCATGGATTATTTGGTAGGCTTGTTCCAGGAACCGGAGGTGCTTCGAGACCCTGCGGAAGGCCTGGTTGCATGTCGCTCCCTCGGCCACTCCTCTCAACCTCCAGTTTGGGCTCTTCGACTTTGTTTCAAACGTGTTTTCTTCCTCATGATATCTTCTGAGTATCCAGTTAAGCTATTCTTTGGGAGCAGGCAGGGGGGCTCTCCGTCATATAAGCCACAATGTTGGCGATGTGGCGGCCGGCAAGCGTAAAGTCCGATGACTAACGACACGTTGTTAGAGCCTACATTGAGCCACTGTGTGGTCGACGTCGTCAGGCTGGCCTCATGGTCTCGACGCACCCTCACAGGACGGATTACAAAATGGCATCCCCCTATCTAACCGCAGGTAGACATGCGGGATAATAGTCAGGGATAGAGCTGATTGAAGGAGAGCTGCAGAGATGCCTCTCCCCCTCTCCCACGGCTTCGAAGTAATGCCAAAGTAATACCGAGCTTAGGTGGGTGGGGTGGAATCCGGGTTTAGTTGGTTTGCGAGTCTCACACTAGTCACGCAGGCTGCTAGTGGCGCATCTGCATCATGCATTCCGAAACCTCCCAGAACAAAAAAAGGCTGGCCTGACCCACATAAAACGCATGAGCCTGCAGACGCCTTCCTAACACTGACCATGTAGCGCCGGTCGGGTATAAGTTGCGTGTCCAGCGCCTGTGGTTGTCTCCGGCGGCGGGCGCGGCCCACTCCCGCGCTCACGCAGTAAGAGTGGCCTTGCGGGCCTGCGCCCAATCTAAGTCTTGGTCGGTCCCTCGTTTGCTTTGCCCTCTTGCACGCATGTTCCAGGGCAGGTGGGGGGCAAGAACGAGGAGAACGTCAGTGCTTACTGTGCGGTACTTCCTTATTGCCATGCCCCACTGGGCCGTACGGAGGGCCCAATGTCTCCAAAGTAAAGCGCCATACATGGCTGTCAACTTGGCCACAGAAGCTACCAGACAGCGTCTGGCCTCCGATGCCCCGCTCTTTCTAAGGAGGACTCTGCTGAGATTCTGGACGACCGTGGAGACTTTCCTTATCATATAGGCGACGTGTGGTCTTCCCGTCTCGGCCAGTATTCAGTATAAGTCTGAGGTAATTGACTTATTTCTTGTTTTACAATTATGTTTATTTCACTCAAATTGAGTATAATATACATTTTAAAATGTTTCTTCATGCAGCTCTATCTTCCTCACGCTTCCGACGAGAGAAGTAGTGCAGCGATTTTCGGTCCAGCGCTGTGCATTCCACTGCATGGTACTTGGCACACCTCTGCAGGCAGAACCGGCAGGTGCACAACTCGTACTCCTCGTGAAAGGTTGCGTTTGAACATACCAGGTAGTGATAACCATGCACTATGTACCTGGTGTATACGTGGCGATTGTCACATGCAGGACCAGACCAAAGGTGCAAGGCATTGAAAACGTCCAAACCACCGATCTCCCGTCTGGCCTGTTCGACTTTAGCTTCCCACTCCGAAATAAAACATTCGTAAGGTACTGTACGCGGCATCTTCAGCCTTAGTCGGATTGTTTCAGCAGCCGGTGGGCAGCCTGACATGAGATACACAAAGCGGCTCCTCGCTCGGATAGGCAAGCAGAGCACTCGCTTCATATATAATGAAAAACACCTTTCAAGCTGGTTAAAATTCGCCAACGTGAGGTGGTTCCACACCCTGTCAAGACCGTACATCAGCCCCGGAACAATCTTAAGCATGAAGAGCCTCACTGCTGAGAGAACGGACAGTCTTCGGACATTGCCTACTTCCCCGTAAAGAGAGACAAGTGCCTTCCGTACTGTTTCGTTTACATGCGCTGTGAACGTCGTTCCCGTATAATGAACCCGAAGGCCAAGATACTGGAAGGAGTTAACAAACTCCAATGGTTGGCCGCAGCAACGTATAACGTCTCTGGCAGCCAATCGACCTCCACGCCTGAATTTCATGGCTTTGGTCTTCCTGGTGTTTATCTCAAGTCCCTTCGAGACAAGGAACGCCTCTATCATAGAGGTAAGGCGCTTGATGGCACCTAAATCGCGATGAGCGACCACGATATCATCTGCATACATTACCACTACGGCTTTTTGGTACTCCTGTCGGACGTAACCGACGAGGTCAGCAAGGAGAAGTGTAAACGAGACGCAGCTTAGCGGGTCTCCTTGCGGAGTTCCCACATTTTGCTTAATCTCTAATACACCCTGCTCACCGTCTACCAACAAGGTATCCTCCTCAAAGAAACTTGCTATTACACTCAGGAGAGAGCCACCCACTCCTGCTCGTTGGAATGCTTCAACCAGCAGATAGCGAGGGGCTTTGTCAAAGGCCTTGACGCAGTCAATAAAGACTGCATACAGATGACCTTTGGGTTGTGCCACAGCTCGCTCGATTTCTGACTGAAGGACATGGATTGCATCACGGGTGCCTCGGCCTCTTCTAAAACCGAATTGCTCCGGTGGAAGTGCCTCTTCAGCCACCCGCTCAATCCGTCGAATAACCAATTTACAGAAAATCTTCTTCAATGTGCGTTCTGACGCCACTCCACGATAGAGATTTGGATCCTGCTTGTCATCACCATGCCTACCCTTGAACAGAAGAGAAAGCCTGGCGACATGCCAGACTTTAGGCATCCGTCCCCTCTCAATAATTTCGTTGAAGAAATCACAAAGAGTTTCTGCCAAGAGAGGAAGTGACTGGATCCAATGCTCATAGCAGACCTGATCGGGCCCTGAGCTCTTTCTCTTCGGGAGTGACCGTAGGACCTGACACACCTCCTCCACCTCGAAAGGCAGATTCATGTTGTGCTGCTCCAGTGTAAGCGGATGCTGTACGATTGGAGATACGGCCGCAACGTCACGATTGAATAAAATATTAGTTAGGTGGCTCTTTACCTGCCCGTCGCTAAGCGGGTTTACCGCCCTACGAGGTCGCACGATGTAAGCTGAAGGCTCTCGTTCTGCCCTTTCGAGCAGCCGTCGTTCCTCCCGCCTTGCGTGTTCCCTTTTATGATCATAGCAGAGCCTTATATACGCCTTTCTACGCTCAAAGTAGTCCCGCCTGGCTTGCAGTGATGATGTTGCTCTGGCTCTTGCTTGGCGCAGGAGTCCGAGCACTTCACCGTGGGCGAGGTAGCAGGCTCGAGAGTACCACGGGCGTGATCTCTTTTGCCATAACCTTTTCCACTTCACTGCACTTCTCATCGTTCTCTCCAACTGATCACAAGTGGAATCGATGTCAGGGCTTACCTCAAGACCGCCCACCGCTCTGTCCAAAAGAGATAGATTAATCCGTCTCATTGCAGACCAGCGCGGCGGGTTATGTCGGTCTCGCCAAATACCGGGAACATCGACAACGGCAAACACTGGTTGGTGCTTTCGAGCCGCTTCATAAAGAACATCGAAGCTTTCAATTTCACGGCTGACAAGGTTGTGAAACAACAGGTCGATGGTGCTGCTTCCATTGTGACTCAAATATGTATAGTCTTCACGCGCTTTAGCACATTTCAGACCAATATTTTCCATCACCTGAAGCAGCACCTCGCCTTTATCATCGTTGGCCCCACAATCGATTCTGGCATTGAAATCACCGCCGACGATAGTTGGCATGATCAGATTTAACTCTGAAAGTCCAAAGCTCACCGTTTCAGCAACCTCCGCAGAATCGAATGTGGGTGGGAAATAGAATACAGCGACGTTTACCCTCCCAGAGGAGAGCACTACGCAGTATTCATCTTTCCTGGCGCATTGCATCGGTGGTAAGCGTTTATGTAGGTAGATAGATAACCCACCCACAGGTCTTCCCCGACCTCCCGCAGGTAAGACAGCCAGCTGGTGGAAGCCCCGCATATCATTGATATGTAGTTCGTCCCGCTGAAATGTCTCCGTGAGGAGTGCAATGTCAACCAACTTAAACATGTCATCACGTGCAAGATCCATTGCCCCCTTAAGTCCCTCACAATTCCAGAGAAGCACTCGTAGAGGTATGTTTGCCACTACGCTTGCAGTTCTAGAACTGGTCAGTCACTTACGGGGGCTTGGACCGCCAGGCGCACTAAAACTCTCCTTAACCATCCTCTCGTAGGGGACGTCCCCAACCCAGCGACGGAACAGGCTTCCCTTTGGCCAGAATTCATTTCTGCAACAGTTTGCGTAATCTTCGTCACGCACCACCACACAGAACACGGCATCACTACCATGTGTATGTAGCTTCCAAACTGCTTTCACAGTTATGCCCTTGCCAGTGAGCCAGGCTTGCAGCCCGATCGCCGATGTCTTCTGCGCCAATCGTGCCACTCTCAAGGCGCAGATCTTCGCTGGTCTAGCATAGACTTCCAATCCGCCTATGCCATCTGTTGCACTACCGCGCTGCATTCGATGTTTTGTTTTGTTGTCTCGTCGCTTACGAACCACAACAAAACCATCGTCGTCTGCCTTCTCCTCCGGACGTGGGTCAGCTGGATCTGCTGTCGGCGTTGTTGTTGCCGCAGCTGGTGACGTCGCTGTACCACCACCCGGTGGTTCCATCTCCACAACAGCGCCGTTCAAGTTGCCACTGTCGTTACTCAACTCTGCAGACGCCAAGCTTCTCTTGGCGCCTGCGCGGTTGTTTTTGCTGGTCTCTCCAGCCAGCTCTCTCGTCTTTGGCTCGGTGACGTCACCTCCTTCTCTGCTGTCTGCTAGCCTGGCTTTCTTGTTTTTTCCGCGTTGTCCGCGTTCCGCCGCTTTTCTCCACGCTAATTTTGTCACTTAGCGTGGAGTTCAAACCCCCTGTAAGCGTAAGGGGTTCGGCAAACTGTTCCTGCGGGATTGCCTCGATTTTGGCAACCCGCTCCTGTAGTGCCGTGTGTGCTAACCACAGTTTCACAAAGTTCCACTGTAGCTCGCTCAATCGGCCGCACAACGTACCGTGAGTTGGTTCCTGGGTGTCACAGGCTCCACACGGAGCCGAGTGCGCATCCTCGGGGAGCACGGGGTTGAGACAACCCCCGTGAAACACTTTTGAGCAGCCTTGGCTGCACACAACCAGTTGTTCACCCGTTTTTAACGGGAGCGCACACTTCGAACATCCGAACATCACGACTGCTAGCAGACAACTTATTTCTTGTTTAGAACCGGGTAGCCTGCCAGTTTCAACCGCATCCCACGGGTCCCCTTTTGTCCGGTCACGTAATGAGCTTCTGTCTTCTGAGGGGCAAGCTGGAGATAGTGTTCCTTCATCCAGTCGTGGATACGTAGAAGCGCGAGGTTTGCCGATGATTCTAAAGTTGTCTCTTATCGGGCTGTAATTAACAACGCAAAGTAATTTGCAAAAGCGATAGCTTCAACGCGGTCGGGCATGCCCTCAAGTCGCAGAACCCCGTCGTAATTCAAAGTCTAAAGAACCGGGCAGAGGACAGAGCCCTGCAGAACCCCGGCAGTAACCTACTGAGTCTGGGCTTCTAGCAGACATTTTCGGCCGTCCAAGTAAGAAAATAAGATGCGGCAAAAGTAGGAAAAGGTCCCCCGTCGCTTCAGTGTTGTCATGATGACATCCCAATTCACAGTGTTAAACGCGTTCTTTACGCCCAATAAAATCAGTAAAACAAAGGAGCGAGTTTTGAGCGAGGCAGCAGTCTCCTTTCGCGCCCTATGGAGTACCTGGTGCAGGGCGTCTAACGTCTAACGGCGAGCGACCCGGAAACCGGCCCTCTGCAAGCTGTCTGGTCACGAACGCCGCGATCTTGGCGGGATGCCGCATGGCAAGCATCCTCAGGTGGAATGTTGTTTGGTCTTGGGATCTTGCCGGGTGCAAGGTGCTTTGCCACCTTAAGATGCATCAACCGTGGCAGGCGGGATATTCTCCGGACTCACCGCGATTGTGGAAGGAGCCCGCAATGCTTGTTGGGAAAACAGCGCGCCCACTAGCTCCATAGTTCTCTTGGGTTGGAGAGGTGGAGGCGTTTGCCTATGACCGCTCTGTAAGTCAAACCCCCGGGGATCTTCCTTCACCGCCTCCACCAGCTCCACTTTCCATGCCGCTGCTTTGGCGCGTGCCACCGTAAATGATCCCTTAAGCGGCAGCGTTTTGCCTCGGGTTAATTGCGCGCTAGAAAGCTCAGCTGATAGGGTGCTTGCCAACGTGCTGGCAATGTTGTTTCAAAGGAGGATCCTTACCGAAAGAGAGCAGGCTGACTTACGCAGAGTTCACGACCAGCCGCAGTCTTGGACCGAGATGCACACGATGCCCATCTCTAATGCTGGCGAACTCGTAACGGTCGCCGTACGATCGTGGGGGTGGTAAACACTACAGTGTCCATGTTCGACTACATTGTTTGCTCCGCGAAACTGGATCATTTTACGGCCGTAAATACGACGCCGGACGACCGCGGACAGTGAGAAGCCCAAATACAAAAAAAACACATTGTTGAACAACTAGTCGCGCGTCCTTCTGCAAGCATTACGCATGTAGGTAGAAAAGAGTCTATGCAACTTCCGTTGAGGCTCTTAATATTCTGATCGAATATTCGTATTCGAATACTGCTGCTGGAACCATTTGGGAGACGCCGGGTATGTTTAAACGCGTGCAACGTGAGCTTTGTGAAAGATACCGAACGTGTTTATTGGCTGACCGGCATTCGTTCGAGCAATACTTGAACTAAAACTAATATTTTCCCGAATGCATTGGTATTCTCGGCCTTGCTTTCAATTGAGGAATGCGTTCTCTCACAATCGTGCATTTTCTAAACGTGTGTTATACCCCAGAGTTCCAAAAATTCAAATCCGGTTACCCTGTATATATTTATATATATATATATATATATATATATATATATATATATATATATATATATATATATATATATATATATATACATAGCGGATATTGTCCAAAGACCACAGCGACTATGATCGGTATACACGAACTCTTATGGCAAATTATTCGCTTCAGCACTGCGTGCAGCAGTTGACTGAGGCGAAACCGATAACCGACGAAACAGCGGTAATGACGAATAACTGTTGTTAAACTTTTGTTGCTGTGTTGTCGTGTCTCTTATGTCGGTGCTACGTTGCCGTCTTGTCTACACGTTTTGTGCCGTTTTCGACGGCGTCTTTCCCGTCTTTCCTCCTCGTTGGAATCGTGGTGGCGTACTTCGTCGGACGTCCTGCTTGGTTTGCTTCTTGGCCTCTGATTCGTCTGGCGTCAGATCGGGTCCGCGGCCGCGGCTGGCCTCGGCTCGACGAACGCCGGTGAAGACGAGGCCAACCGCGAGGCGCATCATCTTCGCGGTGGCGGCGTCAAACAGCAGCGCTCGCCACACAGTCGTCGACGTCGGCTACTTCAACACCTGCTGAGGGTCAAGGACGTACACAAACTCTTCCATGCGCCGAGAAGGCGCAGCCGATCGCACAGCTCTCGCCAATTTGGTACGCGCACACGCACGACGCAGATTGACTCTCCGTACTCAATGAGCGAATCGCAGGAAGTACCAACACTGACTACTTAGTTACACTACACGAATACTCACCAGCACAGCTTTAGCATAGCATAAAAGGGGTAGTCAGCACCCTGGCAGGGCAGGTCGAGATGAGTGGGTTTTTGCATTTCACAGTAGCTGCTGATAGCTGACAGCAACGCATGTGCATCATTCAATCTCAAAACCTTTTAGAAAAATCTATAAATATCTAGAAAATGCGCACTATTTCGGAATATGTGCGTAGGCAAGCACAGTGACAGAATGTTAATGTATTGAACGGGAAACTTGAAACTTAGCTATCCAGGGTCTCGACTATAGTAAGCTTTTCCCAACTCTACTATTTGGTTCCGCCAGCCATCCTTAGATGTTCGTAGATGGGAAGCAGTTTTCTTCCGAACATGGACCGAACACGGGACATGTTCGATTTCTCAACCGAACAATTCATTCTCTTGCGATCGCGTATTTTGTTAAGTGATGTCTGGTCAGTCACATCGGTGTAACAAAAATAAGTAATTACACTCCTCGGCTCCGAAGCAATCAGATTCAAGACAATTTCACCCAGCATTCCATTGGAAAAAATCTTTTTTAACCAGTTCTGCACCCTCTATATGAAGATTGGTCTACATGAACGCTATATATATATACAGGTATATAAATGTAGACTCTGAACGCTATATATATACAGGTATATAAATCTAGACTCTGAACGCTATATATATACAGGTATATAAATCTAGACTCTGAACGCTATATATATATATATATACAGGTATATAAATTTACGCGACAAATGCGCAATGCATATAGCACCTAAAACGCGATTTACATCAATGCATACATAGGCATATCAATGTTTTTGGTCTTTACTGCATTTTTCCTTACTTTAAACTTTAAATGTTAGCCAAGCAGGATCAGTATGAGAAAAATCCAACTGTTCATAAATATAGCAGGACAGTGTCTAACTTTAATTGATTTAACTTATCTCTCCTTTGGATAATAAAGCCTTACAATTTTGTGAAACAGCCCATGCACAAAAGGTGGGCAAGGCCAATTTCAGAACGTTTTTGTACGGGTTCTATTTCAATATAATACATATTATTTTCTATACGAATAGGGGTTGTTGTAGTTTTAGATAATTATAGTGCATACGTCTCCTGTTACTATTCAAGCAAAAAAGTATTTCATCATGTGCAGCATATATTCAATTGGCGGTGCTTGTTTTGATACGATATTGCAGAGCTTATTTAAGCCGATGACAAAACATAAATTAAGCTTGTGTTCATGTAACCCGCTGTTTAGAGAATTCGACCGTAATTTCTCAAATGCCGGTCTTGAATTGTGCCCACTTATTTTTAGATGCTGTACCATTGGCAACAACACCCCGGCGCGACAAACATGTTGACAACCACAGCGAGAAGGTGAGCAGAAGTGACGCGCTCGACTTAATAGAACTCTTGAAAAATAATTGTATTCCATTAGACGGGCAAAATATAATAACGGTGTCAAAGAAAACGTACAAAACTATTATCGGCAATTTAACAAACGGACATTACATAGCCTATTCTATGTTTTTGCAAAGAAGCCACACTCAGATTATTGTAGTAGGTCTATCGAGTCGATTTTCTCTCCAAACTCTGCACACTACAACATGTCACAACAAAGCTACAGATGAACGCTGTTTTGTGAATGTTTTCCTCTTTATTTGTCGAATTATAGACGAAAGATGAGGCTGAAACATTGGACGCGGCAGCCGAAGAACTTCTTAACAACGCGAACGTCCACCAAGCGTTTCGGCCAGATGCCCTAAACGTGCCCGATAATCATTCGACAATCCAGCGACAACGACGGCAACAACAGCCTGTGTGCACGGAAAATCAGCAAAAACCGCACCATCATCATCACTATTATCGTCGTGATAACGTTGGAACGTCGCGTGACCTTGGTACGTCACGACCGAATAGGGATCATGCGCCAACCAGCGATCCCAAAGACGCTGAGAGCGCACCGGCGCACAAAGCGGGAACACAACGTCACAGTATTCCGAACGGAGTCGAAGAGGAAGAGCTCTCCGAGAGGGAGGAGGCGGAGGCGGAGTCGGAGGATTATGATCTACAACTGTCGACAACAGAGTCGGGGCTTCAACCCGAGCCGAGCCCGGGACGCGGTACCGGCCAGCCGTCCGGAGACGGTCGACGAAGTGGAGGTGGTGGAACAGGCGGCAGCGGACTCCTGTCGCTCGCCGCCCGAACGAAAATTCAACCCACATCGACGGCGAAGACGAGACGCGCTTTTCAGGAGACGATCAAGCGCAACGAAGAAGTGCGAACGAAAAGACTCATGAAGGAGCTTCGGGACGTGCAAAAGATCATCGCCGCACAAAAATACCCGGTAGGTTTCGCCTGCCCTACTCCTCTCTTTAACCCTTTATATATATATATATATATATATATATATATATATATATATATATATATATATATATATATATATATATATGATTGATTGATTGATTGGTTTATTTGCTTGATAAGTGTGTGTACACATATCACCCTTTTATATCAGGGGCGCATAACGCTGCAGCTATTAATTACCTATATTGTGGTCTCCAGTTACTTTGCCCTTATGTGTTGAACACCTTCCATCGGGATAGCCTCTGTTTCGTAATCTCTATCTGTGCCTTTTCTGCATCCTTGCCTAATCCCAGCGCCTCCCCTAATTCTACATCCCTAGTTCCTCCCAGTTGTTCACACTCCCTAACCAGATGATCTACAGTTTCTTCTCTCTTACTGCATATTCGACAAACCGTTGTTTCTAATTCCTCGTAGCTGTTTCGCTGTACTCTTGTGTCTAACATACCGGCTCTTGCATCCGCTAACAACCCGCTGCCTCTTGTATTATCATATAACCATGCTACTCCACCCCTTTCCAATTTCATATTCCCGTATACTTCCTTTAAACTAGTTTTCTGCATAAGTGCTGTCCGCCACTTCTGGGTGTATGCTGCCTTTACCCTACTTTTAATTTGCCCACTGGACATAGTAGTGTCTGTCCATTGTTTGCTGGTGAGTCCTATCTGTCTTGCCGCAAATTCTACCCTCCTGTCCCATTTTGTTTTTATTCCCATTGCCATTTTTACCCACTGTATCTTTTTTACCCATCGTTCGTTACTTAGTGTCCTAATTCTACTACAATACCTCAGCTTACTTTGCACTTCCCTTTCGATAAATTTTGACATACCCCCCTCCCCTTCAAGAAACTCTCTGCTACAATTGAAACGGCAACCCAATGAAAATCTAATTACTTCTCTCTGAATCCCTTCTAATTTCCTCCATAAACCCGAGCTATGCACTAGGACAGCGTTTCCAAATGTCAGCCCTGGCACATACAGTGCCTTCCAAATGTCCTTTGTAACCACATACCTATTGAATCCCCATAAGCTTTTGCATCTTACCGAATTCCTACCCCTGTCTGCTTTCTTTATTCTTAACGTTTCTTCCACTTTTAACAGTTCTTCCATTGACGCTATAGTTACACCTAAATATTTATATTGATCTCGATACTCTAACTCCTTTCTCTGCAACCTTAGCTTCCGCTCCAATGTAACCCCCGAAAATACTAAAATAGCGCTCTTCTTTTCGTTAAATACCATATCTAGTTCATCTGCTGCTTTTCCACAGGTATCAAGCATTTCTTGAACCTCCCCCACGTCCCTTCCTAAAATAACCATATCATCTGCAAACAACAGAAGAGGTATTCTAATAAATGTTTCCCTTTCACCGATTTGCCACCCCAACCCGGTGTTGTTCACCTTTCTCGCAATTCTTTCTATATATATTAGAAAAAGTATTGATGATAAAGGACATCCGTGTCTCACTCCTTTAGCAACACCATATTCGCTCGATTCTCCCTCATTTCGTTTAATCATTACTGTGTTTTCCCTATAAATATCCTCTAATAAGCCTATCCAACTTATTTCAAATCCTTCTTCTGCCATATACTTGTACAAGGTATCTCTATTGACCATATCATAGGCTTTTTTTAGATCCAAAAAACCGCCAACACAACCTTGTCCCCTCATCCTAGATATTTCGACTATCTGGTTCAATAAAAAAATATGGTCGTCTAACCTATATCCCTTTCTAAACCCACATTGCCATTCCCCAATTTTACCATTTGCTTCTAACCTATCTTGTACCCGGCTCTTAAAAATTTGCATAAAAATACGGTACGTAATTGGTGTAATAGTTATTGGTCGTCTATTTTTCAAATCATCGTTATCGACGCCATCTTTTGGCAGCAAGGAAACCCTTCCCTTACGCCAACTTTTCGGTATGCTACTTCCGGCAAAGATGTTATTGAATACTTTAGATAAATACCTTATGTAGACCTCACCCAATGCGTGTACTATCTCCATTGTTATTCCATCTAACCCGCATGCCGTCTTCCCTTTCATTCTTCTAATAACTTGTTCTATTTCTTCAACTCCTGTGATTATACTTGTATTCATTCTCGACCTCCCTTCACTTGCCCCATTACTAATAAAAAATAGCGCTTCTACCGCCGCATTCATCTCTTCTTTTGTGTACACTTTTTCGTGCTCAAGATTAGTCATGCTTTTTCCCGCATTGACTACATATGTCCAGAATCGCTTTACCCGTTGTCCCCTTGGAGCCCTCAATATACTATTAAACTCCTGTTCGTCCTGACGTTTTATCGCTTCTTGTACCAAATTCTGAACTTTTGTCTTTGCCTGCATATACTTTTGCCAGTATTCCTCCCCCTTACCCGGGTTCGTTCTTACTACCTTCCGGTGCTCTTTGCTCCATTTCCTTCTTTCCAATATTGCCTCCTCAATCGCCCCATTCCACCACCCCCTCTTTCCCCCTCTTACTTCCTTAACTATTTTATAACATTCATCATATTTATCCCGTATTATTGTATGCATTTCATCCAGATCTATCTCTATTGCGCCCTCTAACAGCTGTTTAATTTCATCAATTTTATGTGTCCATTTCTGTTTGTCTATCACCTTTTTGTCTACTTTTAACCTCTTAACAGGTTTTCCTCGACCCGTAACTTCCACCCAATTATGATCACTGCCAATGTTCCATTCTTTTCCTTCATCTACAATCATCTCTCCTACCCATTCCCGTATTTTTCCTTTGACCATAATATAGTCTACACATGACTTCCTATTTCCCTGACTATACGTATATTTTCCAACCACTACTTTATCTAAATTTAGTATATTCAGCTCTGTTGTTGATACCCATTGTAATAGCATTTTCCCTTCAATATCCTCCCTCCCGTCTAACTGATGAATGTGGGCGTTCATATCTCCTAGGCACATAGTTCCCATCCCCTCACTACTTGCGACCGCCTCTGTTAATCTATTGTACAGTGTTCTACCTTCCTCTAATGTATTACTCGGCGCCCTGTATACCCCTATAATTCTTATTACTCCATTAAGCCCTTCAATATCAACTACCACCAAGTCTTTCATTTTCAGTTCAATCACTTCCCTACATATTATGCTTTCTTTAATAAATATACCCACTCCTCCAAACCTATTTTCTCCTGTCCCCGTCTTTCTATTTGTCCCATACCAATTGTACCCACAAAATCCCGGTGGAACTTCTGCCTCACATAGATGTGTCTCTGTTACTATCATTATATCTACTTCTCTTCTTTCGATCAGCCTGTATAGCTCCTCCCACTTACCCCGTCTCCTACCACCTCTAATATTTAGCAATGCTATCCGTCGGAAAGGTGATTGCTTCTTTTTACCCCCTTTCCCTCTTCTATCTCGCTTTCGGTGTCTGCTTAAGATCTTTCTAGATTCGCAAGGTTGCCCATGGCTAACCTCCGGATCACATCCAACGCCCCCTCCAGTTCCCACACTTCCCGCTTTCTTGTTTCCATTTGCGTTTGCATTCCGCGATTGCTGTGTTCTCTGTTTAAATATCGGTTGTCTTTTTGTCTCTTGAAGCCATTGTCCCCCCAGTTGCGTCCCTGATTCATGCTGTACAAGGTGTCTCTGTTTCCCCATCCAACAATTTGTTGTGTTTTTTCTCCATGGTATCCCTCTCTGTTTATATATCCATTTCCCGACCCCCAATGATTACCTTCCTGAGCTAGCCTCGCTGCATGCCTATATGGCATCTGTCCGTGATCTACAAATCGCGGTGGATATTCTTTCTGCTTTTCTTGTATATTTGTGGCTATTCCCCCTACTTTCCGAGTTGCCAATTTGATTCCAAGCCATTCACAGGCTCTCCGGCCAATAGGTCGTGCCGCCATTTGAGCACCTACCTCACCGTAGTGAACACCGTCCGGAGCCATGGCTCCAGCGGTATCCTGTATGTATTCCAGGGGTAGATATTCAAATTTAGCTGCCCGCACTAAGGGAGCTATTTTCATGTTAACAGCCCTGCAAGCCTCCCTATAGTCTCGTCCTGCTTTTCGATCAACTGTTTTTGGCAATGAGCATACCGTCAGTTTTATATTACGCCTAGTGCAAAAACCTATTAATTTTTCTACTTGCTTACTGACTTCCCTAACTGCTTCCACTTCACTATTCGCCTGCATCACATCTATTAGCCCTCCATGAAATACTAACCTCTGTTCTACATTATCGAACATATCCATATCGTCCTCAATTAATTCTACAATAGCCCTGGTTGTTCCCCCTCTTTTTCCTATAATCGTTAGCCCTGTTGTACTTCTCGGAATCATCTTCTTCAATTGTTCTTCTACTCTTAATATATTTGAATCCCCAGCAATTACTACCCTTTTGCCGACTGGTGGTAGCGTTCCCGGTTGATCCCCTGTCTCCAGCTGTTTCTGCTGCTCTTTATTTTGCTGGCGCGTTGCTTCCTCTATCACAGCACCAACAACAACATCATCGTCTCTTCTTTGTTGTTGTACCATTCGCCGGCCGTCGCCTCGCCGTACTTCTTCTTCGTCTTCGCCCGTGTTGTGATTATCCACGTCGTCAATCTTCTTGTCCTCATCATTACGACTCAGCTCGAGATCTACCACCTCCTCTTCTGCTAGCCTCGCCTTCTCTCTCGCCTCTCTTTCCCGGATCCATGTCTTTACTTGGTCCAAGCCAGCCGTTACGTCCACCATCACTTCCTCTACAGCTGTAACTCTTTCTTCTAAGCTCTCCCTCCGCTCGTCGTCAATACTGCTCTCTTCAGTAGCAGCAGTTGTAGGCTGTATATATATATATATATATACGAGGTGTGTTCAAAAAGTATCGCGACTTTTGTGTTTTTTCAAAAATTATTCATTTATTCATGAATATCTATTTTGTCCCCTTCAAAGTAATCCCTATGAGATATTATACACTTGTGCCAACGGTTTTTACAATCTTCGAAGCACTTCAAAAAAACATTTTTTTTTATCTTGTTCAGCTCTTCCTTCGATGCCGTCTTTATCTCGTCAAGCGTAGCGTAACGTCGTCCTTTCATGGGCCTCTTCAGTTTAGGGAACAAGAAAAAGTCACAGGGGGCCAGATCTGGGGAATACGGTGGCTGCGGCATCATTAGTGTGTTGTTTTTGGCCAAAAACTCGCGCACAAGCAACGATGTGTGAGCAGGGCCGTTATCGTGGTGCATAAGCCAATTTTTGTTCTTCCACAAATCCGGGCGTTTCTGGCGGATTGCTTCGCGCAAATTGCGCATAACTTGCAGGTAATATTCCTTATTGACCGTTCTACCCTGTGGCAAGAACTCATGATGCACCACGCCCCTGCAATCGAAGAAAACTGTCAGCAAAACTTTCACATTCGACCGAACTTGGCGCGCTTTTTTCGGTCTTGGTTCGTGCGGCAGCTTTCATTGAGATGATTGAGCTTTGGTTTCCACGTCATAACCATAAACCCACGATTCGTCACCAGTTATGACCCTCTGGAGCAAATTTGGGTCGTCGCGGACAGAGTCCAACATCTCATTAGCAATGTTCATGCGATGCTGTTTTTGGTCGCAATTGAGCAATTTTGGTACGAATTTCGCGGCGACCCGTCTCATGCCCAAATCATTGATAAAAATCGAATGGCACGAGCCAATCGATATGTTTAGGTCCTCAGCAACTTCTCTAACGGTGATTCGACGATTGGCCAATACCATTTTCTCCACTTCATTAATTTTTTCGTCTGTTGTTGAAGTGCTCGGGCGTCCGGCACTTCGTGGTTCACATATTCTCGGCCTTCTGAGAACATTTTGTACCACCGATAAACGTTGCTTCGGTCCAAGGTAGCTTCTCCGTATGCCACAGTCAACATTCGGAATGCATCCGCGCACTTAATTTCGTTTTTCACACAAAATTTGATACAGGTTCTTTGATCCATTTTTTTGAATAGGTAAAAATCGAAGACGATCCAAAACACGTGCAAGCAAAGCAGCTGTCAACAATTAAGTGAACATTCAAAATGGCCGAGCTTGTCGGCATAAGTGAGAGACATGAGTACCAACATAACGCCACAAAAAATCGAAATTCGAATATATGTAACCCGCGAAAATTCAAAAGTCGCGATACTTTTTGAACACACCTCGTATATGCATACATATTGTATATACACACAATCATGCAGTGCTATACAAACAAATTGTCGTTTCTTATGGTTGCAAACCTTATCGTATCTAGGTAGATCAAAAAGTGCCTAGCATAGCCTGTCCACAATTCCAAATACCTCATACCAAATACAGCGCCGGAGAGAGAGCCTTTATTCCAAAGTAACAGAAACAAGTTTCATGTGAATTGGTTTTGACAGTTACAATGGAACAGAACGACCGTGTTATGATTAAATATTCTTTTGGAAACTTAGCTATAACAGAAATTAAACCCAAAATATATGGGTTCTGCAGATGAATACACTGGCGTACAGTACCATTACCAAACAGATTGGCTCATTTAAAAGAGGTAGTATGGGCACCGAGGATGGACCACTTTCTGGACGGCTAAAAATAGCTGATGATGAGAGAAACTCTGCCAGAAGTCTACAAATTTGTGATGACTGACTGTCTACTGAATAGCGAAGAAGAGGGGCATTAGCTACGGTGCAGTGCATCAAATATTGCATCAGCACTTATGCATGAAAAAATATAGCAAAATGGCAACAGCACAGACTACCAATTGTGCCGAAACTGACATGCATGCCGATTTTGGAGACAAATTTAGAGGGTTGAGGCTAATTCGCTGGATATTTTGAGCCAATTCGTAACCGCCGACGAAACCTGTATTCACTACTACTTTTCAGTACGGCAAAATTATCACATTTATTTCACGCATATTAAGTATGCATATTATATTTACACGTATACAGTTATAAGCTGCTCTCGGCATGTTATTCGCGAGGGGCAGTGCAGTGATTTCTTTGCAAGGGCCGGGCTACATGATACTTTGTACACACCTGAGAGCACAGTCGACAGACGCACTTCGTGTACTCCTCGTGGAAGTTCATATTTGAACGGGCCAGATGATGATACCCATGAACTATGTTTATGAGGTAGACGTGGCAATTGTCACATGCATGACCAGACCAGAGGTGAGAGGCACCACTGTATGCGGCGTCTTCAAGCTCAATCAAATGATCTCAACAGTTGGTGTACAGCCTGACATTAGATACACAAAGCGGCTACTTACCCGCATTGACATGCAAAGTACTCGCTTCAAGTACATTGTGAAAATATGCTTCTCTGAGATTTTAGGTTGAGCACCCTCAAAATGTATTCTATTAGAAGATAATGTTTCATATATGCAGATCACTGGGCGAAGAAAGCATTGAGGGCCCGCACGATCCGCCATGGGTAGATATTGGCTACTTTGACAGATTTAGCGACAGCCTTGGCTTTCACTATTGCACCTAAAGGAGAATTCGTTTCGTAAATGTCGAATTGGTCCTCGAAGCGGTCCGGGTGTTTCTTCAGGTCTTAATAGTACCTGAGATCCGCAATCGCGTAGTTGATCACGAACAGATGGCAGGATAACAGTTGACCCTGTCCGAAGTCGGAATCTCCAGATATATTTATGGTTACTTGTGGTAGCGTTACCGTTGTACCAGCTGTAGCCCCGTTTGTATCACTGCCTTAACTATACCGTGAGCGCATACATGTTATCCTGCGACTTCCATCAGTTTGATCCGCTATAACACATCTCAAATGAAGGCTCTTTAACTCGGACGATGAACTAAAGGACATAATAATTGACTGTGTCCAAGCCTCAGGAATTCTCGGAACAGGGAATTCTCGACCTTATAGTGAAATAGCTGTGCTCAAGGTTCTGGTGATTACTTTTAAATGAAGACTTCAATTATAATAGTGACGTAACCACTTTTTCGTTTGAACCCACTTTGTAATATAACTTTTTCCAGAAAATGATATATATATATATATATATATATATGTGTGTATACATGTGGTAATAGCACATATATCAAATTACATTGTTATTATTACCAGTTGCTTCTAACACCATCGTTATTGTTATTGTACTTAGGTATTATCGACAATAAATGTGTGAATAAATGGCAATTGTGAATTGTTATTGCTATTATCGCATTGAAGATACCTCGAGGAGCCTATAATAAGTAATTTTCTGTCTGTTATGCTGGTACCCACCGCACGCTTTACGTTGCGCTAATGTCATTGCGTTGTCAAGAGATCGACGACGGTCGCACTAAACCATCTTGTGGTCGCCGACACAATGCATTCATGTATAAAACATCCTTCTAATAGTTATGCTGCTGAGTGACTGACTGATAAATTGATTACTGTTTGGTAATGATATGTGCGTACGTGCGTCACCTTCTGTCTGGCATGGCAGGCTTTCACCGTCGAGTTGATCGACAACAACCTGTTCGAGTGGTGCGTGCGTCTGCATTTGGTCGATCCGGAGAGCGCGCTCGCCCGCGACATGGTCGAGCTCGGCGTGGCGTGCATCGAGCTGTGCTTCGAGTTTCCCGACAACTTTCCGTTCCTGCCGCCGTTCGTTCGCGTCCTGTCGCCGCACGTCGAGAAGGGCTTCGTCATGGAGGGCGGTGCCATCTGCCTCGAGCTGCTGACGCCCGCCGGCTGGGCGTCAGCCTACACCGTCGAGGCGATCATCGTCCAGGTGACGGCGGCCCTGTCAAAGGGCCAGGCCCGAATCAATCTCCAGCCGAAAGCGTCGAAGCAGTTCTCGCGGAAGCTGGCCGAAACCTCGTTTAAGTCGCTCGTCAAAACTCACAACAAGTACGGCTGGGTGACGCCGCCGAAGTCCGACGGCTGAGGCTGAGCCTGGATGGCGGCGCCTATCAAGCCAGCAGCGAGGACACGATGCTGCCCGAGGTCGAGGAGCACGACGAGATTACTCGAGAATGACTCGAGAGCGAAGATGGTCGTCGTGGCGATGATGATGATGATAAAGTTGATGATTGTGGTGATGATGATGGCGATGACAATGGCCAGAGTGAAAACCGCGGCGGAAACACAATGAGCCAGTGATGCTATCCATCACGTTAGGCGAGGCAGACAAACGGACGATACACCTTGACGAGCAAATAGTAGACTAGGCAGCACAAACGGCGGAACGATGTGATGAACAACGACAAAGTTCACGAACAGTTGAGCGCCGCCGCCGCCAAACGTACGGTGTAGGCATTGGCGATGGATCAGCGATCGGCAGATAACCATTCTCCGTTCTGGCAGCGACTGAGCCCAATCCGATCGATGGCAGTCGTCGTGGAGAGCGGCGCAGGGGCACCTACACGATATGAAAGCGGTTTATTTTTGAATAGTTAACATGCGCCAACAAAACACAGCAGTAGCGCTTGCAGCAACGACAGCATGAGGGGCTGCTACCGTGTTGGCCAGCACTATTAAAGGGCTGGCTAACCCCGCCGCCATGCGGTAGAAGATGTTACCGCACCGAAGGTGATGCCTATGGGGGTTCTGAACTTGCCCCCCCCCTCCTCGCTCCTCAGTACATTTAATGCTAAACAAAGTAGGATAGAGAGAGAGAGAGAGAGATGAAGGGGCAGCGAGAAGAAGAGTGAGGACTTTTGAAGCAGCTACAACACAAAGAAGGATAGTGTAGCGTAAAGGCCTCAGTAACCGTCAGTCCCATGGACTACCCACTACAACAATTACTATTACTACTACTACTTCTACCTCTGGCAAGCCTGATACTTCGGTGTCTCAGTTTGACCAGTTTGTGTGTACAATACAAGAAATAATAATACAGCCTGGTCTAGTATCACACGTTTTGTATGAGTCACATTTTGCACACAACAGTCGACTGTAGTGGACTGATTTCGTGCAGCAGCAGCGGCAGCTTTTGCAGACAGTGTTGCGTGTGGTCTCGGATGATGGCTCGTCCCGGCAACTGGTCACGCATAGGGAAAGGATCTGTATGGCCCATTGATAGCCTCCTAGAGACATACAGGATGACATGCAGTCCATTCGCGTATATAAATATATATATATATATATATATATATATATATATATATATAAATAACAAGGGCCAGACTCATTTAATGAAACTATTTTATTCATACTGATAAGATTCAATTTATTTATTGTTTTTTGCCTTTTCCAGTATACAAAATAAAGGGTCTGCCAACGATGTGTTCGAGGGCGGATCGGAACGTTCTAGTGCTTTGAATTTTACCGCCCGAAATTTGGGTCGCGGCATTGATCATTTTAGTTTGGTTCAGGAGGTGATAAAACAAGGTTCGACGATTCTTAAGGACCCGAATGTTACGAACTGCTTATGGCGATTAAGCAGTGTACCGAAACAGTGTGCATTCGTGGTACCGTCGATCTGGCGACAGACTTGATGAGACTGAAGATGCTCCCGTTTAGAATGACGTTCTACGCCAATAACAAAAAAAACGTTAAACATATTCGCGGTTATCGTACTCAACAATCCCCGAATTACTATCAGGAGATAGCTGAGAAATAAAGATATATTATGGATCATTTGTAACATGAAAGTTGTTCTTGCCGTTGTCTAGGATCGAGGACAACAAGACAAGGGCCCAATCCTCTCAGTGACGCTTTCAAGAAAAGAGTCCATAAAAGAAATTCAGACTAAGCAAACCGAACACCAAAGATCTTTTGACTGTTTTTGTCGACTACAAGGGAATCATCCAAGAGTTTTTGCCACCTGTATCTAGGTCAATAATGAATACTGTTCCGAAATTTTAAGGAGACCGCGCAAGAACATTTAGCGCAAGAGGCCTGCACCCTAGGCAAACAACCCTTAAATCTGCACTCACGACAATGCATTGTTACTGATTTCGGATTCTTTGATGAAAATTCCAATTCATATGTTTTTGCAATCTCCCTATTCGTCGGGCTTGGCTCTGCGTGATTTTTTCGTCTTGTATGGATGCAAAAATTGACGGCACAATGTTTTGAGGCTACAAGAGAGGAGATACAGAAAAATTCGCAGGAGTTTAGTTGCTCGTTTGTTTAAACGTCATGGAACACGTTTACAAAAGTTTTAAGAAGAGGGAAAGAAGGTACCACAAGTGTATCACAGCGGGCGCGAGCTGGTTTAAAGAGAACAAAAACACTTTGGCAGATTACCTGAATATCCTTTTTTCATGAATATGTATCAGTATTTTCCGATCCGACCTCGTATATATATGAATATATATATATATATATATATATAGCAGACACCTCATGGGACACCTAAGGCGGGGAGGATAAGATTCTTCGTTCATCCGTTGGCCGAGGAGAAAGGACGAGCTGAAGGTTGGAGACAAAATCACACAGAATCATTGAACACCAGCATAGGTAGCCGAGAAACAAAGAGTTAACGACACTTACCAAAGCGCAAACAAGGCCGTCCGTTGAATCCATCCATTGTTTGGCTGTATATTAGAGTATGTATGCTCATAAAACGCTAACCTAACTAACACACCTGCCACATCATGCCAAAGGCCGAAAACGGCTGCCCAATTCGGAATCATTTTTGTTGTTTACGCGCAATTCGTCGGCACTTGATGAATGGGTTGCCAGAAGAGTCGCACGCGAGAACACGATCTATGAGACTAGATTAGAATGGATCGCTCAAAAGCCTAGTCCGTGGACAACGTGGAAAACTGGAAGCATGGTGCTAGCACAACATGGTGACATTCCGTGACAACAGAAGTGCAGACTCGTTTGAATGACGTCCTGCAATCATCGAGTAGTCGTGATTTGGAACAGACAGCAGAAACAATTTCTTCGTCCGACGGCAGCAGAAACAACAACAACAACAGCAACAACAACAGGTTCAATAAGATGTACTTCGGTTACGGCTCGAAATGTGCGAGTCTCTGTTGTGCTGCTAGTCACAACCATGCCACGTTTATCACAATTTCATTCACTACTAGCATATGATTGCTATTGTTTGTACTATCGGCGGCGCAACCCTTCATGGGTCTTTTGCCGTGCTCAATTTAAGTCCTTACGCGCTCATTAACATACGTTAGCATGCATGAGTCATACACACACACATATTTATTTATATATACATATATATACACATATTTATTTATATATATATATATATATATATATATATATATATATATATATGGAAATAATCAGTTAAATTAAAAAGCAAAAGTTCGTAACTCAACATTAAAGTCGCATGACTATCAAGTAAGCTGTGAGAGAACACACATGCGTATAGATATATGGGCTTATGTATGTATGTATGTGTATATATATATATATATATATATAAATATATATATATATATATACACATCGGTATGTATGCATATATATTTATACACACTACAGTGCATTGCTGAGGTGGCATGACACACGTGCATCGTCGCTGTTATTCGAAGTAATCAATAAAAAGACCAGTAGACGTTGAAATCGCCGTTTTAATGGCAGACGTAGTTCCTAGCAGGGGAATGGCAGCTGGATGTTGTTAGAGCACCTGCCTAAATTAGGCAATTCCGTTGCCACTTCTGAATTTTCTGAATTCTGAAAGATTTGGCACGTGCCGCTACGGCGAGGGGAACGGTAGGGACAGTCGTGGTGAATGGACATCGACGTATGTGACTTAACGTGACGGGAACACTGGGCAACGTCGATTTATCGATTACGACACGTTAACTGACTATCGTTTACCCGCAATGCGACATTCTCACCCATCCGTAAAAGCATTCATGCGTGTCAACACAGTGGAGATGAAACGTCATGTCACCCGACGCTAGTGTACACACAGCCACCTAGATCTGAATGATTTGTTGCTGTCACGCTTACAAAGATTATTTATGGTTAGATCCGCGCATTTGTGCGTGCTAGTTGTGGCTTAATATATATATATATATATATATATATATATATACAATATATATTTACGCAATCTATTGGCCGTCGCTGTGATCAAATGGAAACCTTAAATCTTTGCCTACCTGTCTTCTTGATTGTATTCCTCCTCATTGCAACACTACATCATAGAGCAATCCCACTCCGTCATTCGTCTCCGCTTATGTGTTGCAGTTGGATTGCAATGCGTCGCAGTGTTATGTAGAAAGCTCTCTGGACATTGTTGTCAACTTACTTATTCGTTGAACATTGCTTACTAGTTTTATTGCTCGCGTGCAAAAGCTGTTGATCTCTTGATACTAGCCAATTTCCACCCAGTCGCAAGCATATCACTAGTCAAGGCTATCACTTGAAAGAGGGCCTTGACTTCAGTACACCTTGTTGTTCCATAATGGCGACAATACTTTAGTCAAATATTAGTTATAATTGGCCCGATGCTTCTCCGTACACACTGAAGTACACTTTTGTGGCCCTAAATATAAATATATATATATATATATATATATATATATATATATATATATATATATATATATATATATATATAGCAACACCAGGGACGCGAAAACGACCATAATCACCGCGACGTATCATGTCGACAGGTGTACGATATGGTTTTAACTAGCAGCGACTCAAGGCAGCGAATACAAGGAGAAACAGTAACAGGACCACAATATAGTAACAGGACCACAAACAGGCAAAGACTTAATCTGCAAATGATTCACTAGAGCAGTATAGACATCTAGTAACGGAAAATTAACCACTGTTTGCACTGACACAACACTGCGTGTTCCTCTTTTCAGTCACATTAATATGCCGGGATCCACCATAACAGCAACGATAACAACACGCCAGCAGCAACAGTAACAACAACGTCAACCAAAATAGCAATGTTGTGTCTAAACGAGCGCCGACGACGACAACAGCAGTATTGCAATGTTGAGGTCTAGAACCATAATCCCCATTCCGACCACAACTGCAAATATGGCGAGCCTAACAATAAGCTATGTGCCAACACTATTCCATAAATACACACTCACACGTTGCATAAACAAATACACAATATGATGATGTTGATGATGAGTCGAAATAGTAGTCGTAGTAGTAGTAGCAGTATTAGTAGAAGTAATGGTGATATTCAACTGAGCAGCATCAATACTCAGTACGCACTGGGATGGAAGTGGCAAACGAAGGCGTTAGTGTGAATCGTGAATTAAATGTACATGTATAAATGAAGTATTGTGTTTTTGCGCACGTGCTTATCTCTATACTCATGTCACGCAGACACCCACATACACACTCATACACTCGCACAACCACATGTTCACATAAATACGTCGTCTACTTTGACAATTGCGTACTGCTTCTTCTGACAAAACCCTGTTTTGATAAGGCAAGGCTTTTGTAAGAATCTCCCGACGACCGACGTGGAGATTTTCGCCACCACGAGTGTTATGCGCATCCCGCGCATCGCTGCTCCAGGTGGAGCAGAGTATAAAAGAATCGTTTTTTGAAGATAAAGGACAGCTAGACAATGCTGCGGCGTTTTTGCTGTGCTTTTTTTGCTGCAAGTTGCTGCAACAAGGATTTCAGTCGTAAGATTCTCACCGTGGTCACTACTGCCTCATTGTTGTGATTTCATCGTTGACATCGCTGATGAACAACAGAACGATTGAGGTGGGCAGGATGAAGGTGATGAGGAGTGGCGAGTGATTACTAAGACAGCGAATGAATTAGAGAAAGAAAAGTCACCTCAGCACCTCATCACGCCATGTATGACGAGTTGCAGCTTGTCTATCTGGACAGAATTTAGGTAGTGCATTCGTGTGCATGCGCATACTACAACAGCAGCGTTCGAAGACTACATTCACACAATACACTCGAAAACTCGAAAGTTACCGGGATAGGCAAGGTGGCGTTTGCTTAAGGTGAGATTGCCAGCATTCAATTAGGCGAAACCGGGGGCGGAAAAGCGGTCAGAGAGAGAGAGAGAGATACACAACGGGGAAAGACAGATGAAGATCAAATGCGCTGCTAAACAATGCTGAATGAAGCTAAACTGCAGCGACATCCGGCTGGCTTTGGGCTGTGTCCGAAAGCGCTTGTATGCCTATCGTTGTTGCTGCTCAGTCCATGGACCCGCTTGTAGAGAAGATAGGCTAGACGATATTCACGATATCTCTAGGACTACCTTTACTGCGCACTACCCCCTACTACTTTCGGTTTGCCCCCTCTAGCCCGTAGCCGTAATCGGCCCTAAGTTTACTAAACTTTACAATTTGTAAACTTATGGCCGTTCCACAGTAAGAACGAAGAAAGCCGTTGCTGTTCCTGTTGCAGCTGTTCGTTGTCAGAGCATTCGAATGCTACGAAAGATAATTTGTTTTGGGTGTTTGCGACGCATTCAGTCCTAATTAGTTTAATAATGTGAATGAGATGTGTGTTCCAAGGCGGGAGGGGGGCAAGGCGCGTAAAGCGGTAATCGCCATAACGACACCTTCAACTCTCAACAGCACGGAATTCGAAGTAGTTCCCGCACGTACTCCGGCTCCGAACTGTGATGTTTGTCTAGTGCACGTCGCTGCTTGACGCGAGAGCGTATGCAGCTTGCTGACGGCCCTTACCACCAACACGGCCACCGAATTCACCCACCCTCCACATCCCACACTCAGAGGCCAAATAACAAATGTTCGTCAAGTGCACACAAGTGTTCGATGTTTAGGTGGAAACCTGAATGCTAATGCCGTAATGAATCCGCACATCACCTATATCGTCACCATTACAAATACAGCAAAAGCCAATTGATTGCCTGCGATGACATGCTAACGTCATTTCTGCTACTGCTGCTGCTGCTGGGAGCTGTCCCTTCTCTCTGCGTAAGGAGCGTGGAATCGTGACTAAACAGTCACGATCGAAGCGTGACGATTTACACAAGTGACCTATAGCGGTTTGGCGTGTACACCTGGATGTGTATGTGTGCGTTCACGTGTATTAGTGCGCGATGTATGTTTGTTTGTGTGTGCAAGTCAATAAGCATCTGCTGAAAACCCATCGTTACGTAAGAGTGTCATCAAACCTCGCTGTCTGTGTCTTCAGACTTCACTCGACGACCCACGAACCGAACCAAACCAAACGATCAAGGTTAAGAATCTCGGCCGATTTCGACGTTTACCGTTCAAAAGCCAAACAAAGCGTCCGAAACGTCCCGATAAAGGCGGCGTCCCTGAGGAGGTGCAACACCGATGGAACGGTGACGCAAGGGAGAGTGTAACGGAGACCGCAATCCGCCGATCCGAAAATCCACCCAAGTTGTCGGTCTGTCTGCCTGTTTGTATGTATAGTAGCGTCAACGCATTAACGAATACTCACCGTGACGTCGTTACTTACTCACTCACGTGGTCACTTATTCAGCGCTACTTGTGCTGGCTAGTCATAAGAAACCAACCACACAGACACATGGACGCATAAACTCCAGTTACGATATACTACTGGTCATCATTCACACAAAACGATCGACGTAGTCGAGACGTAAACGAGACAGGCAAGGATTCAGTTGTATAATAAAGTTAATTTTGGAAGCACCGATGACTCTTCTCTTTTGGAGGGTTTTGTGATCGCCCACGTTGCACGAACGGATTCAACGTGATGCCAATGCTTTTGTTCCATTGGATCGATCACAGGGTTCGATGTCGTATTCGATAGTTTTTTATTGTTCGAGTGGGTTGACACAGAATGGTAACGCCGTTTTGTATAACAGGTTAACGTGTAAAGGTCTCTTTTGTGATTGTGGCGCCGGCAGGTAAGGCTCCCAAATACACTTGCTTTGGGATCTTTGGCGTTGTTAGAAGCAACATTATCGTTCATTTTGTGTGGAAATCTAAGATGATAAAAGAAATATTGATTACCGCGGCTGGCCAGTCGAGTGAGATCATGAGGAACGCGAAATACCGTAGAGTACCTTTAGACACAAACTTCATGGAATCAGATCACTTTAGCTATGTAGAAGAAAAAACCCGGCAAGTATCGTAAAGTCTCGTTAGACTGAAGCCAATGAAAGGAAATTGTCGAAAAGCAAGAGAAGGTCCATGGGAACGGTGGCACAATTTATTCGTTAGAGTTCAAGTTTAGTTAAATGTATTTCTCCTCATTCAAACCACGTGGGTAGTAAAGGCGTGGTTTTATAGAGTACCTCGATCTTGCCAAGTAGACGGTAAACTTACTGGTCCGAACCTATAGTCTGGAAAGAACACTTATATTCACTAGAATAGGCGGCTCTCTCTGCTAGCGCGACAAAAATCTAATCACGCTATGTGGCCCCACAGGTCAATGTCATCAGAGGCTCGATCTGTTCAACTAACTGAACGTCGGCCGCTTACTGATATAGAAATGCAAAAATGTGGTATCGGTTTCCGTCATCGGTGGTAAATACCGACCAGCAGAGTAACTCTGCGATCAACCCATCCAATCAATATTATCTAAGTCTGTGACTGACAATGAATAGCTTGATTCTAACTCTAAACTATCGTCCATCCCCTATGAGCTTGAACTCGCCGAGAGCCTTAGGGCACCACGGCCGCTGATTCTAAGTGGTATGGCTTATCTTTTATTCTCAATAAGCATCGCTCAGAGAGAATTTAATTAATAACAAGGATCAAACCGGCGACACCCGATAGATGACATGCGTGCCTCGCGTAGTACCCTCTTTTCTTAGAACACGCAGCAACTCCTGCAATTGAACAATAAGAGTGTAAAATGCTTTATTGTATATTGAAAGTACACACACGTTAGTAAAATGTTAGCTGAGAGTTTTTTGCTGAATAAAGAAGCGAATTCCTAAAATATGACTCCAATAAAAAATCTTGCTAGATGATTGCATTACTAACATCTATTTCATCGATGTATACATACATGCATTTGCACGCGCCACGACGTTGTCTATTATGAGCATTTATACCATGCCTGTATGGAAGGCAATTTTACACGACGAAGGTCGGGAATGAGCAGCCTATTCTACTGGCTTGGTCCTTACGTCCGCCGCCACGGCGCTGTTAAGATACATCTTGCTTCTGTCTCCGGCCTGGAGAACATATCAGATATCCACAAATCACCCTGGTAGCCATCCCGTGCTGACCAGCACAGAAGGTCCTCAGTGAGCGATAAAAACTGCATCTTCTTGGCTCCGATGACCCGCTTTTTTAGAAGGATACGTGCCAACACGACGGCGACTTTTTGCAATTGTTTTGCCACATGGGTTACGTAGAGCCTTCCGTTCCGGTGAGCTCGGTGTACAGGCTGACGTCCATGTATCTTGCCTCCCTTTTAGTGGCAATCAGATAGCCGTTCAGGAGAAACCGTACGCCGCGGATACGCTTCTGCCCGTGAAGTACAGGATCTCGGTACTCTGGGGTGTTAGCTGCAGAGGGCGATCTGGAATATACTGCGCTACTTGATTTGGGGCAGCAATGGCTGACTTCTCCAGGGCAGTCTCTTTTCCGGCTCTTGACCATGATGGCTGAGTCGTCAGCATAGACAAGAGTTTGCCATCCCTCGGGAACGTTCCCTAAGCCTGTGGCACACCTGCCGTCATCTCACAATAGTGGGCCCCCGCGCGAAGATATGGGAAAAGTATCCTTCAAATATATGATGCGATCCGATGTTATCTTTACGCTCGGGTTTAGGGCTTTCATAATCTGCTGCCAGTTTGCAGAGTTAAATACATTGCAAAAATCCCATATAATTAGAAGCACGGAGTTTTGCGGTTTCAGACTCTTTGTCATGTCTTCGCTGGAACGCCATAGTACTAGAGCATTGCATCCAACGTCGATTGGCCCCAGCTGAACCCATATCGAGAGTCGGAGAATACGCCCTTCGCCTCAATCCCTTCGAAGCGGATGTAATATTGATGTTCTCACTACGTTTTGTCAAAGTGTTCTAAAGACATATAAGGCAATTATATGGATATGAGGCGCCCGATGGCCCTGGATCCTGCCGCTGTTTTGGGCATGAGGACTACTTCAGTTTGCTTCGAGAGCCTATGAAACTGGCATCATCTAGGGTTTTTTTAGAGCCAATCTCGTTGAGACAATGGTTAAATCGTTTGGAGAAACCGCTCGGCAAATAGTCTTATCACTTTTCCCGGGAGCCAGACGCTATCGAGCATGCTCGATCTCGACCGCGGCGTCGGGGAGCCGGGGTACCCCCTGATCTCCAGGGTGGAATTCGGACCCCGTCACTGAGCCCACCAGCAGATTCCGCGCCGTTGCCAACAATAAGAATTGCGGAAACAAAGCCGTTTCATCTTTTTCAGCCAGCCCGGTTCGGTCAGCCATGACACATCTTTCGGGTTCCATCCTAATATTCACGTCATCCCGCTTGTCCAGTTAGCACGATATTCCACTTGCAAGCCCGCCGTTTTCTCGTCTGCCTCTATCCTGGTCTTGCAATGGGGTTCCTTGTTTTCTGTTGGTTGTTCCCTACTACTCGGTTTGTTTGTTTTCTACTAGGTCACCCACATGCGTTCCAACGTTCACGGTAACCTTTGCAAGATCCTTGAGCATTACCTTTGTATAATGCACCTTATGCAAGCTCAGTTACCTAGTCAACATATTGCTTCAACACCCGCATCGCCTCTCTAAGATTGTATTTCCGCAACCCAATGAGTGTCTAAGGAAGAGGGTTGCAGGCCTCTTAATCATATCTCTCAAGGCAGGGGAAACCCCGCATAGGAGTAATCCACTGACCCCGTGTCCATCACTTGCTGAGTAGCCCGCTTTGTGCCTTCTGCCTCGGGTCCAATTTTAGTATCACCCTGCCAGCCGCCGCTTGCGGTCCGTTGTATAACTACATCTCCCCGGAGAGGGATCCGGGCACCGGAGCAGGGCTCCAAATAGTACTGGTTATAGGGTGAGATTACCCTTACCCTGTGTTCGTAGTTCCCCCTATTGCCAAGTGCTTGGGCCAAGCGTAGAGTCTGTCTGGTCTTAACAGCAGACTTCTTATAAGGCAGTATATAAAGCGCCTGGGTATTTGCCTAATATACGCTTGCCCGCTGTAACTACTATATATCTATCTCACTATGTCACCGTCCCGTACGCTGCACGTCTGGGTAGGGTAGACGCAAGACCTCCCCACCGACCTCTCAGAAGGCACTGTCAGCTACGTCTGGTTTAGTGAGCTTGTGAATTCCACACCAGTCACGTAATCTGCTAGTGTCCATCATGCAGATGGACATGGATCTGTTTTTCCTGAGGAAAAAACACCGCGTTTTTGTGCTGCTCTAGATGTAGCATGGTGTTTCATGCTAGATGCAAGACCAGTGACAAAACGGACCCAACCGTAAACGCGCCAACCCAGAGGCTCTGCCGAGTGTGCGGTGTGGAGTGCGCGGATTGCTCGATCGAACGTTTCATGAACTGTTTGGATACATGTTTCTTCAGCAACGAAGCAATGGGATGTGTATCAATGCTGTTCCATCGTTTGCGTGTTCTAGAACTGGAATTTGCGGAGGTAAAGATAGCACGGATGTTGGTGCGTATGCCCGCATCAGATGCAGAACCGCCTGGCGCCGGTTAAAGCTCCACCCAAGCTCTCACTCTACGGCCGAAAAAAACAGTGTTGGTAATGGGGGACCGCATAGTTGAGCCTTTGGGACCAGCACTGAGGGATCTATTTCCCAAAAATACACCGATAACGACACGCTTAACGCCGAGAATGGATGCGCAGTGTATTCCTAAAGAGGCAGAAAAACAAATCAATCTCATTTATGGACCAGTAGCCGTGTTCCTTTAGGCTGGATACCACGAGTGTATATAGTTCGAGAAGGAATCGCACGCGTCAGCTGTAGAAGTCTTCGGTGCAAGACTGAAGCGTTATCACACCGAATCTGAACTCGATGTGCTGTTTGTATTTCTATTCTCTGTGGACTGCAAAGCAGTCTACGATGACCTTGCTAGAAAAGCCTCTATGGAGAAGGCCACCTTCTTAGCGTTTTTACTGACAATCATCCAGCGCGAAGTCGTACTAAGCGGCCAATATAGCTATAAACGCGTAATTGTTGGAAAGATCGCTGCTATTGTAGCAAGAAAAACGAATTTTACCATGTTGACCTTTACGCTTGTTGCGAACACGCCAATACAGAGCTTCCATTGTGATTGATAAAGATTGAGACGGTAAGCAGACTGATCATCCAAAGTCCTTTTTTTAGAAGTAAAGATTTTGAAAACTGGATTTTGAAAATCCCCGTGAACCTTCGAATCAGCGCCACTTGAGCAGCCAGACCTCGCATGCTCGGATGAGCTCAACGCGTCCAGAGTTTGCTCTACACTACCATGCCTAGACCCAAAGAGACTCCGCCATGCTCCGAATCCATCCAACAAAAGGCCAGTAACACGCAGTGAGGAGAACGCTACCTACCATGCCCCATCTTTACCCTCCCTGAAGGCGTTTCTCATGCAAGCCCTCGAGACATTACAGATCCAGGTTCCCGCGTACCACAACGCTGCATTTGAACGCAATGGCCGGAGAGACGCACGAAACAAAGGTCGGCCCAAACCGAGTCACTAAGAATTGCTCCATAAAACTGCGAGGGTGCTGACACTATCACTTCTCTCACCGACAGCTCTAGAAAGCTTAGATATTTAAGTGCTGACGGAGACGTGGGCCAATAAAGCGTTTAATCTGCCTCGTCTCTACCCTATTTACGAAAGAGAAAGCCGTCGGGCTCTCTAGCAGTGGAGTGCCAATTTTCTGCTATCATCGAGTCGGGGACCTTCATGTTGTACTCGCCGAAGATCACGTCATTGCTCTACATAACCAGAGTATAAGCATCGTGGCGGCATATGTTCGTTCTCTCAAAAAAGAGTCGATTTTGACTATGGTGGAGAAGCTTCTTAGCGGCTTACGAGAAGTGCCTGCCAAAGTCCCGCTCGTAGTCTGTAGAGATTTCAACACTCGCTTAGATCGGCCCACCTCGAGTCGCACAATAGCCCTCGGGAAAACGCTATCGGACTTCGGATGCTGGATTATCAGTCCGCTTACCGTCGCAATCTTTATCAATCACAATGGAAGCTCTGCATTGGCGTGTTCGCAACAAGCGTAAAAGTCAACATGGTAAAATTCGTTGGAACTAATTACTCGTTGAAAAAGAGAGTGCTCATATCAGGTCGCACATTCCAGTTACAATAGACCTTCAGCTACAATCTCTGGTGTCGTTTAACAAGAGGGAAAAGTCGTTGCCACAAAACCTAAGTAAGGAAGCGCTCCACCGGCACGTCCACGAAGTTCTACCCGTGCCAGTATCTCTTGATGTTGAGGCGTACGCTCAACAGCTCGTGGATATTATAAAGTCCTCAGTCACCCCAGTGCACTGCAGAACGAACCCACGTCCGTGGTACGATAGACTCTGTGTCCTAGCAAATAAGGCTCAAAACGCAGCAAGGCACCTGGTGAGGGCTTACCCCACTATGACACCGCTGACTGCCTATCTCTAAGCCATATGTAGGAAAACATATGCCACCCAACGAGTAAAGCATCTCAAGAAATCTAAAACTTCCCTTCTTCGAGAGGCAGAGCGTCTACCTCATAAATGACTCGCTCGTAGTGGCCTCACTCCCTGTGCGCTTAACTCCTCACAAAAATTATCAATCACTTTGCAGGAATATTTAAGGCCAGCGAGTCTATATCCAAAGTACCCTGCTTAATCTATGTGGCCTGGGACGAGGTCACTCTCAGCGAAAGACAGCGCCTTGAGACCGCCTTCACGATGGAAGACGTGATTCTCGCTCTCCCGAGTTTAAAGAACAACAAAGCAGCACGCCCTGATCAAGTAAGGGATGAGCATCTAGAAAACGCACCTAATTTCCTAATTAAGTGAGGAATGAGCATCTAAAAAACGCACCTATTTTCCTGATCAAGTGAGGAATTCGCATATAAAAACGCACCTATTTTGGATCCATGCTAGACGACACTGTTCAACGAATGTCTCCGTGCTGACATGATCCCGTCCTAAGGGCTCGATGCTACACTGCTCGTCATCCCTAAAGGTAAAGGTGGCCCAGCGCAGCTCACCTCCTGGAGCGGTATAGAGCACATATCAGAAGTTGCTCTTGTCGCTACTTACCAGAAGACTAAATCACTTCCTAGAAATGACTGACACCACCCCGACTGAACAGCACGGCTTCCGACAGAATCCCTCAACGACTACGGCATGCGCCAATCTGCCTGGGGCGCCATCAAGGAGGCTCAAGCAAAATCCCAACCCCTGTGCGTCATATTTCATTTATCCTGCCTTTCTAAACTTGTTGGTGGCCATCCTGCAAGGGAACAAAATCCGAATAGATGACGATGTGTCCAAATTGCTCTTTTTTCTCGAGAGTACGGACGTGGCGCAGCGTGACAACTTGAGCCCGTTTCTTTTCTCAGTCCTTATTAAGGATCTACCTGCAAAAATCCGGGGTCTGAGAAATATGATAGCCGTGATCTTGTACGCAGATCATCTCGTCATCTATGGGAAGAGTCGCTTTCAGGTTCAACAGGGTCTAGTCAGACCTCACGCTGCACGCTGCAGACGCACGTACTTCAAGCGGATCCTGGGCCTCCATCGCTCAGCCCGCAACCGACTTGTCTATCTTCCCACGGACACGCCCCTATTTCTGGAAAAGCTCAGACGACGTTTCGATCTGCCAATCTTCCAATTAAGTCAACGTCCTCAAAACGTGGAAGTGCAAGTTTGCTTAAATCAATACGGATTTATTTAGCACCGGAGCCATACAAAACCAGGCTGAAAAGGGCCGAGTCGATCTCACCGCCATGTGGTGAGGTTTGCCGTGCATAGTTTTTACCATGTGCTGTGCACGACCCCCGGGTTTCATGATCCCTCAGATAATTATATGAAATTCTGTTCACTTTACTCAAATTGATTATATTATACTGTTCATAGGGTTTGTTCATAATGCGCTATTTTTTTCACGCTTCCAGCGAGAGAAGTAATGCAGCGATTTTGCGCATTCCACTACATGGTACTTGGCACACCTCGGCAGGCAGAGCCGGCAGGTGCACAACTCATGCTCTATGTGAAAGGCGGCGTTTGAACATACCAGGTAGTTGTAACCATGCACTATACACCCGGTGTATACGTTGCCACTGTCACATGCATGACTGAACCAAACGTCCAAACCCCCGACCTCCCGTCGGGTCTCTTCGACTTTAGCTTCCCACTCCGAATTAGTACATTTGTGAGGTACTTTACGTGACATATTCAGCTTTAGTTAGATTGTTTCAGTAGCTAGTGGACAGTCTCCGTACTCGGAAAGACAAGCAAAGCACTCGCTTTATTTTTAAGGAGGAATACCTTATATGCTTGGTGCTACGCCTTGTCAAGACCATACACCAACCCCAGACTAATCTTAAGCATGAAAAGCCTCACTGCGAAAAAAATGGACAGTCTTCAGACATTGCCTACTTCCTCGTAAAGGTGGATAAGTATCTTCTGCACTGTTTTGCTTATATGCGCTGTAAACATCGTTTCTGTGTAATGAACCCAAAGCCCGAGAGACTGCAAAGTGTTAGCAAACTTAAATGATTGGCCGCAGCAACGTATAACGTCTCTGGCGACATCCACGCCTGAATTCCAAGGCGTTGGGCATCCTGGTGTTTATCTTAAGTCCCTTCGAGACAAAGAACGCAATCTACTATAAAGGTACTGCGCGTGATGGCACCTAGGTCGCAATGAGCGACCACGACATCATCTGCATGCATTACCACCATGGCTTTTTGGTACTCCTGTCGGACGTATCCGGCAAGGTCAGCAAGGTGAAGATCAATCGAGACGCAGCGTAGCGGGTCTCCTTGCGGAGTTCCCACATTTTGTTTAACTTCCAATACACCATGCTCATCGTCTGCCAACAAGGTGTCCTCATCAAATCCCTAGCGGAGGCATTAGGGATTAGTTTAGGCAGTGTGCATTTTATCCTACACGAAAACTTGAAGATGAAAGAGCTTAGAGCAAAATGGCTGCCGCATTTGCTCAACCAAGGCCAAAAAGACGCGCCTGTTTTGGCTTTACAGCGAAATTTGGCCAAGACATGCTTGCCATAACACTCAAGAGCGAGCGACCCACTCTCGCTTTATCGGAATGCTTCAACCAACAGATGACGAGGGGCTTTGTCAAAGGCTTTTAAGCAGTCAATAAAGACTATATACAGATGACCTTTAGGTTGTGCAACAGTTCGTTCGTTGTTGCTGGCTGTCATCCATATTCTAAACAAAAGTATGCTTAGAAGTTGCCATTTATTATGTTCATCCCCTGCTATGGATGACGAATCAGCTGAACTTGCAATATAGACATTTGTGATTTTATTACACAAACTGCTAAAGAAGAGAATGCCTGCCTAGTTAGGAGTTCGTAGGTATACTGGAAGCCGGTGATTCTGTTTCGCATAGAGTATCGGTATTCCAGGGCTCAACCTCAATTCGCATCCGGTAATAATATATGGCAACATCGTTTTCGGTTGCACCGCCAAGCGTGTTAGTGCATTTTGCTTTAGGTCCACCTGTTACATATATCGTACGGCCTTTAGTCTAAGATTACGCAGATATTTGGTCCCAAAGTGAGCAAGGAAATTTAAGACTAGCCTAATCACTGCACGATTACGTTAATAATTAGTCTCGGAGAGAGATAGCATCTCTAAAGGTATTCTGGCCCCTACGAATATAATCTGTGCCACTACTAAGCTAGGCCTTCATATTGCTTCTTGACAACTGCTCAGGTCAAATAAAGGTGCCGGCCAAAAAGATTTTCTGCGATCACCCCAGCATTTGCCTCCTAAATTTCGTTAGAAACCTGGGTGCTACACCAAGGAACAGTCTTATCTGGCAGTGTCTTTTCTGGGAACCCTGATTAAAATCTTACTCGCCTATTGATGTTCTCCCTTGCGCCCTGTCCTCCAATCGACTTGCGGATCGTGTTCGGCATCGTTTATTCCACTTGTTGTCCATGTTCAGTTATACTTGAAGTACAGTGTCTAGTGCCTATCTCAAGCAATTGAATAAACACCTTGAAACGTTAAAGGAAATATTAGAAGTGCATTTTTGACTATCCTCGATTTATATCACGGTAAAACTTGGACGCTTGTACTAGACCACAGATAACTTGCGTTAGAAGTTTTACTATTTCTTTTCTGATACACAGGCAGGCCTATGACGACCATGCGTCTTCCAATTACACGCGTTTTGTGCCTTAGTCGTCCGGAGTTACTTAAGAACTATACGTTGGATGATAAGCTTCCTTCGCCGAGAATGTGTCTGAAAAGTAGTATGCTTTCAAATTTGTTCCAAGTTTTACAAGTGTAAATATATATCCGTTCTAGAGGATGTTCGCGAGAGTATGTGGTTTCAGCATGACCAAGCGCCACCGCAATTTATTACTGCGGTACGCGTTTGCCTCAACGGGACCCTCGAGAATCGGTGGATTGATCGAGAAGAGCCGATTGCTTGGCCACGGCGGTCGCCCGATATAGAATTGCCATGTTCTAAGACGTGCAACGAAACCCGATTCTGTCAAATAGTTTGCGAAGCATCTTCATCGTTCATGCATGCATTCAGTCTCGACATGCGCTTCGGAAAATTTGAATAGCTCCGCAAGCATGGATCGCCACAATATTGGCGCCAAAATAATCATCATATTTTTTCAGTAGCAGTCAGTTTTGAGCGCTGCAAATGGACGTAAGGGCTATGGTTTTGAGGTATTGAACGTCGTCTATGTTTGGCAATTACACCAGTGTCACAATTTCTAATAAGTTTAGTGAGTGTATATATATATGTATATGATGTGGCTTCTAATTCCACAATCGGGATCAAGTTGTTGATCTAGGTATATTCGAAATTAAGACTATTGTGCTTTGTTTACGAGGACACATGCACCATGATTTCAATACTAATAATTATACACGTGTTTTTATGAATTGTTAGTTTTTATACACAGTTGGTATGAATTGTAAAGATGCTGTGCCAGTATTTTGTTTGTGCGTATATTTGCAAGTGTGTTGTTTCGCCTAGTGTTCGGCGTTTTCACAAACGCAATAAATGCTGCTTTGAAGGCTCCATGACGGTCAATAACACTGTGATTACCATATGTGTAAAGTTCTCATACAAAGCACTTCTTAGATTCTTTTGAGAGCGATTTTCTGCTTTGTTGTTTGACTCATCTATGTTAAACTATTTTTCTTTACCGAAAACTTCAGCGTTATGAAATGTAGTTCTGTTAATAGACCACGTTTTAAATTGAAGTATATATATATATTTATCTTCGCTATGTTAGCACTTTGGAACGGGCAGTTGTCTCCGCGCGAACGTGTCTTGGGTGCTGTCCAACCGCCCTAATTAGCCCTAGAATCGGAAGGAGAATCAAATACCAACGAACGTTCGTCGGTTAGTCTTTGAAGTTCAACGTTATAACCATCCCACCCATCACTGTTTAATAATGCTTTAAGCCTATCCGCCGCCTGGGTCAATGATGACGACACGCTTGCGAGTCCTGCCACCATGACCGCGTCCGGCACACCTAGGCTGCCTAAATAAACCGGGAGCATTACGTGTTCCCTTGCCACAGCGGTCAGCCTAAGATTTAGTATGTTCTCTAAAATGTCCAAGCTAAGTCCATTAAATGGCTCTAATAGCCCGTTTGATAAAAAAAAACAGGTTGCAACCTCTGAGCCGATGTGTTAACCTCGTGGCTGAATAACAAGATCTAAGCCCCTGCCTGTGGCGATGTCAAGTTTGTCTCTTTGAGTCACCTAGCAGCTCCAAGTTAACCTTGTCCACTAGGCGACAGCCCGGGAGTAAGTTATAAGGGTTTGTTAGATCTAATGGCTCAACTCCGTTGTAGGCTGTGACATATACTTCACATATGACCGGGTTTAGTATCAGGCCGCTAATCGCACCAAAATCAATAACCTATCGAATATCGTAAAGCACTGTCGGGATGTCCCCGCCCAGAACCCGGTCATCCAAGTATCAGGTATTAAGAGCAGGCTGCAGTGAATCCACCAATTACTTGATACACAAACAAAAAAGTGGAGGACCCAGGTGACCACCCTGCTGAAGACCTGTCTGCGATAGCATAGCGCTATGGGGCATTACCAGATGGGATGGTTCTGAACCATTGGCCAGGTTCGTCTGGTGAAACAGTAATGGTACCTACGGCTATATATATATAACATTTTGTCATCTCTGTAAATATAATAATATATATATATATATAATATCAAATCATGCAACACTGTCACTGCTTTGCCGCCTTAAATAAAATTATTTTTTGCTCCGTTATATATAACAAACAATCACCTTTGTTATCATATGAAGGGCGTGTGTACTACAATTTATCATGGCCATATACGTAATGTTTCCAGTATGCGTACTTCTACAGGAAGCAGATAACCAATCTCAAACTAGGCGGGTACTATTTGAATTTGCAAGCGCCCATTTGGCGATCCGCACAACAAACGATCTGTTTAAAACTCATACCTGGCCATGGCTTTTGGAATGATGGATTGCTAGCTCCTTAGATAATTAGAGCGTATATCAAAAAGTGCCCGACAGTTTACATTGTGCTAGTTGCTGTAGAACAGATACAGGTGGCTTGCTCGAAAATTGAGTCTATATTAGGAAAAGCATCTGGTGGCACGCTCAGATGACACCTGAACCGCGGGCGCCCGAGAAACGTGCCTTGGACGTTTTTGTTGTTTTTTTTTTGTTTCTGTATTTTTTTTCTTTCTTTTAGTCAGGTTCCAAACAGGAGATCAGTATGTGAGTTTAAGAAAAACAAGATATTTATAACGGCAAATGTACACATGAGAAGTCGTTAACGTGAAGCCGCGGAAGATAGTATTCACAAGGCGCAAATTAATGTCAGACGTAATGTATATGCCTAGGTCACGTTTAAATAACAACGTCGGTGAAGTACAATCGTTAATTTTGTAGTCGACAGCCGACTGCAAAACAGCTTAAAGAGTCACTTGAGTCACCAGGGTAATATAGTTTTCAGACATCTGGATATCCAATATATTTGACGTTATGTGACAGGTACTTCAAATATCCAAAACAAAATGTTTGTACAGAATAAAAGATAAGCTTCCGTCGTTAAGCACGCCTTAATATGCTGGAAATGGCCAATTACCCTTTACTTTAAAATTACAGTCACTCAAAAAATAAAAATAATATATTAATTTATATATTTAAAAAAAACTAATTCTAGACTATCATCCGTGTAGGCATAACGTCAATGCCCTCCATATATATACAGGATGTTGCTGAAATTTTTCATAATAGATATAGGGGATTGTAGAGCTCGTTGAAGCAAATATTTTTACCAACGGAACATGGTCTCTGAGAAGTCTTGTTTCGGAGTGAGAGTGAAATTACGAGAATTTGTGACACTAGTGTTTTTGCCCGACCTAGGAGCATAAAATGTGCTGTTGCGAGACAACCATTCCTTCTATACTAAGCACAGCGTCGTGTTCCTGAGAAAATTCTGCTCCGTCTAAAGAATATACAAGGCCGGTCAAAAGACGCGACATGGTCGCTTAGAAGAGAATTAGAAGAGAACCACTCACAGCGCTAAAAACGGACATAATCAGCATATGCGCATTCCATGACGATCATTTTGGTACCAAATCTATGTTAATGCGAGCTGTGGTTGCGGAGTGATGACGATTTTTTGGAGAGCATCTCCAGGTTAAGTGCATGAAAAACGCGCTGCGGCTGTCGCGCGACACGTCGGCGGTAGTGAACGTCGCCACACAGTCATTTTTCATGCACTTAACCTGGACATGCCCTCCGAAAAATCGTCATCACTCCGCAACCACAGCTCGCATTGACATAGATTTGGTACCAAAATGATCGTCATGAAATGAAAAAAATTGCTGAATATGTCGCTTGAGCGCTGTGAGTGGTTGTATGGTTATGATTTTGAAGTATTTGGCGTGAACGCTAATAAAGAACTTCATTTATGGCGAATTCTGTTCTAAGCGACCATGCCGCGTCTTTTAACCGGCCTTGTATATTCTTCAGATGGAGCAGAATTTTCTCTTAGTTGTCTCGAAACAGCACATTTTATGCTCCTTCTTCTCAGAAACCATGTTCCATTGGAAAAAATATTTGCTTTAACAAGCTCTACAATTCCCTATATCTATTATGAAAAATTTCTGCAACACCCTGTATATATATATATATATATATATATATATATATATTTAAACAAATCTGTGATCACACTTTGTTGCTATGTTGGAGTCATTTAAAGCAATAAGAAGCAAGTTTGTAAACAAACACGTTTTTTTAAATTATTGAAGGTTTCGGGAACGCATGGTGCACACGCGTCACTGGCAGCTGATGGAGACCAAGATGGAACCCACAGACTCGCTAAAGCCGGATCTCGAATATATTAAAGCAAATATAACTGTTCGTTAGTTTACGAGAAACCTCATGCTCGTGCACTACCTCGCAAGTATTATACATTGGCTATTCAGATAATACACCTGTTGTGTTTCTGTCATACTTAGTGATACCGCGTATAAGCGTCAAAATATTTATTCCGTTTCCTTGCACTGTAAAGTTGACTGCGATAGAAATGTATCATTAGAAAAATATGTTTTTTAATCGAATAAGACAACTTAAGATAATCATGCTAACGTAAATATGATAACTACCCTTTGCAGCTGTTTATAGGCACGCGGGTCTCAGGTTTATGGCTATGCAGTCGAACATGATAGAGGGACAACGAATTCTGCGCTCAACTAAAGTTTGTTTGTGCATGGCCGCATCTCTTAATGATGCATAATCTCGCCCTGATATACAGTGGAGCCCAACAATCGTCTTGAAGAATCTTGTGCCGTATCAAAACGAGTCCTGGGAAGATTTACGAGCGTCTGATGAATGTCTTGCGAGCGGTGCATCTCTACCTGAGAAAAGACAGTGTTGAACAGCCTGAAGTCTATGAAGGCATGGGATAGTACAGACACGGCAAGTTTTAGCACAATAAACAACTAGTAGCTGTTATTGTTATTATGGCAGCTGGACTATTAGAGCTATGTTGTATGTGCACAAATACACACACACCTAATGTTACCTGCCTACGCTGGTCATTTGTGCATATCCGGTACGCAGGGCAGTTACCTTCAAACAGCTCTAAGACTTTAGATACGTCACTACCCTTAAACAGAGAGAGACTGATTCGACTTAACACTAGATCGACCCGTAATCTCCTGTTGCTGTATTTAGTTAATAGTTGGTTTCTGTGATCACTTTTAGCTGTCGAGATGCGCCGCCGTCCTACCTGAGTAACTTCCGGCAAGGCAATCGTCGCTGCATTCCGCGAAGCGACATTCACGGAGAGGATCAACAATGGCACTATTTTGCAACACTTCTCTAGTCCGCTGGCCACCTAATCGACCTAAAGAATCGCAGTAAACAATGAATCCACAAAGTAAGTGTCAATGGTAAGATCATTAGCACATCCGGCAGAAGAAATTAGTCAGAAGTTGAACGGTTTTGACGTCGAACTGCGATGAAATCGCTGCCGCTTCTCCACATTGCTGGACGTCGTCTCGTCTTGAAGTTCTTGTACCACCATCTTCACAGCTGCCAGCAGGTCACAGTAACTACTGATGCACGTGATTCGATCTGATTAGCTTTGTTTTCAGGCTGCCATATATCTCGTCCGTGCCGGTTTCGGATATTGTGAGCTGCAACTACACAGGTCTAAAAAGTGATTCTTTTGTTTCTCTACTCGTTCACATCTGATAAGACTGGATTGACTTTGGTGGCTGGATTATGTGCGAACTGCATAATAGTTTAGTTCATGCTCGAACTTATATTTTGTATTAAATTTTAACCACACATTGGCTCTGCAAATCTAAAAAAATAAAGATTGAATTTTTTAAAAATTTTATTCCGAAGGAGGTAGTTTAAATCGGTGCTCTGATACGGTCGACCTAATCTCCGTGTCTGGCGCTGCAAAGGCGGGCTTTTCAATTGGTCAACAAGAAAACAAACAAGTAAACGTTTATTTACCATGCCAGAGTTGCAGGCGACGGCTTGCAGGTGAATATTAAACTCAACGACAAAGATCACAAGTAAATAGCTAAAAGAAAAGTACTAGGCCTTATTTGAATCAGATGCATAGTGACATTAAGCTCAGAGACATTGATCACAAATTGTTGAAAATACTTAGTTTAGTATTGGTGGCTATGTTGTTCTATTGAAAATTGGTGCGCTATATATATATATATATATATATATATATATATAAAGAGAAAGAGAGAGAGATAGGGAGAGAGAGAGAAAAGAAAAGTCTGTATATTTATATATGTATACGTTCTGTAGATACTGCGCTAATGTCAAGCAGTCTCTCAAAGCTTGCGCCTCATAGCTAGACAGCATAGACTTTGCTTCAGAGAAGTGATCCAAGTGGACTCGGGGTGCAGATAGGAGGCGCCTTTGATGTTCGAGAGATCAAGTGATCCTTTGTCGTTTCTTTCTTCGGTTAAAAATTAGGTTCTGTCCTCCTACAGGTGAGTGTCCACCTGGCCAGCTTTGGTCGAGAATAGCATTGATTGCTCCCCCTTCTCTCCTTCCCGTTCTCTCTCTCTCTCTCTGTATTTCTTCCTGTCTCCCAGCTTTACTCCTTTATCTGTCTTGATGCTCAGTGCGACGACACGGGATGCGCTCTGCGGCCAGGCATAAGGCTCTGTTGCATTTATTTTTCTCTGCGAACCTTTTCCGCAAGCAACAAACAGGTCTATATATATATATATATATATATATATATATACACATATATATATATATATATATATATATATATATATATATATATATATATATATATATATATATATTAGGCAGCGTTGTGTGAATACACCAGATCTAAAAAAAATCATATATATATATATGTATATAGCTGAGTTTTTTTAATTTTTTTAACGCAAGGACATCGTGGTGTATGAGCCGCCGCTGTTCCTTGATGTGTCATCATCGCTTGTCTACGAGACAGCCGGCTGCTGCTGCTGATGATGATGAGGCTGATGGTGGAGGTAGTGGTGGTGGTGGTGGTGCAACACCACAGTCATTGCCAGCACCTCAACTTGAACGCTAACATAGCGAAGCTGCTTCTGTTGCGACTGGTGATGATGGTGAGGCCTATTCGTCGATGTAGGATCGCCCTCGGTGGATTGTTCACTAGCTTGCTCTTCCACCTTCTCTCTCTCTTGCTCTCAGAGGGCGAGAGCGCGCGCTCTCTGGCTACCGGCCTAGCTATTCGGGTAGCAAAGGCAGCAGACTCGGCGGCGGCGGCGGCGGCAGTGGCGATGGCGATGATTATCGCAGCGGGGCGGGCAGTCGGGCAGCGGGCGAAAACCGGTTATCGCTCGTTCAATATGTTCCTTCCTGGTCGTTGCTGCTCCTCCACCACCATGACCACCACCACCACCTCGACCTCTGCTACCGCTTCTGCTCCTGATCCTGATCCCGCTGCTGCTGCTGCTACTGCTGCTGATATTGCTACTACATCCATTCGGCCGTAGCTCGGAGCGGTCATCGTCTACTACAGCAACATAGACAACACCAACAACAGCAGCTACAATTAGTACAACAGCAATAACAACACCAACAACAGCAGCTACAGTTACTACAACAACAGCAGCAACAAAAACAACAACAACAACAACATAAACAGCAACAGCTACATTTACTACAACAGCAATAACAACACCAACAACAGCAACAACAAAAGCAACAACAACAGCAGCATGAAAAACAATGGGTATAATTACTACAACAATAGCAGCAGCGACCGCCGTAACAGTAACAACAACAGCTGTTGCTGCTGCTGATAACACAGCTACAAAGGTTACAGCTGGTACTACTACTACTAGTATTACGCTTACGACTGTGAAGTTTACCACAGCCAGTAGTACGGGGAGGTCAGCAGCAAAGACAACAACAACAACAACAATTGCAACGCGACTCCTTTACCAGCCCTCGTTACTTTGAGTCAGTCCACCAGCGAGGGAGGGGCCAGCCGCAACAGAAATACCTCAGCAGCAGCGGCGGGAGAAAGCTGGCCGAGCTATATCAAGCAGCAACAACAACAACAAAAGAGAAAGGCAAACGGCCAGTTCTTTCGGCACCGCCGTTCATCGACATTTCAGGCTGGCTAGCGGGCTGGCTGGCTGGGCCCGTCTCCTCAAATCCCGGACCCCCGCTGAACCCCCGACATCCGACATCAGCTCATCCAGCTAGCAGCTCGTCTTCGCTTAAGGGCCGGACTTCACCATTCTTCGCCACACCATCGACCCTTGCTGCTGCTGCTGATGCTGCCGCTGCCGCCACCACCACGAGCAGCATGTCCGAGTCATCGAAAGGCCACACGCGGCCGTCAATGCAGCAGCGGCGGCTGCCACTGGACCACAACTGCAGGACTCCCCCTGTTCCAGCAAAAGAGAGCGTCGGCAGGCCGCCTCTGCCATCCGGCTGGACGACGACGACCACGACAACAGCCAGTGTGAATGAGCCACCACCACCACCAAGTCTCGAGTTCGCTCACTGGCGCGTCCGATCGAAACGAAAGGGAAAAGAAAAATTGGAAAAAAATCTTGGGATTCGGCGACGGTGGTTCGAATTTGGCGAGCAGGCATGATAGCGAGAGATGGTAGGAACAGCAGAACAATATTGTCGCCTTCGCCGTTGATGCTTTTGTTGCTGTTGTTATCGTTGTTGCTGTTGTTGTTGTTGTCGTTGTTGCTGTTGTCGTTGTCGTTGTTGTTGTTGCTGTTGTTATCGTTTGTTATTACTATCGTTGTCGCCGCTAAAACGGTGCTACATATGAGCAAAATAATGGTGATCCTGCGTAGCCCGGCCTCAGTGAAAAGCAGGCACTGCGCGCCAACCGAGGGGGAGTTGGTCGGTGACGCTTTCTTTCCTTTGCTGAGCGAAACTGTGTGTGTGTGCTTTTTTTTTTATTCGTTCTCTTTTGGGTGTCGGTGATTTTTTTTCCTGAAACTTTTCATAGGCTAAAACTCACTCAGAAGAAAAAAACGGCGACGACGACGACGACAACGACGAGACTAAAACCTGCTCAACCAGGCTGAGCGTCCTCAAAACAAAGTCGAGAGAACAATGGCAGAATTGGCGGTACTGCCAGAGAATTGGACGGGTTGGTCGGCGCTAAACAAAACTTGTCTGGGAGCCGCAGGAAGTAGATGGGAGTTCAGCTTATACTGCATGAGCGTTATTTTTGCTGCTCCTCGTTCCCGCCGCGATTGCCATGTTAGCGCCGCGCACTGCGGGGCAAATGAGTGACAATACTTTATCGTCAAACTGATCCCACATACAAAATCTCGTTGAAAAATCAAAACTCTTGACTGATATGTATATACTCACGCATGTACACATGTCACCATTTTCTATCAGGCGCATTTAGAGCTGCAGCATAAGCAGACATGTTGAGATATCTAGAATTTTCCTAACAGCCCCTGCAAATTCAATCGGCAACAGAGATCCCCAGAGAAGTCGCGACACCCCGGTAGATGACAATTATAACTAGCGCACTAGGCCCCTAGACTACGCCGCCACTGATAATATATATATATATATATATATATATATATATTGATATATAATCGTGAAGATGGCTTCCGACTATATGGAACCTGGTGCTCTGTGTGCAACCCAGTACATTTTATGCAAATAACAATATGAGTGTACAAATCGAACAATAAACGCAACATTAATTTAATCTCCAAGCACTACACTGATAGTCCCGCCTTCCATACACACCAATGAAAGGCTGCGATGCAAAAAATTGCTCACTGCTTTGCAAGATAACTTGGCATATGTATCTCTACCAGGGTATCTGCCCGAGCCTCAATATAGATAATTATGTTTGTCTGTATTGTGGAACGATAAATATAGATACTTATCATCTCTTAAACTGCCCCAAACTGAACACCTGCTCGACGGCAACGCACTTGACAAAAACAATATATACATGTGACCAAATGTAATCAATTTTGTACCACTCATACGGCGATTAAATACGTACAGAAATAAATCGAACAATAAATAGGAATTATAACAAACGCTGGTCAATGAGCTGTTTTTTTCTATACGCTGGTTTATATTGTTGTTAGCATACGCGCTTAACATATCTAGCTCTTGACCATAACAGGTAACACACTGTGGCTATTTTGAAGCACATTAATTTTATTACTTACTTAATTAATAATTATTAGTAAAGTTAATAGAGGCTAACAGAACGAGAATCTCAACCATGCGTGTCATGGGAACAATTGTGGCGCCCTTTGCAGAAAGGACCATGTCGTAATCTGTTGGCCAAGCCATATATATATATATATATATGTATTATTTCTCGTATCTTGGCGTAACCTTGACACCTCGACTGACTTTTGGCAGACCCATCGAGGAACTGCGAGCAAAGGCCACGGCTGCGATTATGCTACTCGGAGACATTCGAGACCAATGAAAATATCGAGGATGAAAATGACCCCGATACTCCAGTACTGTGTCTCAGTAATTGCGCCGCATGTAACACTACGCGATCTCAAAAGTTTAAACCGTGTAAAGGCGTACTTTGTGAAACGTGTACTAGGATTACCCAAGAACGCGTCAGCTACCCTGGCACTAGAAGTTTGCGGAGAACGCACTCTGGTAGAAGACTTAGTCCTAGACAAATTACCGACCAGTGCGATTACACTCGACATGTACAGAACATTCAGGGAAGACCAAAACGTAAATTTTGTTATGTGTAACTATACAGATGGGCCTGCTTTTCGCTAAGAGAAGTGGAAACGTGCCTTCCAAAGTAACCGATCCTTAGTGTGCAGGGTAACATGGCACGGTTATCACCATTATATGTGCCTCAAGGGTGAATGTTATGATATTAACGACTGTGTGTGTAAGTTTTGTGGTGAGTGCAACATCTGTCGATATCATGTTCTAATATGTTCGGCAATAGACTCATACTCGTAACAAGCGCGTGTGAACGAGATATTGTTACAATTTCGTAGCAAACCATGTGTTTCAATCCAATCCTACTACCAACAACTATAGTGAATAAATATGATGTGTATATATATATATATATATATATATATATATATATATATATATATATATATATATATATATAATATATATATTACTAACTATTGCGGAACTATTACAGAACTATTGCGTGCTGCATTACACGTGATGAAACCCGTGGGCTGCAAACGCCGTAGTTAGATGTCTATTCTTATATCCGGCTACTCGCTAGGTCGTACTTCCCATTGCTACCGCATTTTATGTATATTCCTATGTCGATGTCCTTTAACTTCTTCGTCCTTTAACTTGAGCTCGTTCACTTCATAGTGGCGGCCTGAAACACGCTTGCCCTAGGGAGACTCCATCGCAAAGGAAATATTCTATTTCGACAAGATCTGGCTAAGTCCAAACCCGTTTTCTGAAAAAAAATCGGACTCCATCTAGTAACTGTAGATCTGACTCTCCTAGTTAGTCCCCATATGAGTGATATACCAAATGTTGATATTGGTTCTACTTTAAGCTTGAAAAAGCTGGACGCGGTATGTGTTGACAATATTTGCGGATTTTTAATTGCTGCTGGCGCTCGAATAGCTTTTCCTGCTCTGCTTTTAATAGTTCTATATAATGTCTGTATCAACTCTCTGCATAGATCTCATATAGTTTTTTATAATATTTATATCTGCTCTACAGATATGTGAACTGTTGGCGTTCATACCGGTGTCCGGACGTTATACGCGTGTGTGGTCGGTCTTGGATACCGGCCTACCGGTCTTGGAACATAGGTGTTTCATCTTAGTTGAGCATCGCTTAAATGACAGCACTCGCAATTTATTTCTTTGGGACTCCTAGGATACAAAAAATAGGTAACGTTTGACAGTCTGCGCAGAACCGCATGTGTAAATTTGTACTCAGTTGGTATCGTTGCGACACGCTGACCGATTGAATTCACACATAGTATTATGAGAAGAGCCACAACAGCAATAATAATGATAATATACTTTCTAACGTTGGTTACTTGTTATGTGAATGTTATGAATATGTACAGGTATCACAATTGCTAATAATAATAATAATAACACACAACCCACAATCGTAGGGAAATACAAAAAAATTGAATAAATAATAATTTATAAAAAAATATAATAATAATAGTAATAATAATAATAATAATAATAATAATAATAATAATAATAATAATAATAATAATAATAATAATAATAATAATAATAATAATAATAATAATAATAATAATAATAATAATAATATATTATTATTATTATTATTATTATTATTATTATTATCATTATTATTTGAGTGTCGGTGACCAGTCAACATCATATTGACGTTACTTCTCTGTAGCTCAAGTGACAGCCTGTGTCAGAGGAACACGGTCGATTTTGGCTTCGCTGTGGCTTCTTCAAAGAGTTTCTTCTTAATCTCTTTTGTCAGTTTGAGTGCATCCTTGCCCCTGACGTCAGATGACTCGAGACCGCATGGCCATCACCACGCGGTCTTTAAAAAGATGCATAGGCGAATAGGCGCCGTTTGTGCATCACCCGTTGTTGAATGATGTGGTCGACGCCCGCGCTGGTTAATCCACACGACAGCCGTACGCGTCAGAGTCAATGACGTTCCATGCCAGCGGAATGTCATCGATTCTGGCGCTAATGGTTATAGTCTCAGTCCCGGCTGGTGAAGCCATTCGGTCGACGACTATCGTCCCTCTTCAGTCCACAAGGCTCCATCCAGTGTAGCGCGGCAGCCGGCTTGTCTGAAAGAGCGCCTAAATGTCATTGATGAGACGCTGTGGCGGTCCTGCGTGAGCCCGGCCAGCTTAGTGCAGTTAAGCCGGTGCAGGCCGCGCTCTTCGATTTTCCATAACGTGGACCTTCCGCTTTCTTAAACATGGAAATAGAAAAACTGGGGCCATTGGCGGCACGAAACTGGTCATCGGCGAACTTACTGCCTGCGAGCTCGGTCGGAAACACGTCGAACCACGCTCCGCGGCGTTGGATGAGACCGCTGTCAGTCTAATGGCATCCACATCTAACATTTAGCAAGCCGACCGAAAGGTTAAAAGGGTATCGTGAGTGGCGATTTGGTTCCACCCCTTCTGCCTAGTGATGCCTTCCTCAGAAGGACGATGTTGTTGGTGGTTGATGAGTCCGCCGGCACTAGCGGCCACTGCGGAGGCGCAGCTGTGTGACGAGGCAAAGGAGGCGGCCAAGGCAAGGTCCGTACCCGAGAAAATGCTCATTCCACCTAACCGGGCCGGTAAGTTTGCCTACATACATGCCTTAACCTCGAGCGTCAGGTCAATCATGTTTTCCAAGGCTCTCTTCACCTGGTCGTCGAGGTCCAATGTAGCTGCCGGTAGAAGAAAGGCAAATGAGGTCCACAGTACGTACAAAGCTTTTTGCAGTCCCATTGCGCGCCGAGATGGTTCACCCAGTGGCCAAGTCGGGAGCGTTATTCGCCTTTCTTGGCCAAGACCGAGCTGATCATCTCGCGGGGAAGACCGCAGTACCCAGCAGGTCCAGCTCATACCGGTCCTCTAAAATGATGTCTCGGAGCTTGTTAGTAAATTCAGCGTTCATGTGCTGTGATCTTCGTCTTTAAAAATCTATAGGAATCACAATTAGAAGAGTTGAGCTGCAGCCCGCTTCATTGCTCGAACGCTCTTGAGACCATTGATGTTCCCGAGTAACACCGATGAATCGTGTCAAGAAGGGTCCCACCGTCGAGCTAGAATAGAGGAACCCTGGATGCCACCTGCTTGACGTACTGACGCAGAAGCAGGCTAAACGCAAGAGAGGCCGCTACGGCCCCCTGCTGACAACCGACTGATGACGGGAATTTAACTTCACCAAACATCAAGGGAGTCGGCCTGCTATATGCCTGATGCATAATTGGATAGAGAACCGAAACTCGCTTGGAAACTTCAGTTAAGGTGTACTTTTGTTTGTTTAAATGCGAATAATAATAAAGTTATTATTTCCACAATATTTTTCTATTAAATCCACGAAACTACATTTTTATTATTATTATTATTAAGCTACCAGTTTGTACCGATTACATTAGAGACACTCGGCCCCATCAGCACAGGCTCAACAAAAATTCTGAAGGATATCGGAAAACGAATAGAAGTCATCACGGACGACCGACGCGAGGCGAAGTTTTTGAGGCAGATGATGTATTTGGCCGTTTGTAGATGGAACGTAGTTTCCATCATAGGCGCCATGAATTGACAAGCGAACAAAGCAAGATGAACCTGGTTTAAAGGTCAGACCTCACAATTAATATAACAGAATGATAATAAACTAATAATAACGATAACTATATCACTAGAATGAACATCACTACATCGCTGCCTGAGACGTATCGAACAAACTATTGTAAATCCTTACGTAATGCAATACAAAGATCATGCGGACACATAGTAGCTCAGATACGGCGTAACGAATCAAGTACAATCAACTTGTTTTAACCGCTGAGCTTAAAATCGAACCAATTAAATATTAACAGCGGAAAATAAACAAATCTTAACTAAAATTAATATTAGTAGTAGTATTAAGTCGAGTTCGGCGGCGTTGTGAATTTGCCCGTGCCTTGCGACCGGAGGAGACACATAGGTACCCGGGTTCAAGCCCCATCGTTGTACATTTGTATTTATGGGGTTCTGTCTATGAAGCAATGCGAAAAGCAGTCCCATGGACGTTAAATCTTGGCTGAGGGTCAGCTCGAAAAGTTTATTAGTCGTAGTAAATTACGTTATTCTTTTTGCAGTTGTCGTCGTAAAAAGCTATAATGAAGACAAACGAAATCAATCATGATACTTTAGATCGGGAAGGTTCTGCCTGTGTATATAGCCGCTAAGAGGAGAAGTAAGAAACGCCTTAACGATGATACCTATTTCATTATGTATATATATATATATATATATATATATATATATATATATATATGTTACAAGCGCATGCAGCACGAAGAATAAAGATGCGAGCTTCGAGCGACCCTTCTGCAATCGTACACCTGCGAGTAAAGGTTAACGGAGACTTGTATATTACTGTGATCATTTAACGTGGAAAGGGATTCCATCATCAGCGTGACCATTGGGTTGGGAAAACATGTCACACCTGGGAATAAAACGAGCACTTACTTACTGTGTCCGTGATTTAAAAACGAAAAATCAGCTTAGCCGTAAAACGTCAGGCTCTGCCTCTAAAACCAAGGCGCTTAGTTGTCAATTCAGTTTAGTTTATTACTTTCAATCACAGGCTTCTTACAGAACATCCGTGTTTCATACATTGTTGTACTTGTAACTCCAGTCATATCATATATATATACGCAATCCTAGAAAACGTTATACTGATTTGTATATATTCATATATATATATAGACAGTGTGGCATGGAAAAGGTAGAGTACGTGATTTTCGATTTCGACACGGCCTTGCTTAGCAAGAGTATACTTCAAGGTAATTTTGCATTTTGATACTTCATTTACAAAGCATATTGTGTAAAACTTAAAAATTATCCAAAGCCTTCTAATCCCGTGTAATACAAGCCATGTTAAGAGCTAACGCGTCTTTGCATTATTTGGTTATGTCTGCTTAGCGTGGTTTAATCAGCTATCGCACGGCTGGCAGTAAGTTTAATAATTACGTGTCACTGACGTTACGGACTGAATACATTGCGTATATGTATTTACTACCGTAAATCTATACGCGAATGTAGGTATGCGTGTGTACACTGTTTTAGAGAATCTTCTGCTTCTTATGAAAGCAGGCATAGTTCTGTGGAAGGATAACGAGGGCCACCATATATAGCCAGATAAAGTAGACAGCAGCAAAGCCACAAGAGCAGTATGTTTTGATCAATGTACAACGGATCTCGGTCTAGATGGAAAATTGCAAGCAATGAAACAAGGCAAAACGAACGTGTTTTTGTTTGCTCTCGAATACTCAAATTATCAAAAGATAACAAAATGCAAACAGTATATGAACATGGAAATAACAACGAAGGCATATGTGGAAAGACAGCACGTGTAAATGTTTGGCTGAAAGTAAAATATGAAACGAGGGCAGAAGCTCAGGCAGATTTTCAGAGAAATTCGCAGCTTAAATACACACTAAAATTACTCCCTAGAGTTTAGTCAAATTCGTGCATAGATTATTGGCATTCGACGCTTACACAAGAGTTGTGCATCGCATTTGTTGTACACCAAATATCCGAACGCTATGGCTTGGCAAAGCAGTTGCATGAAAAGGTCCGTAGACACTTCCGTCAATAGCAGCGCCGATCCACAAAACACGCGGGAGTCCACGAAACGACACAACTGACCACCAGTAAGTGGTATTTAGATATCGCCCATACCATTGTGAGCAACAGTGTTAAACAGCGTGAACATCAAGTCAAGCAGCGTGCAAAGTCACCGTGACAAACTGAGTGCCGTGGTATGAACTACATTCGACATTAGCATGCAATTCTATGTGTGTACGTATTGCCGACGGCGTCAGACAAAAAGATGATGTCGATTTTTGTCGAAGAAAGCAGACGCGTCGTTTCGTTGAGAGAAAACTGAGGAGGAAAACTGTAAAGGTAAGTCGGCTGGTAGAGAAGGGCGAGTAAGACGCAAAAACTGGCCATAACGCGAAACAATCATGATCGATCTCAAGCGAATCGAAATCAACCCCATTTAGGCCCCTGTGTACTAAGCAGTACAGATAAGTCTCTATTAGTACTTCTATACTATGGATGGCCGACCGGCACCCGTAAGTACACGCACTTTGTCGAGTTTACGCGCTCGCTAGTCAATACCATACAAATGGGTCGCCGGCAGTTGGACAACTAGGCGTACAACTGGTTCGATACGAGACGCTGGCGTGTCTCCCGCTATGTACATATGGGGTAGTCGTGTGTGGGCCTTACACGACACTGGGTATCGACAGATGCCTTCCCACGACCTCCGCCTATGCTGCATAGGCGGTATGTTGACTAGTTAAGTCTAATCGCAGCCCTTCTTCTTCTTCTTTAACTAGAGCAGACGCAGGTTGGGCTACCACCGGCGTCGGCAACTAAAGTCGACAGAACTCACGCTCGCAGCAGCAGCAGCCGCAGCGGGAAAGGAGAGGACACAACACGGCCGTAGAGCTGGGAGCGGTCATCGCCTACTACTATTACCACTACTACTACTGCTACTACTACTACTACAATAACAACTAGTTAAGTAAAAAAAAAAACGAAATAAAAAATGCCCCTCACACTAAGGCTATCGCATGTCGCCATTGTCGCAGGCATAACCGGCCACTACCGACCTATCACCAAGCTTGGGCACTGTCTGTATTCTGTATTCTGTCTGGTAGCCGGTGCCGTTGCCGCAACTGTTTCAGAACTGTGGCAGGGCAAGGATTGTATGGGGCTGCCCGTTTCTCCATCTATCTGTCTGTTTGTCTGTTGGTTCATCTGTCTGCTTGTATGGATGGTTGGAGATTGCATGTATATACATCTACGAATGTATGTGATTGTATGCACATACGTGGGAGGGAGGGAAGCTTGTTTGTAAGTATGTTTATATGTATATATGTGTGTTTGTATGTATGTTTGAAAATATATATATGTGTGTTTGTATGTTTGAATATATATATATATATATATATATATATATATATATACATATATATATACATATATATATGTGTACGTTTGTATGCTTGCATTGTACGCACCCCGTACACTGCACGCTGCTCTAGCAGTTGGCAACGGTGGCTGTGATGGTTGGCGATGATGATGATGATGATAATGATGTTGATGATGATGATGGCGATGGCGGCGGGGGTAGCCGGCAGCTGTGTCGAGCTTGTGGTGGTCGACGAGGAACAGGAGCACCATCACCCATCGTGGGCGAGCGGCGCGATTTTTTCCGAATTTTTTCTCCAGATAGCCGGGAGAGCGGCAGTAGTCGCCGCTGCTGCCGCTGCCGCAGCCGCCGTGGCTGGAGCAGCAACGGGTCGGGATGCTGCTGGTCGGTCGAGTAGGCGGTGGCGGTAGTGGTAGTACACAGTAGGCGGACAGTAGGCGTCGTCATCGGCAACTGACCTGCGGCGTCGTCGTCGTCGTCGTCAGCGTCGTCGTTGTCGTGGTGGTAGAAGTAGGCGCACGCAGTCCTCCATCGTTGGTTGTTGCCATCGGTGACGACCAGCAGCCGCTGCCGTAGCCACCACAGCCGCAGCAGCAGCAGCAGCCGTAGAAGCAGCATCGAGCGGAAGGCTCGACTACCTCTTTCTTCCGCCACCCCCCGCGACCACCGCCGGAACCCCCGCCACCACCACCACCACCACCTCCGAAAGACAGTCGTCGACGACATTGCACGACGAAGGCGTCGGTGCTGATGACGCCGACAGTGGTGGCAGAGCATCGCCGCAGCTCGACAGAGCTTGCCGCGTAGATTTCCGCTACTGCTGCTGCTGCTGCTGCTGCTGTAGCTGAGTCTCTCGGCGACTGTGACGGATCGCGAACCTCGACGATCCGCTGTTGTGGGTGTCTGGCGTCCGGCCGGAGGTCGCGACCACCTCGCCGCAGGCCGCACTACTACCTCGATCCGATCAGTTCCACTTAGCAGTTCCCGTTTTCCGCTTCCACTTGCAGTCGTTGTCAAGAAGTCGCCCCTGCCTGCAGTTGATCAGCCTGCCTGTCCCGCCAGCCCAATCGATCCCCATCATTCAATGAGCAGGATCAATCATTCAATTAGCCGATCAATCAACCGTTGGGACCGAAAGACCGACCGACCGACCAGCCGGTCGGTGGATCGATTGGTTGGCCGGTTGGCCGTCTGATCGTTTAATTGATCGGTGATACCGCCCCCTCTGGTAGTAGTCGTCGTCTGATCGGTGATTGATCCAACGATGATTATCGTCCGATTGGTGATTGATCCAACGGTGATCGTCGTCTAATTGATGATCACCGTTTGATCTATGATTGATCGATGATCGCCTAATGGCCAGCGCCTGACGGACCGACCAACAAGGAGGCCTGTTGCTGCTACCGCTACTGCCACTATCACTCCTACTTCCATTACCCCCACAACCACCACCACCACCGCCACTGTAACTACTACCAAAACCTCTAAAAACCAACCACGGCCAGCCAAGGGGGTGTATCGTAGAGCCAACGCGTCGCCGCTTGATCGTGCCATCGGCGACGTTTGATCGTGCCATCGGCAACGTTTGATCGTGCCATCGGCAACGCTTGATCGTGCCATCGGCGACGCTTGATCGTGCCATCGCCGACGCTTGGCTGGCGTGTTCGTGCAGTCGTGCCGTAAGAGGAGGAGCTGGAGCAACAGCAACAACAGCAGCACCACATCTACCACCACTACCATCACTGTCGATCATCGTTGTCGTCTATCGTCTGCTGTATCGTCGCCGTCTTGTCGTTGTCGTTGTGGTCCAACGTCGTCGTTACCGAACCTCGTCACGAAACCTCGTCACCGAACCTGGGCACCACCTCATCGGTGTCTTCAATTCGTATTTCAGCTCCTTCTCCTTCTGGCATCAGACGACACACGATTAAGGTAAGACGAAGACGACGTCGCTCGTCGTCACAACCACGCCTCAGCTCAACGCTCAAAGTTGATCAAGTTCGCTCGGCTTCCCTTGGCTGGTGGGTAATTATTTCGCTTATGTTGGTTTGTTAGTTCGTTGGGTGAGTCGGTGTGCGAGTGATTGGGCTGGCTGGCTGGGCTGATCGACTCAATATCGTCGACTGGCTAGCGTCGATACGTCGTAGCTACCGTTCGTCAAGCAATCGGCGAAGTGAAAAACCCCATTCGACGACATCCAAGGTTCATTCTCAAGTTCCGACTTGTTTCTACTGCAGTCGAAGCCGCTGTCGCCGCTGCTATTGCCACTCTTTCTGTAGCAGCGTCGGTGGAGGCGCAGACAACCGGTAGAACAAAGCCGTGACAGAACCTGGGGCGGCGGATCGATCACGCGCGGTGGCCGAATCACGAACCGGTGGCCGGATCGATCACGCGCGTCACGACGACCGCCCCCGACGGGACACGAGGAGACGGCGGCGACGCGAGACCCCCGCGCACGGCTGGCGACGACGACGGCGACGACGAGTGTGCGAAACCGCGGTCGCGGCTCGCCGTCCCAGTACACCGTCGGCGGCTCTGCTGGCCGCTTTCGACTGCCGACGCACGACAGGTTAGGGCGTTCGCTTGACGTCGACGAGCACAGGTTGCCGCCCGTCGACGGAAGATGTCCGAACGGAGTCAGGGATCGCAGGACGCACACGCGAGGAGACCACTCTAGCCGAGTGCCTCGCGTGCCTGCGACATTGATACCACCATCGCCACCACCACCGCTGTCGGTAAGTACCGACGTCTTAAGCACGTGACCAGTGGACGCAATTCCGGTGAACGCGACGCTGTCAGAGATGGCTAGTTTCCAATAAGAAAACCGTACACAAACATTAGCCTTACGGAAAATCTAAAAAAAAAACATTCCTAACGAAAAGAATTACTTTCTTATATGTGCCTCTGTGTGTTTTTCCCTTATCTACCGAATCATATAGCGTTGGCAGGGCGCTGGTAATAGGCTTGCTTCTCTCACGAGTGATACGGTTTTCGTGATTAATTAGACAGTGCCACTAACGTTTAGAAAACGCTATGTCTTTACGCTACTAAATTTCTAAAAGATTCGCAGAACGTAGCCATTCGACGGTAATATTGCTTGCAGTACTAACTGCAGTTTGCAAAGGCTTGTCCGTGCACAATCATCATTATAATTAAGAACAAAGACTCGTATGAGTCAGTCGAAATAGCATCGCATGCTATTTCGTGTCCTAGTGTATATATTTAGTGCGTAGTGTTCATGATTAGCGCAAAAGGTCTACAAGTTTAAGCCTAACGAAGCTATCCAAGAAGTTAAAAATAGTCGCTCGTCTGTGCTGTACACTAAAACTCGAGGTTCTAAAGGGCAAACACCTTCTGGGATCTAGGATTTAATTGGCATACAATCATAAACTGTAGAGCTCAATCTGCATCGCATTTGCCACCGCCCGCCCGCCCGCTTATTTATTGTTGTGGGCCGCAACCTGCTAAGCCTAGGTAGGCTAGTGTTGATATCACGCCACGTAAATAGCTGACAGCAAGCTCCTCCTAAAACGCGTCTATAGTCAACGGGTTTATGAGGACACAAGTGTTCAAACTTTATTGAAAAACAGAGTAAGAAATCGCAATCGTATCAGTAAGAGCAACGACAACGACAGTTACAGATACGCCCGACAGGTATAATTGTGATGTGTGCCCAGCGTCACGGGTACCCCCCTCTCCCTCCGTTGCTGGCGAACTTTGTGGAGCGACGTTTTAGCTAGGGTGTTTTTCAAGATGGCGGACGACGCTTGGTGTGTGCACAATCAAATCGCCGTCTTCGGGATGCTGGAAATCTATTGGCGTTGAAGCTAGTTTGGCAAAAAAACAGGCCCTGTCTGGGCATAGTTCCATAAGAAGCACCGTTTGTGTTTTGTGTCTTGTGTCGTGCGAATGTGCTAGATCTGGCATCTGGTGTTTGATTGTCGGGAAGCAGCATATGTCCCTAAATCAGTTACGGCTTGCCTTGACCGCTACCTCAGCGAAGCGTCGCCCCAAAGCGAGGTTCTAAAGCGTTATAAGTTAGGTGCAAGTCCGCTTTTTGCTAATGTGTTTTAGTGCTTTTGGTTTAGTGTGTCCTAGAATTTTACAAGTTCAAATCACCGAAGGTGCTGCATCGTATTTTTAATTCAGGATGGGGCAAGCAGATGGTAGTCTGAGCCCGGGCTTCGTCAGTATTGATCAAGCATACTATTTGAGCTAAAAAGCACTCGAATAATAATAGGGTCAAAATGACGTTTTTTACCTATTTTCGATTGATTTTAAATTACAACCGGCAGAGGTTTAAGATTCCCAACTAGTATGTGACTGATCACACACAAGCTACGAAAACCAGGTGCCTTCTGGCTGACCCACTTGTGGGCGAAGTTGCCAGAATGAACCGAATTCATGTATCTAGAGACCGAGGTGAGTTTGATCGCGTTGAAACCACATAGCACTACTTTACGAAACGAAAATACTCTATCTAGCCCTTTAAGGAAACACATTGCGCTTTGTACTAGTCGGCACACATGATGGGCACCTCTTTGTTGAGGGCATCTGGCCGCAATGAGGAAACTCATTGCGGCAAATGCTTGATCGCAAAATTGAAAAAGCAAAGGCTTCTTAATCGAGCCTTGACATTGGCTTTACTTACAATGCCGGTCGGCTGCCAGCATTGCAGTCAGCCGTCATCGCTTGCTGAGGACGGCCAACTTCCTTACTGACAGCCCTTGTTGTTCCAGTAGCCGCCGACGATATTACGGAGGGACATTACCGATGTCCCGTCGCAGAGTTTCGTGGTGACCTCGACGTGCTGCTTGGCGTCGTGTCGGGGATTACGTCGCGCCCCGACCAAATCAGCCCGCAATGGAAACTCTAACCGCCGAGAGCTTCATTCGACGAGCGTCAGCCCGATCAGCGCTAGGCAGGTTTGCCGACATCAAACTAAACAGCAAACCGTCAGTCTTTCCAGGTGAGGAGATGATTTTCATCAAAATGAAGTGAAACACAACCTGCTATTCAGCTATTAATGATCAATGTGGCAGCAGCTGCAACACCACTGCTACAATAAACGCAACTATCTATCTTTGTGAGCTAGTAGCTATGTTTGTGCAACACAACAAATGCTTGATATTCTAGGTTATATATATAGAAAACGAATAGATGAGAATAAAAATGATGCTTTATTTTTAAAAGTCCTGCAAATATAAACATCCAAAATGCAATACATAGCATTCTGGACTCTTTCAAAATTTCAAATGCTAGGGAAACATATCTTGTTGCTATATTGTTGTTATTATTGTAGCATTTCCTCGTTTGTTTTCCCTCCTGCCCTCTGCGGACTGGCTTTTTCATCGGCCGCCAACTTGAACCAACGAAAGACATTGTTGTTGTCATCAACTTTTTCTCGACTGCGTAAATTATATATTTAAAAATATTCAAATTATTATATAAATAAAAATATTCAATTTTCGAATCTAACCTTGAACTGCTATAACGGCATGTCCTATGCCCCATCTTGGTCTATTTAGTGCTCCAAGGTATAAGCATACGTAACCTCAGCGCAACATACGCCCCTAAACGCACTACCGCTAGCATCGCGGCTTGCGCTATGTCGTCGGTTGCAATTTCCCATGGTCAACCATGATGATTGTGAATGCAGGTCCTTCTTTTTGGTTATCTTTTCCCAATTGCGTGCAACGCTCGATAACCTTTGACTCGGTAGCCCGGCGATTTTTCATGTCTCCCCTAGGACTAATTGTCGCACCAGATCTGCTATCGCGTGTCGTGCCCGGTGGCGTGGTGCATTTACCTGCGTCTCGCGACCGGAGGAGACACAAAGGTGCGCGGGTTCGAGCCCCACCATTGCACATTTGTATTTGTGGGGGTCCGTCTATGAAGCGATGCGAAAGGCAGTCCCGTGAACTGTAAAATTTGGTTGAAGATCAGCCTGAAAAGTAAATTAGATCTGCTACCGTGTGCATGATTGGAGAGCAGATGCTCGTTTGTCGAACACCAAGTCCTCCCATGTTGACAAACAGCGCAGCCTGAGCGCGTTTCGCCTCAGTTAAGGATAAATGAAGGAAGGAATCCGCTCGCTGTATCAAATACCTTAGTAACGTAGATCATCTACGTATCTTTAATGAAGAAGCTTCGCAGTCTAAGAATAGTTTTAGGCTGCTAGTGGGCACCATGATCTCAAAAGGGACACGTTGTTGGTTACTCGCTCCTAGAATCTCTAAGCAGCTCTATGACTCGCAATGTCCCTGTCTAGATCTTTCAAAGGCGTTTTCATTCGTGTTGGCCCTTACAAAAAAGGGTTCCTCAGACTAGGAATCGTAGTCGAGGATCTTGTATCTTAAGCAGGTCCTTCATGTAGGGCATCTGCATTTTTCAACAAGGAAACTTTACAGTCTGAGAACAGCCTCTAACTTGGTAGTGGGCACCGATGATCTCAGTAAGGACATCCCATGTAGACCCCGAGCAGCGAAAAATGGCTTTTGTCGCTGTTATCCGCTCCGGGCGCCCGTTAAGCGTAGCTGCAGCTCTGGGAACTCGCGTTACTTACGTATACACCTGCAAAAGCTTCTTAAAACGATTTGACCGCTTTTTAAGAGGATCGTGCAATCTGGAGATTGTAGATTAGAACCTAGCGCTTATACGGCTTAGAGTAATACAAATTGCCCGTTCGCACGCGTTCACTCTGTGCACGTCTCTTCTTTTCTTATTCGGGTTACCAGGTGTTAAGATGACATTATGAGGATAATACTCGGCACTGCAGGCAAAACAGAACATGTTTTGAGGGACCAATGGGGGGAAACCATGGTGATGATACCGAGGCGCTTAAATTCCTAATTTAAAACTTTTAACGGTAACCAGCCACGACAAGAAATACTGTCGGCTATGGCAATAAAACATATATACATTTTGTATAAGGCTATAATTAAAGCTGTGTGAACCTATATGATATATAAAGTGTGTTCTTCGCCTACATATACGTATGCATACATAATTCATTTCGTTTGTTCAAAACAGGTTATCAATGTAGTCTGACAAAGCTGTTCCTCAAGAAAAGACCGCAGTCGCTTCCTGCTATCAGCCACCTGCTAGCCGCGTCAAATTATCTCGCCAAAGTCAACTATAGCCTTCGATCGGATGGCACCGCTACAAAAACACGCGGAATTTATGCCAACTACTCGCAACAGGTAACGAATATATACGCACCTATCCGGTAGATATCTGTTGCTAGCCGCGATTCATATAACGCACCTGCATACTGGCCGTATGCGTACTCATCTAACATCACAATAATTGTTGAGAATGCGTACGATAGGTAAAAACACGATTTGTTTGTTTGACGAATTAATGGAACGCCATTGTATGTTGGTTAAGTGATAAGGCTTATCACACAAGTCTCAATCGTCTAGTTTAATCCGAAATTCAAATTCAACCGCTAATCATAACTCAACATGTCTGAATGTTCATTAAAAATATACCTAAAGATGATTCCAACGGCTGCTCGTCAAGTGACAGTCTAGAATTAATTCAACCTCCTTGAATATGTGTTCAATTCTAGTTACCTGGCGATAGGGATACGCCCGGCGAAGGCGGGAGAATCGGGGACATCGGCGAAGAGGGGGAGGAAGAGGATGATGCCGAAAATGGCGACATCGACGCCGAAGGCGATTACCTCAATAGCGAAAACAATCACGCAACAACCCGCTATGTGAGCGGCCATAACAAAGGCGGTGGCGGGGCCGGCAGCGACGTCAGCGACGACGACAACGACAACAACGACAATACCAATAACCGCAACAACAACAATCACAACAGCGGAAACAATAATAACAACAACAACAACAACAACAACAATAACAATGTTGGCAACACCAACAACAACGGCGACAACAAGCATGATCGCCGACACCCCGAGCAGGCAGTCGGCGAAGGCTGCCCACGGCGGCCCTCGAGACTGAGCCCCCACCAACAACAGCAGCAGCAGCAGCAGCTTCAAGATCAATCTGTCCCTCTGAGGAATCTTCAAACCTCTGAAGTCGCAACAGCCGCAGCCACCGCCACCCTCACCGGCACCGAAACCACCACCACCGCCACCACCGAGGTCGTAGGATTCGACGAGCGGCGAAGACCGTCTCAAGACTGTGATCCGCGATCGCCGTTTGACGAGGGCCACCCAACGCCACGCGAGGCTGGTGCGCCCGACCTCAGCGATGAAGATGGAGACTCGTCGTCATCATCAGCGAAGGAAGATCGTGACGACGTTGATATCGCAGGCGACGACTTCGAGGACGAAGGTGAAGGCGGTGAAGGTGAAGGTGAAGTCGATGACGACGACGACGACGACGAGGACAACAACGACAACAACGACGACGACGACGACATAGAAGACAGCGAAGACAACGAAAACGACAACGACAATGGAAATCAGCATAAAAACAGTAATAACAGCAGCAACATTCACCTTAGCAACAACGACAACAGTAATCATCATCATCATCACACCAACAACAACAACAACACTGCCACCAATACGGATCACGACGAGATCGATGACTACCCCGAGCACCGTGAAGACGACCGCAACTGCTGCTGTCGCCGCTGTACCGACAGCTTCATCGCAAGACTCTTTCGTCCCGATATCGAACCGGAGCCAGATCACGAGGTAAGCGTGCGTCGTGCACAGCCGAGTGAGACTGGCGAATCAAAGCGTTCAGGGACGACGTGCTCTATCTGTTACTATGGAACACGCGTAAATATACACTAGAATCTAGTGCTCTCTCTCTCTATACTATATATATATATATATATATATATATATATATATATATATATATATATATATATACTATAAATTCACCTAAGTATGCGTTTATGCCACAAGATATGTTGTTGTTATTAACCCTCTCTATCCGATGGTTGTTGTTGTTGTTGTCGTTGTTGTTGTTGTTGCGGTTGTTGTTGTGGTTGTTGTTGTTGTTGTTGCTGTTGCTATTGTTGTTGTCAATCTCTTTTGATCCGATTGTTGTGACCATTGTTGCTGCTGTTACGCGTTTGTTTTGCTGCTGCTGCTGTTGCTATGTAGGGTGCGCGCTGCCTGACAGAAAGCCAGGCGGCGTGTTCGGTGCTGTCTCGGCCGCCATCGAGCGCGAGTAATCCGTGCGGGTCGACGGCGGCCGCGGCCTCTTCTCTCGTCGTCCACCCGCCGGGACATCTGCAAAGCGGACACCTGCCGCTTTCACTAGCATTGCCTCTGTCCCCGTCGCCGCTTGGACATAGTCTGGCCAACATACAGGCCACCACAGTGGCGACACCTAGCGGCCCGCAGAAGCAGTTTCTCTGCCCCATGTGCAACAAGTACTTCACTCAAAAGGGTAAGCCTAACTAAACGATCACTAAGAGGCTATATTTTTTTTTTTTTTGAGATTTCCCGTAAGGCAATTGCCCGTGTACGGGTTTTTTTCATGTCATGGCTAAGTTTACTCCACTCCGGCATTTACCTTGTTTAAATTGGAAACCATGCAAACCAATTTAAGAGTGGCCGGTCTGGGGTTCGAACCCAGTCCTCCCGAATGCAAGGCAAAGGCTTTGCCACTAAGCCACCTTGCTCGGTATATATATATATAGACATATATATATATATATATAAATAAAGAGGGAGAGAGAGGGAGGGAGAAAAACAGAGTAAATTAGACGGTTGAGGATTAAGGTTCTTTTAGCGTTGAGCGGGTCATTTTCGATCGATCTCTGCGTTATCAGCATAGCGTGCGCCACCCAACGAACGCCGTAACGTGCTTGTCCGATCAAACGACCGCATACGCTGGCATAAGCTGCACTATGCAGTCTTAAAATACTAATGTTGAGTGCACTGCAGTTCGCAGGATATGCAACGCTTAGTATAGTCACAAATGCGAACGAGAGAATAACAAGTCAATATACGAGGTGCTATTACTCTCCTAACGACGTATGATTATCCAACGAAAAGCCACGTAGTGTAGACAAAAAGTAACGAAATGTAAAGCGTGGCTTATAATGTTTCTAGAGTAAAATAGATGTGTTCGTGTTTTGTATTCACTGGTGATGATTAACTGGACTTTGGCTAACAATGGCCAAATGGACAATAGCCAAAAAGTAATCAAATACAGTGCAGACACGAGTGGATGAATGCTCTAACGCCGCTTGTAAAACGCTTAAAGTAATCGAAGATGGATTGGCTTGTCGTTGCTTGTGATCATGCATTAATTAATGACGCAGGTAATCTGAAGACTCACATGATGATCCACACGGGGGAGAAGCCGTATTCATGTCAGATCTGCGGCCGAAGTTTCACACAAAAAGGGAACGTCGATACACACATGAAGATTCACACCGGAGAAAAGGTTTGAAAAACGCCGACAGCTGCCGTCCAACAGTTTAACTTACATGCGTATTGCAATTAATTGATGATCCAAGCCTTAGAAATGTAATTATTTAATCGATTAGTTTGTGTTAATTAAAGCTGTCCTACGTACGATTGCATGCACTGCGGGTTACGTAGATACGCACACCCATGATTTTTGCTTTTTTTTGTTGTAGTTGTTGCTGTCGTTACTTATACTGCTCCACTTCTGGTTAGCCTAGTGCTGTTAGCCTCACGTAAGCGGCGGCGTCCCTCGAAAATGCTGCGAAGAAGATCTAAGATGCTTCTATTGTTAATGTTGTGGTACTAATTGCTACCTGGTTGTCAAGTTATAGAGAATAACAGAGAATGTATCAAAAAAGTAGGCAGACCATGCGACACGGCAAAAACAAACAAACAAAGAAAAAAACAACATAGCACACGCAGATTTCTCCCACACATTTTGTCGACTTTTTGTAGTCATTCGAGCGGGTCGAAAGTTCACGGCACTGTCGTGCATTGTATAGTTGCTGTTGTGCTGCGAAGTACTAAAAAGTGACCGCCCAGAGGGAGACGCTGCACTCTTTGGTACCAATGATCGCTGAGACTTTTGTATTCTGTCTCTCTCTTCTTTCTTGTCATTGGTCTTGCGTTTAAGGTCCCCTATCTCAACTTCGATAGATCGATGTCTCGAGCACATACGGGTACCGCCAAGAAGAGAGCTCGCTCAGAAATTTTAGTAAGTAGCTTGTGCCCTACATACATAGAGACTCTTCCTGCCAGAGTGCCTGCTGCAACTTTTGTAGATTGTCAGCTTTTATTGACCGACCAGCTTGCTATGAGTGCAGTGACTGCGGATTACCATTTACAAGGGCCGTATATTCGCTTTTCTTGTTTTACCGGGTGGTATTTTTGGTGATAGTCGCACATTTGCCGGAATCTTGCGAAATCGACACACAAACGCGATGTGTGGCAAGGCATATTGACTTTAAGTACGACGTTGTAGAAGACATTGTTTTTTGATGAAGCTCCTTAGCTTCATAATAAAGCTGTGTGGCCTCGTCAATTAGACCTCGTTGCGAAATGGCAATGTTTTGCTAATAGGACCTTGTTTAGCAGCTGTTCACACAACAGAAGCATACCAAGTAAGCTTCACTTTAACGAAAATAGAGCAGGCACTCGGGTAGATAGAAGTATGGTTGAAAAGCATTTAAACATAGGTGTAGACAGGGTCTTTTTACCCTGGACCTTTCTATGCGTACTTTTCACATTGCTGTGAACGTCCTTTGGTGTCTGTTGTGTGACTGTCATTGCCGTGCCAACAGTTTAAATGAGGTTATCGTTTAGCTAACTATAATAAGTGTAGTGATGAAGTAATCAAGATAAGGCGAAACCGTATATTTACTCAATCAAAGTAATTGCACACGCTTGAAACTTACTGGTAGACGCTTTAAATGTACTCACATACGTCTAAATGAATGCCTGCAGTACTATTACCACAATAGCTCAAATGCATCTTAAGATTTTAGCTAACGCCTAGATTGGCCAATTTCTAGTCTTTAACTGAGTGCCAGTGGCTTTGTGCCGGTATGTAATCTCTGAACCGGCTTGTCGACTTAGACTTATATGCGAGGTAAAGTTTAGTTTCTGAGGTAACTGTGAGCAGATAAACGGCGAGTAAATGTTTTACATTGCTTTCCTTAAACACAGTGCATAGCCGTTTGCGCCGGTATTAGAGTTTTTTGCTCTAAATGTTTAAAGTAAGACTTTCCTATATGCTGCCATGTAGAGGAAAGTGTGTATTTGTAAGTTAACCAAAAATTAAAAAAGACGTGATAAAACCGGAGCACTTTCGATACGGAGCTCCTCCAAATGATAAGTTTCTCACTGCTATGCAGTACGCTTCTCATTTGATTTTTAGTTACACGATGGTAGAAACCGGCGTGATGAGCTCTACTGAGACAGTTTGGTTTCTGCCAGATTGGTGAAGAGATCATCGCTGCAGTGACGCTAGATCAAATTAAACAGTGACCTACAGAACGTAGTACTGCATAAGGGCACAGTCTAATGCATACAATAATAATACGTGATTCGTACAGTATTTTGTTTGCTTAAATATTTGAGGTAACAATTGGCTCTTTATGAACGTGTACATCGGTTAAAATAAGTGAAAATGTCACATATCCTACGTACAGTATATAGGTGAATCTTCTATAAAATACAGACCAACGAGCCAAACGAGATTTTGCAATATATATATATATATATATATATATATATATATATATATATATATATATATATATAAGGTGCCTTAATATAAATATTTGCTACTAAACGTGATAAAGCATATTGCATGAAGCTTACTGTACTGTGTATACCAGAATACTAGCTACGGCAACGCGGTTGCTGTCATTGTTATTACTGCATCCGATCTCACATATCTATATATATATATATATATATATAATGCAACTACATTGGTGCTGGTTGTTGTTGTTGCGTGTGATGCTTGGTGTTTCGTTGGCTGGCGTACGCCGGCATCTGCCAATGTTGCCGGACGTTGATCTTCCTGAAACAGGACTACGGCTGCGACAGCTGTGGTAAACGCTTTGCCCGGAAGGGAAACTTGAGGACACACGTCCGCAGCGTGCACACGAAGGAGAAGCCCTTCGCCTGCGGGGTTTGCGGTATGTACAGTGATCATCACCTGATGCTGATTATATTAATACGTGGTCCTTGCATACCATAGATGATACATGTACACACATGTATCGACACGAGTCGACAAAGAATGCATCCGTCAGGGTCTGCCCTCTAGTGCTCGAAATGGTAGCTTTCTGCCAATTTAAAGCAAAAGTCCACGAAACTACAATGTATTATTATTATTATTATTATTATTTGTTAGGACAATACAATTGTGAGGTGTGAATGGGTATCCTCGCTATTTCATGGTTACCATCTAGCTATTCTCAGCCCATCGCACCTAATATCGACGCGACATTTCCTCTGCAAACTGCCAGTGAAAGCAGCTGCCTCAGAAATTCGTCTTCGCGTATATCCCCGGTGTTTGCTCGTATTCGATCGCCTAAGTCTTTTATACATTTCCTTGTACTTCTGCTGACCGGGCTTAATGTTTCCATTGCAATCGGCACAAAATTATTTCTAGCCTCTAATTCTGTGTATTTACGCCACTTTTCTTTTTCTGCATGTTCGGCAACCCATCCAGCCTCCGTCGCGCTGTGGCATAAATAAGACGGTGCGGCCGGGCAGGATACTGTCGCATCCCAAACCAGGCATTTGCCTTTTTCCCACGGCGGGATGGTCACACCGTCGATTATTATTATTATTATTATTATTATTATTATTATTATTATTATTATTATTTTTATCGATTGATTTTTACTCGCTTGGCAAGTATGTGTACACGTATCACTCTTCTATACCAGGGGCACAACAGCTAATAAGGACCTCGTTTATAAAATTAATTTATGCTCATCGGGATAGCCTTTTCCTCATATTTTCAGAAAAAGGCAGATACGTTGTTACCGCGCTGACATGCGCATGCTTACGATTTCGGAGATATTAATGAAGCTGCCAAAAAAGCTGCCAAATGTATATATATATATATATATATATATATATAATTAGGCGAGCACTGCCGAGTGTGCAAACGTACTGTAATTGATTGATAAATCATCACAATATTTTCTATATATATATATATATATATATATATATATAATTAGGCGAGCACTGCCGAGTGTGCAAACGTACTGTAATTGATTGATAAATCATCACAATATTTTCTATATATATATATATATATATCTCGTATATATATATATGCAGACAGCAGTAGTCTGTCTCACTAGTGCATCGTACCTAAATGTTGCGCTGACGTATCCACCATCCAAAGTAAAAAGGAAATAGCTGTGTTACTGCGCGCACCCGTAGACAACTAAATTCCCCCTATGTGTTTTCTGTCAGGCATTACTGGTACGAATCACTATAATTATACATACACAAGGCCGTCGGCTTTAAACCGTCAGACATCTGGGAACGAGACGCCTTGAAGTTAACGAGGAAACTCCAAGCAACAAGCTTGCGGGTCTCAGGAATAGCGAAACCGCACTTAATACTATTCGCACACTATTCAGCTTTAACGGGAAAATGTCAGGCAAAATCTCGTCGAAACATCCACTAGTGTGTGTACAAATAAATATCAGTGCTATAGATATGTCATTTTACTAATCAGTTTGTAGGTAAATGTAAATATTACGATGATTACTAATTGTGTTAATAATATTTTGTAAAGCTGTAGTTATGCGAACTCCGAGGCATACAGAATAATGAGCGAATCCACACTGCGTTTGGTATTTGGCAGGCAAATGTTTCTCGCAAAAGGGCAATATGCAGACTCACCTCCGCACACACAACAAGGACGACCGGTTCCCATGTCCGCTGTGTGGCAAAACCTTCTCGCAAAAAGGCAACCTCAAGACGCACATGCAGCGACACGCTGGTCAGGCACCCTCCAGGTACAGAGCAGATCTTTTCTCCATTCGTGCATCTTGCCAAACACATAAAGAAGAGTATATATATAGAGCTAAAGAACAACTTGTCTAACCTGTCGCGGTGCTTATTGCGTATGTTTTACAGTAGGCCCAAGGGCGGCCTCGGCAGAGGTGCATTGTCCCAACAGTGTGGAAGCAGCCAACAGCATTTCTCACTAGGACCCTCAGGTAAATATATATATATATATATATAATTTTTTTAGCGATATTTTTTTAGAAAGCCTAGAATGTAATTATGGCTTCGTGGAGGTATGTTTACACAATAGGAATAGCCAGTCGGTTTTGCCGGCGATGACCAAAGTTTCTCCTTAACTTCTAACTGGAATTCTTGCTTTGTGCTTGGAGGCATGCCTAAGACTGCCCTAGACTGGCAATGCTGGTGTGCAGCTTTGTGGATAAACTGGAATTAACCATTAACTGTGGCTGCAAAAGGCGGTAGCAGCTAAATTCCACAGAAGCGGACAATAATATGGAAATAATGACGCGCTAAACGCGAATTACTGAGACTAAGTTTGGAACGGGAAAAATGCACGAAACAAGAAAAAATACAAGAAAAAGGGGAAATAAGAGGCATTTGGCAACAGCGTTTGCAGTACACGGCCTTCCCTACGCCATGTGTCATATATGTATATATTGTTTTCTTTTTTATGGGACCGTCTTCTCCGGACGGCAATTTTATTTAGGTTCAATAATTATTTATTGAGGTTAAAATTTCCATAATCACATAAATTCAAGCAATGGCAACTATTCAGAGCATTTTGCAGAAAAGGCTATCGCTCATGCCTTATATATATCTCACCCATATGAGAATAACAGGTCCCGTTTGGCGTTATTCTTGTTGGTTCGCTTTAGCTATTGCTGTTGTTGATGGCGTGGTTGTGGTGTAACTCTTACATCTATTCGCCTTTCAGTTGGTAGTGGTGGCTTTCTAGCGCGCGAACCACTGGGAGTTCTTGGAGACATCGGAGATTGCGGAGACGACTTTGGGCCCCTGACCTTTTCACTTCCATCACTCAATGCGACGTCCAGATCACCGTCGGGACTGAGCGCAGACCTACGTGCTACCACCGATGATCAGCTCTCAGCTGCCCTTCCCAGGTAGGCGTTTGCGACAACTGACTGAAGCTGTAGGCACGTCACAGCCTACTTTGTAGATCCTGCGGGGGCACCTAGTTTCACCACGAAGGCTAACCTGACGCAGTGCAATAAGATCTAACTAGTGTCATCCAGAGCCAAGCATTTCGAGCAAATCCGCTAATGAATTTGTCGAAAGCTATTTATATGATTCGTGTGGAACATGTACTAGAAGTAAAAAAAAAAACATTCCTAACTACTACTAACTACTACTCGGGTGCTACAAAGTCGTATGCTAGAGGACTTCCGTGGCTAAACAGGAAGAACTACAAGAACAAATCATATATAAGTAGGACAAAGTTTGAACATTTAAAAACAAAACAAAGTAATACAAATCAGTGTACGCTGCCACATCCTCCCATTCGACCCTAATCCTCTTGTTGCACTCTATTCCACAGTGACGAGAATGAGAGCTTGTCTGAGTCCGAGCCGGAATCACCTCAGCATTCACTGGCAGCAGCAACAGCAGCGGCGGCGGCAGCCGCTGCCGCCGCTTTCTCAGGGTCGAGCAAGCTTGCCCTGAACCTCCCGCCTGTGTTTCCTGATCCCGCACCTACATCGACTGGCGGCCCACCGTCGTGGTTGAGTTCTCGACCACACGGACCCGGATCACTGACCGGATCCCTGCTAGATCATGCGGCTGCATCACGTGGTTAGTAGTAGTAGTAGTAGTAGGTTAATAATAGTAGATCCACGCCTCGTTTAATACTCCACTCCTAACACTGGAGTCAGTGTCACCACCAATCATCACTCGACTTCTGCTGCACCACTTCTCGAAGACAATCGATCGCCTAGCCCATCTGACACAACGTGTGTGTCAGCAATAGCGATCGTAGGAAATAGTTGCAGCGGTGGCGTTAGCGAGCTTAGACGTGCTGTTTCGTAGCGCTCGCAGAAAAGTGCCGCAGAGCGCAGTAGTTCAAGCGTGGAAGCTCCGGGAAAAGTGTGGCATAATTATCCCCCCCGGCATGCTCGAGTATGAGTACAAATGATAGCCGCGTTGGCTGATAAAATGGGGCAAAATGGGAAATGAAAATGAGCTGGAAATGCGGCGAGTTAGGGGGGTGGACAAACCGACGACGAGATAGGATAAAGCAATTAAAGAGCAACATTAGAATGCAGCAATAATAGAACGGAGCGCAATATAAAACCTCCATCTGCAGCGAAGTAAAACGAACGTCGTTCTGATAAAAATGGCTGTAACATATACTCAACTTTGAAGAAAAAATGCTTTGTTAGTGGTGGCAATATTAATAGTAGTAGTAGTAGTAGCAGTATAAAATATATTTAATTTATGCTCGGAGTAACAGTAGTACTTCTGCACGTGGACGAATCGTCTCGTCTATGCGAGACAACCACTGAGGACTGAGGCACAATGACGTCCTATCACGTGAACACGCCTGCCTAAGTTCGAAAGCTTGCAAAAGTATCCTCTTTCACAACAGCTAACAATCTAGCAGTCTTTATTGCATCTGATTATTGCGTTGATTATTGCTATTAGTAATATTGCTAATGGCTAGTCCAAATTTGACAGCATACGTCTTCTTGGCTGGTGCACGCTTGCGCAGGTGAATTCGCTCGTGACGGGGACGGTGCCCAATTTCGACGACTCTCGTCACTTCTCTCGGGCATGCTGCCGATGCGGCATCCAGCAGATTGAGGTGAACCTTCGTTAAGTTCGCGATGACGGCTTTGCGACAAATTTGGCGTTGACAATGGCGTCGACCGGCGTTCGTCAGCTCGAAAGCAACAAACAACACGCTTGCTTCGATGCCGTGGACGTTCCGACCAGCATCGAGCGATCCGGTCTCTTCACGACTAAGATCACGGCGTACTTGTTTGTGTTCAGTGTGACCGACGCCCCCCGCCAGCCCAGCCAGTCATGTCTGAGCGGGGGGCGTCCGAACACTGGGGAAAGCGTCTCTCTCTCTCGAAGGCGACGTATGCGTCTATTTAATTAGCCACCCCCGATGGTGGAAAATAGATAGCTCATCACCGTTGAGACCGCTTTTCTGTGAGAAGAAGCATCGTCCATCAAGCGTCGTCTCATCGACCCACATATATAGACTGCACTTTAGCTGCGCTACAAGCTGCTGCGGCTACTACCACTAACACTACTACTACTACTTCTAGATGTTTCACTTCTTTCTTGCCTGGTGTGGTGCTCGAACACTCATCGATGAATCACGGCTAGGAAGAACAGATCCGAACGATAATTTACCTCTCTTCCTCCCTCTCTGTCTCAAGTCATTATTAATCTCTTTTGTTTGCTATGCATGTCGAGACAAGAATGGTCATTCCAGATAGATAGATATTTTTATTCACACTTGTTCCTTGTAATGAGTTGATGAGACAGTTAATTTGTTCGTGGCAGGATCCAACTACTTGAGAACAGAGCTGGCACGGGTAGTGTTCACTTAGCGACTTCACACGCTGAAGTAGACGATCGGCATAGGAACAAACATTCACAGCGGACGCGGCGTACTGTCATGATAGCCATGCCCATCATAAGCTTCAATCGATGGGCATCCACGTCGACCGAGAAGCATGCCCGCATGCATACAGGACTTGAACCGTCGTGTACCATGAAACAGTGCGTCGAAGTAGATAAATGAATGTTTATACATACGAATTTGCTGCACGTGTCACAGCTCTCCTTTCGGCACTCGTCTAACCCCGCACCGCCCAGCCTAATTAAATCATCAATACTGGTGCAAGTAATCTCCCTACAGCAGGTACTCTTCGTTAAATTACAATCGCCGCATAAGCTAGCAATTGGCATCGCTTTAATATCAGTTAACGTACGCGACCGATATAACAGACTTACACAGACTGAAGTGTCCTAGGAATCCAAGTGCGCGTTTGAGAGTGCTGAACTTAATCTACCTACTGCAGAGAAGTCAAGATAACGTTTTTATTGGAGGATCTCAATGATGCCTACTATTTTAGTGAAATCGTTTTTTGCTTACTAGTTTTCATTTAAACCGCCTAAAATATATTAGAAAAGTGGAATATTCCAATTTAGCATCACCGGGAAGATGTTCAGTATAAATATGATGTATTTTCTAAACTTCTAAAAAAACTGTAAAACGTATGTTTTATATAAGACGCTTACTTATATATTTGTTTATAATATTTCCTTTTAAATCAGCATACGTAAACATACTACATTTGGCCAAAATACATCATTCCTGCACTTTGACGCAATTTGAATTCTGAGCTGTAACTTGCAATTTGCTTTATGTTGTGATTCGTGGCCTATTATTTAATTATTTTACCATAGATACGAGTATGTTCGGTTGATAATAAAGCTACGAAAGTTGTAATTTGTTATTATGTTACGATCCAAATATTCATTGTTTTTTACCAATGTTTTAGCAGTTTAAAATTCTGTTAGGATTCCCTAAACCAGATCTGCATGGCTTTCTTATTATCCCTCCTAATCAGATTGTCTGCATCGTCTTGCATTTTAAGAGTTACGATAGGTTTTTTCGTGTTCTTTTTTTAATGCGAATTATTTGCTAACTGACGATATAAAACACGCTCTATCGTATACTATTGACACCATCGATTGACATCTACTGATTCCGATCCCTTATCGTAAGTGTGATAACTAAAGGAGGTAAAAGCCGTCGCATTATGGTACTACGAAGAACAGAATACATATATATATATATATATATATATATATATATATATAAATGTGCGGTGTAGCTCTGTGAGGGAGAAGACCCTATTTTAATTGTATTATTAAAAAAATATATAATTTAAGTTCATATATATATATATATATATATATATAGCCCGGCCTCTACGAATTGTATTAGATGGAATCGATTAAAAACACTGCAATTTCGATTTCACATACGGACTTCTAGTTTTGAAGTGCGGGTCTAATGTATTCAAATTTGCATTGTACACAACTTTTCAAACGAAGCCCTAAGACAGCGCGTACCAAAATTCGGTTAAGATGACGAGCGGAATCCGCTCGAATTGAGCGAAATATTGCTTTTATAATCTCCTTACGTTACGGGCATTATAAACAGTTGTCTAAACAGCAACTGTGCCTTTTCATCTCTCTTTATATACATATACATATATATATATATATATATATATATATATATATATATATATATATATATATATATGAACTCATAACAATGAGAAGCTATCACGCATTGCCCAATACCTCGAGGCGCTCATAAGTCGGCGAACATGTTTTGTCTTCCGTATGTGATCCCTGACCTAGTCATCAAAGGCTCTACGTAAATTCATATATATATATATATATATATATATATATATATATATATATATATATATATATATATATATGTCCTTAATTGTTTTGCATAGGAGACTTCGGGAATGCCTTATGCACATGCGTCATTGCAAGCAAACGGCGATTAGTGCAAAACTCGAAACCCACCAAACCCGAAATACTCCCCACCAGGATCGGAATTGCCTGTCATTTCTTCGACTTATTTAGAATGGGCAGAGTATAGACGAGCACTGCAACACTGCGTCTACAGGGTTTAGCTTTTTACTCTATTTGCGTAAGGACCCGCCACGACAGCATGCGATCGCGTTTCGAGAACCTGGCTTGGTCATCAATATTATAGGCGAAGTGATCTCTTAGCCAAATTATCATTTCTTCGTTAGTTGGGCTATTAGTTGACGTGATATTCGTCATTAGGGGCAACTGCAACAAAGCCTCGAAATCGATATCTGTATTTCTCGGGGTCCGAGACGGCCTCCTTCTCAGGCGGATGGGTTTTGGTCACGTGTGTCAAGGAACCCATCAACCGGAATCAAGCTAATTCCTGCTATCTTTGACGTTATCCTTCATTTTCAGTCGTTTTATACACTTCCAGCTGAAGTTGTCCATCATGTGTTAATCAAATCGGATGCTCGGTCAATTATTTTCATAATTTTGTGTCATATAAAGTATAAGAGGGAATATTAAAGCCTGATCTATGATCGATTTTGAAACTTACACGTATAAACAAGTAGCTAACCTATATAAAATCATCATATACGAGTATATACATTTAACGGTCGTGTAAGCTGCCAGTTACTTGCAGGTTTACATATTGATACACTGTAGCCTCGCTAAGATTCTTAAGATGCTTAATTGGGTAAATCGGTTTTGCACAATCAATTGGTTGACAATTATTGGTTTGCAGTGTTTGCTTTATAATATTTATGTACGAAAATACGCTTGTCTAAACGTCTTGGAGTCTATATATACGGAATATTATAATCTAGTTAAAAAATAATCTAGTCGTGTTCGAAATCTATTTCTGATTGACTAACGTGCAGTTATAATGTTTTACGGCTAATGTGGGACAAAATTGCTCATAGGCTGATCAAGAATGACCGTTTGAAGGTCAACGGGAACAGCAGTGTTTTCACTGTATGGGTGATCTACAGGTATTTATAAACTCCACTATATAGTAATACAGGCTATAATATCATTATATATGCGCACTGTACAGTATATAGGTTATAGTGCGCTTATAACTGCAGAGGTGCAATTGATAGAACAATAGAGCAACCAATTATTTTCTAACCTAGCTTAGTCGGAGACATATGTACGAGGAAGACGTCTGCATGTAAGATTTAATAGGACACAGGTATGTATGTATATATATATATATATATATATAACATCGACGTGTTACACGACGAAATTCTTACAGCAACACTGAATGGTGGTACACACAAACTAAAATACTCAAATGCGAGGTCATTATCACAAATGTAAAAGAAAATAGCGCTGATGGTATACTCATGGTCACTGCTGAATGCGTGCACCGTTGACTCATCGTCAATCTGGTTCGGCGCTGTAAAACTTGGCAAGATATAAAATTGAATAAAGCATGAAACAAAACTATTCGATATACCGTTTATGTGTTTTCGTTTCGATGCTCGGCACGCCCACGGGTAAGCGTTTTTAGTCGTAGCACCATGGACGTTGAATTGCCTAACTAAATACGCACTAAGGCATATTTCCCCCTACTTTGCAGGCGATCCAAGCTTAGTGAACAATTAGTATTTCGTGTCATCCGTTTCATTGCAAAAGCGTTTTCTGCTGCAAAGGCGTTGAACGCAGGACAGTTTGCTTGTTGTCTGGCCCTCCCTGATTATTTTGCGCTCTCTAAAACTGCAAAAACATACAAGGTAATAATCAGCTAGCCAGGTTTGGCTTCTGGCATTTAACTAACTAGAGGTGGTGTCTCTCTGTTCTAGCTTAGCCTTTGCTTCTCCCGTTATTTTTTTCAAGCTAGGTCCCAGGGCTGGAGCATACCGCTTACGTCACGGCTCTGGGTCGTGTCACGAAGAACCTAACGCTTTGTCGATTCGTCCGGGAAGCACCCGTCACGTAAAACGCATATATCGAATATTCACTGCTAGTTTAGCAGCAAAAAGTTTTATTTCATTTTGTGGTCACAGTGCTGCTGTTTTCTGAGCCTTAGGTGCGACTAGATGTAGACGACATCCTCAAAATATTGCACTCATTGCAGGAGTATTTTAAAGCCACGGAACGCTTTCTAGTGTAAACTAATATCTAGATGTTTAACAAGAACGTGTTTACAATAACGGGGCTGACAGCAATGAAACGTGCTCGGGGCATTCGTAGCATTTCAACTTTGTCCCTAGAGAGGGCGATGGATTTCTGTTGCCTCACTTTGACGGTCATCCTGTTCACAGCGGGCTCAAAATCTTCTAAGAGCGAACCCCGACGCGCGCAAGGTTCCACTGGCTTGACAGTAGCTAATATGTACTTGAACTCTGACGTAGGTATTAAATAGTTACGACCATTCCATCTTTGTCGCCACTGTTATGTACGTGAACTGTACACACTGATCTGATGACTTAGTCTATTGAACTTAGACTAACCAAGTACGTAGGAATGAAAACACGATCGCCTGCGGTCACCTGTATAGTGCTGTCGCTACATTCTCTGTAGTTCTTTTCTGCGGTCTGTGTCATCTGTATTTATTGCCTCACAGGTTACTCTCGAATGCGGTAGATTCCTCTCAGTACAAGACGACATATCTATCAAATCGGCTGGACGTTTCTCGTACGTACTCGTAACTACCCTTTCTACTGCACGTTTGCCAGCACGTGGCGCCTGGCCCCGACAGTCGTGTGTCTACGTGAACTTGGCCAGACACAACAGTCCCCCACGCTAACTATGAAATATGTAATAATGAATGTATGTAACAATACTTAGAGCTTGGTGCGACGATGGCTTGACCAGACACAACAGTCGCGTATCTCTCGTGGTTGAAGGACGCCTACTGGTATTTCTGTTAACAAAACCTATATTAAGTGTTCGTGTTTTTAAGTAGAGGCTAACACAAGCCCCTCTGTTGTATCCGAGGCATTGCAAACGTACAGGTTTTCTCTGTTCTAGTTGGTAGTTAGAACTAAGAATTTGACTCTGGCCAACAGATGCAGAAGGCGATCCTCACCACCCATTAAAGAGAAACGTATACCTAGCGAGTGCTGTTAAATCTTAATTTATAGAGCAACCGCTCTTTGTGAAGCCTCTACTGCGATTCTCACGAACCTTGCGCGCTTATACTGTCAAAAATGCCGGATTTTTGAAACCTGTTCGTAGAAAAATGCTAATCACTAAGGAAGACGCGCACAGCAGTGTAACGTCTTTCCATCTAAGAGCGGACACTTCTACAACGAGTGAAGGGTAAATCTCATCGATTTTTGGCACGATATACCTTAAAGGGTAAGCTTATTTCAATACATAATTCGCCTAAATGGTTTCACTGTAAAGGCCAACAACCAAACGCAATTTTTTTACACGAAACATATAAATTATGAGTTAAATGAGAACATATCAAAGGTCATGTAGGTCATGCGGTTTTTAATATTAATGCGTTATATTCTCGCGTTTATTTTTGTGAGTCGAGCCTTACTACTACTATGTTTAGAAAACAAAACACTCGACTTTAATTACCACTATATTCATTTCAACCGCCGTTGACCCAAATAAGGCCTATTTTGTTTGATACATAGAACGAACAGCCGCTATTGTCAAAATCTAATAAAATTGTACTTTTTTAGTGTTTTTTTTTAGCACGGCGTCTAGCGTTACGTTTGACCGCTTTTGCCGCTGTTGTGTTGTAGCTAGCCTTAATGGCTTTACGCGTGAAGACTGTATCCTGTGCAAGTATGCAAGCCCAGACCGCAGTCCGTACAGCCGAACACAGCGTTCACCAAGTGCCCGGATGTCTGGCCGCAGAAAGCGACATCATTTGCCTATTCTAATCGGAGGAGATCGTCCGTGCGGCGCGCGTTCGCAAGAATCTGGTAAGACATATGGCTCGGCGGAAAGTCCCCTCAGGCTGAGTCGAGTCCTTCACGACCTTAGTTGGCTATGTGACGACTGCAACACCAACAATAGCAGCAATTTAGTCGATTTAATTTATTATAGTTTGTGGCGTATATATATATATATATATATATATATATATATATATATATAAATATATTTTTTTTATGTATAAACAAATGTTGATCCTATTCTTCTAGACTGGGCAATACCGATACCATTTGTTGCCGCATGCAGCGGTTGCGGTGACCAACAAATATCCCCGGCGGAGATTTTTGATGATCAGCGCATAGTAACCTACATGTAGAAAGGGCCGCTACACCTACTTCCCCTAATACGATTACGACATGCGGTGGCTATCGGCTGTAATAGCTATATCTATATGTGCACTGTTCGTCCCTATGTTTGTACTAGGATATGTAGGCCTGAATGCGGGAGGAACAGCGGCCAACCTATCCAGCCGCTACCGGAGTGGACTTCGAGCTTCGAGACTGGGGACCGAAGCCTCACCGAGCCTCGACCGCTGTCGCGACCACGAGCACCACCGAGCTTCTCTCTTCTGTCGCGAGGGGCCGACGTCGATTTCTGCCTGCAGCGCGCACTTCGGGCCTCGCGACGTCCTCGCGAAGAACGTCGCCTATTCGTCGTGATGCCGCTGGTGTCTGCGTTGTTGATCGTGTCTGTGGTGGTGGTTGTTGAAGTCGTCGCTGTAGTCATCGGCAGTCGACAACAACCATATCGTCGCTAGCAACGACCCTAAGTTAACCTGTCCACCGCGCGGCTGTAAGACGTGCAAAACATCTTTCTTCTTGAAGAGTACACGCATATAAGCAGAACAAGAGAAGGAAAGCCACTGACAGGAAGAGATGGAGCATGAGCAGCAATTATAAAAAAGGCTTTGCCGACTGTGACGTTGGTGGTATTTGTTCGTTTGCACACCGTTCACCATCAGACTCTTAAGACACTCGTGTGTACTTGCTGTGCTGCTCCACTCACCGTCACCGTTCGGAGTCAGGACGGTACCCCCGGCCGTTGCCAAGTTGAACGTCGCCATCATCATCATCATCATCATCTGCAGCAGCAGCGCTATTTTTATCTACCACCGGCGCATCGTTGGACACAACGACGACTAACTCATTTTAAACCTAACTTAACTAAGAATGCATGAACAGTAGAACTATCTTCGAACGACCGCGGTTAGTCGCGGTTTGTTGCGTTGTCCTCGTTGGTGGTCTTTAAGCTTGTGGTGCGTCGCGTTGTCACGGCCGAGTGCATAATGAGTCAACTGAGTGAACACTCGAATGATGATGATGTGTCGGTGATGTGCGAGGATGATGGATGCGTTTGCTCTTCCTTGGCTTCCAGCTTGACGACTCACGACGGCTTGAATCAACTTCACATTCGCTGTCACCGTCCCAACTCCAATATGTGCCATTTCAGTGGCTGTAGTAACAATAGAGGCAGTTACCGCAAAAGCAGCGGTGCCTGTACAAATCATCGCCACATGCACGATAGCAACGTAAACAGAACGTTAACCGTCGACGACGGCGATCGACAACAGTGTTTCAAGCAGCGAAATCGACCAACACCATGGGGCTGTTCGTGGTCAAGAACATCCTGGAGGTGGTGTCGCGTTGCCTGGCTTCTAGTCGCGTGGGCTGCATGTGTGAGCGTGCTACAGATACCGGTAGCGGGCGCGGATGCCGGGTCGCCCGGGACACGCCTCCTGTCCAGCAACAGCAGCCACCTGACCAACGTCAGTTTTGCCCAGCGGCCAGAGGCCAGCGCCGGGTTAGAGGTCGCCTACGCCGATGCCAACCACGTCCGCAAAACTCGATCAGTGTTGCTGCGACCATACCATATGGATATCTGCTCGACGACGACGACCACCGGTAGTTCGGTGAATTCGGCTATCAAGAAGTACGGCGAGTGTATGCTTGCGTTCTACTGCGTCATCGCCGGCGGGCGGACGAACGGTCGGTGCGGTCCTACGAGGTTCCACACCTGCTGCAGTAAGCTACCAAGCGCACATCTCTCACGCTTCAGCCTCAGGTCGATGCTAAGCCTAGTCAGCGGCCTGCCGTTGCTGAGTCGCTTCGGCGTGCCTCGCGCGATCGAGAAGGCGGGCGTCTCGACAGGCGCCCACAGCGCTCTCCGCGATGACAGCGTCTGCGGCCAGACGAGCATTCAAACGACGCTTCAGCGCCGCATCATTGGCGGCGACGAAGCCCACTTCGGCGAGTTCCCGTGGCAGGCGCACATCAGGATCGGGCAGCAGCAGTGCGGCGGGGCGCTGATCAATCACTGGTACGTGGTCACGGCCGGCCACTGCGTCCGCAAGACGCCGAGCTACAACATTAGTGTCGTGCTCGGCACGTGCGACCTTCACGAGCCGCTCGGTGCGCTTGCACAAACGTATCGCGTCACCGACCTGAAGCTCCATCCGAACTTTGTGTTCTCGTCGGAGCACCCCGACCGCTTCGACGTGGCGCTGCTTCGACTAGATCGGCGCGTAAAGTATCGGGACAACATCCGGCCGATATGCCTGCCGCGGCGCGGCTGGTCGTTCGACGGCTGGCGGGCCACCGTCGCCGGCTGGGGTAAGACCGACCCGACAACCTTCGGCCGACACGGAACGAGGCTGCTGCAGAAGCTCGAAGTGCCCATCATCCCGAGCGACGAGTGCGAGCGGTGGCACAAGCTGCGGGGCATCGACTTACGGGTCGAGCTCGAGATGATGTGCGCCGGCTACAAGGAGGGCAAGCGAGACGCCTGCGTCGGCGATTCGGGCGGCCCAATGATGCTCGTCGTCAACGGTCGCTGGACGCTCGTCGGAATCACGTCGGCCGGTTATGGCTGTGCGGAGTCCTACCAGCCGGGCATCTACCATCAAGTGTCGACCACAGTCGATTGGATCCGCGCCAACGTCTAGCTAACGCAGTGGACAGTGGACCCACCGACCGGCCGACCGACCGACCAGCCTGTCAGCCACCCAGCCAGCTGCCCGCCCTTTTCCTAGGCAAGACAGACTATGCAAGGCGGTCTATCGGTTTACGCTTGCTCCAGATTTGGAAGTTTTCTTAGGGACAATATATATGCTACTATATATTTACATATATATATATGTTTACGCTTGCTCCAGATTTAGGAGTTTCCTTAGAGACAATATATATGCTACTATATATTTACATATATATATATATATATATATATATATATATGTTTACGCTTGCTCCAGATTTAGGAGTTTCCTTAGGGACAATATATATGCTATTATATATTTACATATATATATATATATATATATATAAATATATATGCTATTACCGAGCAAGGTGGCTTAGTGGCAAAGCCTTTGCCTTGCATTCGGGAGGACCGGGTTCGAGACCCAGACCGGCCACTCTTAAATTGGTTTGCATGGTTTCCAATTTAGACAAGGTAAATACCGGAGTGGAGTAAACTTAGCCATGACATGAAAAATCCGTACACGGGCAAATTGCCTTACGGGAAAATCTAAAAAAAAAAAAAAAAATTATATATTTACATACATATGTATATATATATATACAGTCACTGAAAAAAATATAGGGCCACCCATGTTTGCCACATTTTACGCATTTATTATAACCGATTGTGTAAAGATCATAATGATACATGCTCACAGAGTAACAGCGGAAACTTTTATCGACGTTTGGGGTATCGGGTTACCTTAAAACACAAGATTTCGACATTTGGCACAGCTACGCTGCGAAAAAATTATAAAGTCACCACCAAGATGCATGTCTTAGCGAGTGAATTGAGTGGAATAACAACGTTTGGGCTCATTTCACGGCACCTAACAACTATACTTAATATTTGGTGAACTTCCCATTACGTCGGATAACTTCAAAAATGCGGTTTGGTATAGTGTTGAACAAATTTTGGATGACGTCCTGCGAGAGCTCGTCCCAAGCCTTCACAATTGCTTTTTTTTAGTTCTACCTGGTTCGAAAATTGTTTTTCGTCGGTGTAAACCTTTCGGGCGAGCCAGCCCCATACATTCTCGATAATATTAAGATCAGGTGAGACTGCAGGCCAGCGTAGGACCTCAATGTGGCGTTGTTCGAACCAGCTTTCGATCAACTTAGCAGTGTGAATCGAGGCATTATCGTGTTGAAAAACAAAGTCGGGTCCTCCCATCAGCTCAAAATGTGCGGATTGCTCTTCTAGTAGATCCCTATAGCGCGTCGAAGTAACACAACCGTCTAAAAACACAATCGGCGACCTTGTATAATACCCGACAGCGGCCCAGATCATCACCGAACCGCCACCTGAGTGCCGTTTTGACAACAATCGTTCTTCCTTGCGCACATCGTGGAAATAATAGTTAAATCCATCCGGTCCATCACAATTGAACTTTTTTTCATCCGAAAAGAGCACTCGGTGCCATTCAGTGGTCCATGACATCGTAACCTGGGCAAAGTCGAGACGAGCTTTCTGATGCTCAGCGGTCAATCGTGGTTTTCTCTTAAGTTTTTTTCTCGTGATCCAAAGTGTCTTCCTGAGGAGGTTTTGCACATTTCGCACGTTCGTTTGCACACCGGCCGCCGCCGCAATTGCCTTTGCCGAGAGCGCAGAGTTTGAGACTATCTTCAAAATTGCGTGCTTGTTTCGTTCCGAAATGGCATTTGGACGCCCCGGACTCTTTTTTACGCCGTATTTTTCACCCAAATTCACGAAGTTGTTCACTACTTGGCGAGAACGCCCCAATCGACGGGAAATTTCCCGATTAGAGAGGCCGACATCCTTATAAGCCTTGATTTGGGTCTTTTCGTCACTCGTGAGACGCCGACCCAAACCCATCGTTTCAGCACAGAAAAATTTCTGGTAGGAGGTCTGCTTTCGTTTCCGTCGAGCCGTAAAATAAGCCCAAATGTTGTTATTCCACTCAATTCACTCGCTAAGACATGCATCTTGGTGGTGACTTTATAATTTTTTTGCAGCGTAGCTGTGCCAAATGTCGAAATCTCGTGTTTTAAGGTAACCCGATACTACAAATGTCGATAAAAGTATCCGCTGTTACTCTGTGAGCATGTATCATTATGATCTTTACACAATCGGTTATAATAAATGCGTGAAATGTGGCAAACATGGGTGGCCCTATATTTTTTTCAGTGATTGTATATGTATGCATAGCTTTCGATTCCTGCAACGCATAGCTTTTCATCGTAGATCGACAACGTCGCTTCCGTCGGTGGAAGACGTCACATCTGGCATCAACATGCTTTAGTTTGGCGGAGAGCTTTTACGATTTCAGTAGAAAGACATCGATATGGGTCTTGAGCAAAAAATGGTGCTCCTTTATCACTGTTGCCCGGTCCAGCCATCAGCTAAGCATAGGTCAAATTGCTTCCCTTGGCAACGGGCCGCCACATAGTTTCAAGTGCTCAGCTTGTTTCAATGCGTACCCTGGCAGCACCTGTCAAAGAGTTTTGACGCGGCTTATTACGCAGATCGGAAACCGTGTGCTTCTTGCCGTGCAAGACGGACCGCTAATCTATCTAGACACAATAACTTAGTATACCGCTTCTAACACTTCCAGAATCCTAAGGTAGCGCCTGTGTCCTAGGTTTAAGGAAAATGATGTGGAGCATAAAGACGCTGCATATATATATATATATATATATATATATATATATATATATATATATATATTTATATATGCAACCAAAGTGCTAACATAGCGAAGTTATATAACTAAATATAAAATTGATATTTATATATATATATATACACTGTCTAATGTTACCCTGTGTTTCGTGCTTTTTTAAATTGCCATCCCGTCGGCACGACGTCACCTGATCTAACCAGGGGAGTAATCGTAGCGTAATTTGTTCTATTGAAACAGGTCAGTCAATGTCTTCTAACAAAGCCTCACGATGTACGGTCACGTCCTGCAATCAACCATCAACTCTCATAAACGTGGAGTTATCTGGCTTGCATTACTTACAGCTTTTAATCTAATGGCACTGTTCTGAAGACAACAAACAACTCGCAACAGGTATAATGTTACTACTCGTCTATATATATATATATATATATATATATATATACGGCACGGTGGTCAGCCACGGTACAGATACACATTTACACAATCTCTCTACTAATTGTAGGGTAAATGAATGACAAAACGAAGTATAGCAGATCAACTCTCACAACATTGACATATACATGCCGTTTGTAACCGACAATGGCTTCGTAATCACTCTGCAATTCTCTCACGCTGCATAGTTGGCAGAAAGCAGTAACATTTGCTTAGCGTGAAGCGGAACGTAGTAAGACCCAAGACTCCACATCTCTCATATAATAGTAGATTACAGATAGTTTAAAAAGTTAGATATCGATGAGCTGTGCAGCAAGAACTGCTTGCTAGCTGCGGATAGTGTGAGCAAAGAACAGATAACAGGTAACGTTATTGCGATCTCGCATGGTTGATGTCATCTTCTGGTCGCATGGTGAAGGAGCAGCAGTGAGGGGCGCTGAGGGTGACTTGCTGGTGAAGCACCGAGGACGACGAAGGCGCCGCCGCCGCCAACAACAGCAAAAACAACAACAACAAACAAAATTTCTACCGTATACGCGAGGACTGCTGCCGGCCCTCAGAAATTACCTCACGAGGTGGGTAGAATGAGAGGCGGACAATCCGATCGACGGTAACAATGAACACAATCTCTACAGTGTACGTAATGCCTGCAACAGGCCCTTTAGGACTTACGCCGCAATAGGACAGAACAAGAAGAAGGCAACCCAATCGTCGGTTACAATAAACAAGTTATGCCGTGCACGTGAGGGCTGCCCCCCTGACCTTCAAGACGTACACATGCTGGAAAATCGGAGTGAGAACAGCAATAGCATCAGCGACAGCGGCAACAGCACGGATCATCTGGAGGTCACCTGAGAAGACCACCTGAGGCACCGTGACAGCGACCGCAATTGCTGTTGTCACCGCTGTATCAAGAGATTTATCGCAACACTATATCGTTCCATTGACACCGATTCAAGACTATGTAACAAGGTAAGCCCTTTGCAAAAATGAAAGACACGAAAAATAGTTTTGGGAATGTAGTCTACTTTTCCGGTTGTATGGCGAGCACTATATATATACGCCGGTAAAATGGATTGACCCTGCATATATATGTATATATATATATATATAGCGTCCGACGTGCTGGAACGCAATAGAAGCAGTTAACAATAGGTCTTAAAGCAGCATAAACGTGTTTTACGTCCGTAGATTTGATCACATTTGTGCTGCATGCGTATGAACAAAAATGGGTGGTTGGCCGCAAACAATAGCAACAAATTGTCAAACAACTTTTGGCAGAAATGATGTGACTGTTTTGACAATTTTTAGCACTCATATTTACCTAAATTGGAGTAGAATGTTCATTGCTAAAGCTAAAACGTAAATTGTAAAGTCATGTATTTGACTCGGTTCCAGATCATACACAGAGCGTGTAGTGCGAATTGAAAACAGTTTTATACAGAATACGGGCTTCCATCTAGCCAACCAATGAATCTATTCTCTCAAGAACATGGTCGTAGGATTTGGTATACGGAAGATAAAATTCACATGTCTTAATATGTTTATCCTGCCAGTCTTAATCTCTAGTAGGCACGTATGTGCACGTAGATCATTTTTTCATGTGGGTATACATGTAAGCACAAAATCGCTGCATGTACTGATGTTAAAAAATGTGTGCAATGAAAGCGTCAGTATAATGTTCTATTCGGTGTAGATAGCACTAGTTAAACTGTGAAAAGCTGCAGGAAAGCTTACTTCGTGCCGTAGATCCTTGAGCGCCAATGCGGTTGGCTTAGTTGCGCTGTGCGGCCTACCCGATAAATGTTTAGAGATCGACAATTTTAAAGTACTCGTGCCCGAGGTTAATTACGTGGATTGCGACGCATTGGTTGGTACTAAAGTGGTGCAGAGGACGGAGATTGACACGACTATTGTCAGAGCGATTCGCTAAAACACCACATGTTTTGGAAAATCTGCGAGCAGGAACAGCAGCAGCCTGACATTCAATGTAGCAAAAGAAATTCCTGAAAGTAAAGAGCGTTTTGGACATTAAGAACGTAAAGAACGATCATAAATCTGCCGCACGTTTAGCAACTTACGACCCAAACAGGGTATGTTGGCATGCCTCTGGCCCTAAAACGAATTACATTATTGCTAGATTTATCAAACGCCTTATAGAGATCTTCAAATGTCAGTGGTGTGTGCACCCTGGTCGTTTTAAGGCTTGTGGCAGCGAATGTATTAATAGGCGTTAATTATTTCACGGTTTACGTTTGAACAGAGGTTCACAGCTCCTCAATGAGGTACAACGCGGCGGGCTGCAGAAGCGCCAATGCGCACAGTGCTGTCGATGTGCCGTTATAGCGCCGGAATGTCAAGCGCAATGTGGTCAGGTCAAAGATAAGCAGGGATAACCCATAGCATACGCATTGCGCATCGTTCAAGCTATCTGCCCTATGGCGCCCTTGAGAAAACCCCGGCGTTGCACGCTGAAGCCACTGAGAAACGCGCCCCTCGTCTCCACTTTGAACCTACACCGCCCCGGTGACTAACCACTGACTCATGAGGACGCGCATTGGGACATTGGCAATCGTTAGACTGTAATAATCATAGACTGGCTTTGATGTCTGAGATGGAACAGTGACTGAAATGTATGTTCCTTCCCACCATTTCCGCCATAAAACCTGCTGACCGGGGTATGTTCCCAAGTGAGTTGAACAGCCCAAGCTCAGAAGGTACGTGGCCGGAGTCTATTTGTCCTCTTATGCTTGAGACGCTGGGCGTGCACTCTCCAGAACCACACACTTACTACAAGACGTGCACAATTCGTATACATCGTCCAAGCTTCGAGAAATTGGTGGGCCAGCAACTTTATTTCCAACTACCGACCCATGACGGACGTAGACGGTGGCTTGCTTTACATGCGTCCAGTAGTGTTGGTGCCGTGTGCTGATTAGACAGAGATAGATGCTGTTTGCAGTTGTCATATCGCCAACTAAACCACTACTCATTTAGTGCCAAAATGACTTCCATTCATTTTAAAGTTTTAAACGCAAAAGACAAAAAAGAAAAGGTATCACAAGACCTGGGTATTTGTCTGGCCAGGCACACAGGCAATTCGTAATGTTACTATCACTCTTAAAAGAACTTCCAGATTTTTATTAAAACAACTATATATATATATATACTTGATTTCACAACTTATCATGTAATTATATCTAGTTATGTCCAATGTTGTGATGAACTGTGTGTCGATCTCCAGTGGCTTCGATCTGTGTTTTTTGACGAAGGCACAGTAGGCTGGGGTTACTGGGAGATTAAACTTTTCGCGTATATCATCTACAAACGATGGCGTATCGGTCATCAAGTACACCAGTCGGTTTCTCGATGTCGTGTGCAGCCCGAGCACCACTTTTAGAAATGCAGGTTTCACTCTATCCAAGGTTGTCAGATTACGCACGGTTAGTTTCTCCCAGACGATCTGGATTCCATAGGTGGCTGTCGGTGCAGTCTTCAGGTCGAATAAGCTCACGGCCGTAGCAACTGCAAGTTTCTGTGGGGATTCGATCATAGCTGCAGCCACGATCGCCTTCCGAGCTCGTTCCTCAATATGCACTGAGAATGACTTACCGCTCGTTGTTACTGTGAGGCCGAGGTACGTAAAGAAGTTTACTATTTTCAAGCGTTGTCCGTCAAGGCGGAATGAATCGCTACCTGCCAGCCTCCCACCTCTTCAGAACTTCATAGCCTCGGTTTTTGTCTTGTTAATTTGAAGTCCTGCAGTCGCAACATAATTATTATATGTTGATATTTATTCACCATTATTGGTAGATTCTCACAATGTTTACGGGTTATTCCACTCAAGTACGTCAATTGCAGCAGCTGTTAATAGGCTGGTGTTCAATTGTATACACATCATTACGTGATATTGGTCGATGTCAATTTCACCACAATATTTACAAACACATTTGTTGATTTGGAAACATTTTCCCTTCAGGCAGAGGTATTGGTGGTATCCGTGTCAAGTTATTTTGCAGATCACTACTCTGTTCTGTTGCAGATATTTTTCCATCTGTTGCTAAGAAAAACGGGTTCGTCTGTAAAATTATTGGTTAGAAAGTTTCAGTTTTGCCGTTCTCTGTGTTCCTTGTATGCTTCAAGCGCTTCGGGATCAAATTGGTAATCACGGTGCTCTATGTCTTCTATTAGTGTGGGCTCACTGCACACTTGCAGCACCAGCGTAGATGAGGCAGTTTTTGATAAACCAAGCGCTCTTTTAACAAACATAGTTTTAATCTTGTCGATATTTTTGAGGTTGTCTAATGTTAACTTGGAGAATATAGGTCTGAGGCATTATGTTATTGTGGAAAAGATCTTGAGCTTAAATATAGTGAGTACAGTCTTAAGGTCAACTTGCCGGAGATCCGTCCGTAAGGACACCGACTTTACTCTAATTTCTTCAAAATGTCTAGTAAAACACAGTTTGGCTGTCAGTGTTACTCCCAAGTATCTAAAGTTGTTGACTAACTCTAGTGCATGCCCACCTATCTTCATGTTATAGTCATCTTAAGCCTATGCTCCTTCTCTGCTGAAACGCATCACTTTTGTTTTCGACACGTTGATGTTCAGCTTATTTTCGCAGCACCATCGTGCAGTTTTATTCAAGTAAAATTGAAGGTACTGTCTTGATTTTCCCATAATAACTAAGTCGTCTGCATAAACCACGCTGTTTTAAAATCAATAAAAGCTGCGTAAGTCACATCTTGTTTTCGAGTCTCTAGATAATCTATTACATCCGTAAGTGCTCTTTCAGCCGAACGCCCTGGATGAAATCCAGTTTGTTCTGCCGGTAAATCTTCAAAACATTCTAGAAAAAGCCTTTTGGCAAAGAGCGATGTAAGAATATTGTACACTATGCTGGTTAATGCTATGCCGCGGTAGTTTTCTGGCTTTGTATTATCTCTCTTTCCCTTAAAAATTTGTTGCAGAAGACTTTTCCTCCACTGATTTGGGATTGCACCGTGTCTAAGACAGGTGTTTTACATTACTGTGAGGGCAGGAACGGTCACTGAAATCGCAGCTTTAAGATGCTTGTAGACAATCTGGTCAGGTCCGGCAGACTTTCCATCTTTTCTTGTTATGATACACTGAAGAACCTCTTCCTCTGTGAAGACACTCCACGGTCCGTTGCTTTCATGTTCTTATTTTTCCGGCAGGTCACAGTCGCGGATGTAAATTCCCATAAAGTATTCTAGCCACTCATCGTCGTTAATTAGTGGGTTAGGTTCTTTGGGGCGTTATGGAAAAAGGAGCCAAGGTAGAGGCTTTCCCTGATTTTGCAAAGTCGCATATCGGTTTCGTATTGGGCGCGCTTTGTCTTAAGCAGGTCTTTATACTTGCGCTGTAAAATAGCAAGTTGGTCTAGGTTCTTACTGCTGCGTTCCTTGTATTGGCATATTATTGATTTGGTAGTGCGGCATCCTTGGTCAAACCAGACTTTGTGCTCCCACGGTTTCGATGTAATGCCAAAGTAATACCGAGCCTGGGGGGGTGGGGAGGAATCCGGGTTTAGTGGGTTTGCGAGTCTCACACTAGTCACGCAGGCTGCTAGTGGCGCATGTGCATCATGCATTACCGAAACCTCCCAGAACAAAAAAAAAAAGACTTTGTGCTTAAACCTAGTGGTTCGACAGCGGGCTGCCGTTGTTGACGTCTGTACGGCCCACCGAAAACATCGCTCATAGGTGTCGAGGTCTTCTCGACGTTCAAGAGGTTGGAGGAGATAAAGGGGTTGCTCCAGTTTTTGCACGTTGATCCGTCGCGACAGATGTAGATTGCATTTGCTGGTTGTGACTTCGTTGACTTCTAGATTGAATGTTAGTTGACTGTGCTTTCTGTCGGCTGAAGAGGTGATTTTCAGGTTGCTGATGCAGATGTCTGGCGCACGAGCTGGCGTCATTACTATGTCAACGACACTTGTGCCGTTCCATGCCGTATACGTAGTTTCTTGCATATTGTTTTCGATCTGTAGTTCTAGGCAACTGCTTCTATAAATAATGCGCTTCGTTCGTTTTGTTTTGAGAAGTCACAGTTAAAATCTCCTACTCGTACTAATACCTGTGACCATACGTCCGTCGGCACAGCTATAGCAACACCCGACTTTGGCCTACCGCGTTTTTCCGTTTTGATTGCTTGACCATGATACATCTTGTGGCGTGACAGACGTGTGATGTATTCTAGTCTCTCGACGTTCCACATGAGGCACCTCGAACCAGTTTGCTCAATATTTTGTACCATGTCGTTGCATATCGTTCTACTGTTTAGTCAAGGCACACAATTCTGGCTCTCCATCTCACCATATTTGTCCGATTGTCGCAGTATTTTCGTGCCTACGGATCCTGATGATTGCAGTTGTTCTTCAGCGCCAAACCCAAAAATCCGATAGGGTTTCAGTGGAAACAGTCGAAATTGTATTCCTTCCGGCCAGACTGTTGGATCTAAAAGTTCATTGAAATGATTTGTGCTTATTTGTACATGGTAACTATTATAATACGTTTGGTTTCTCCCTGCTAGCTTTGTCACTTTTACCCCAGCCTCACCACCTATAATTCGGTTGACATATTCTTTCATGTCGTCCTTACTATGACTTATTTGGAGGCGACTTACAAACAAAGCTCTGTAACGCGGTATATCTTTATCGTGGACAACTTTCAGATCCGTCATTTTGTTCGTCCCTGTGCTAGTTTGGTTTGATCCCGTTCTGTCTTGTGTGTGCCATTTGTCTCTGCTGTTTTTCTCTCTTGGGGTTCTTCCACTGCTTCTCCTACCACGTGCATGGTCAAAGTATGCGACGTGGTGTGATACTTCCTCGTAGCACATCGTATTGCACGTGATGCTTGTTGCCGTTGCTGTTACCTTGACGCTGCCGCTGCGTGTTGTCGTGCTGGTTTTGTTGACGTCCGATGATGTGCTGTTGAGTTCTGGCCATTGGTGTGTTGTTGTGAGCTAGATACATGTCCAGCCACCATTCGCACACGAGTAATTTAACGCGTGGGATATTGCAATAGAAAAGCATCTGTTCGGGGAACTTTGTTGAACTGGGCTAACCCTGGGTTAGAGAACCCGTGACTACACGTTCGCGTGGAGACAATTGTTCACTCCAAAGTGCTAACATAAAAAAGTTATATAACTAGATCAATCAAATAAATATCTTAGTATATAATAGAAAAGCATAGAACTATAACCCAATCCTGCAAATATTAAGCAAAATGTCTCGCCGTGATCAATAAGAGCTGCGACTTCGATAATAAAACAATCGCCGGCTACTTTCTCCACCCTGTCTCGTCGACATGTTTGTGACAATATAAGCCATCGAACTATATATATATATATATATATATATATATATATACTAGCTATATATATACTACTATATATATATATATATATATATATATATATATATATATATATATATACTAGCTCATTGTGCCATATTATGCTGTTAGATACAGTTTGTCTTGTCTCGTATCATAAAACATGTTGGAGCGTCTTTTTTGGTGGTATTATTGTTGTTGTTTATGATGCTGCTGCTGTTTCTATTAGTCTAACCTATATGCACTACGTGTTGTTCTTGTCGTCAGGCTGATCACGGACAGCTGTGCTTAACGAGTTAACGCCAAAGAGTAGTTTACACGAGGACACACATGCGCATATAAAAACGGAAAAGTGCTTCGCCTGCGGGGGGTGTACGGTACGTTCGATCACTGTTAGGTGCCGCTTTTTGCTCTATTTCTTTGCACATTTAGCGGCGTAAAGCGCGCGATGCAAATGAGATGCATGAAACTACCAGTACTACCGTTACTACAATTGTGAATACTATATCTACTATGTGGAATTAAAACCATGTGAATCATACAATCCATTTGCCGCTACAGTTTGTTCTGCTAGTAAACTGACAGTTGTTACATTGCTAAATATATATATATATATATATATATATATATATATATATATATATATCGCCGTTTAAAATAGCAACGTTTCGACTAACGAGGATGAAAGTATTACTTATATAGAAAAAACATCACCGACATTACTGGTGTTCACCATTACGTCTAGCTGTTTTTGTGGACGTGGGTTTCGATCTGCGCTGATATAATATGTAAAGTCCAGCTTATACCGAATAATGACCTGGTTCATATTATTGGCATGGTTCTTTTACCGTTTGGCAGGTAAATGTTTTCCACCGCGGAACAATATGCAGTCTAACCTCCGCACGCCCAAGGATCGCCAGATTATCTATATCTGATGTGCAATAAACCCTCGCAAAGGGTGCGACCTCAAGACGCGCATGGAGCGACAGTCTGTTCAAACGCCGTCCAGACAGTTTTTCCTGATTTGTGTTTCAGGAGCTGCATTCCATCTGCATACGTGTGTTTGATTGACACCTGAGCCGCGGAACTTCACACGGCATGACCTTTCGCGCGCTTGGAGTGCAAATCGAGCATCTTTGCTCTTACACATCCCCAGAGGAAGTAGGGACATTCTGCTAAAGCTTACATGACAAATAAAACTTACATCGTATTTTGTGACACAACTGATTATCTCTCTCTCTCTAGAGATTCCGTAGGCTATTTGATCGCACGTAGTAGTGCCTATAAATCTGATCATTGCGTATGAAATCTTTAGGTAAACGCGGTAGTCAACACGACGCTGGTACTCCGCGACATTAGGGAGTACGACTTTGTCACGGGTTGCACCTTTTATAAGACGCAGCAAACATATATCCTTGTCGTAGAAAACTGACCACACGTGAGCACAGTAACACTATTTTGACTCTACGAGAGCTTCATAAAGGCGCAGGTATTTGGAGGCATCTTGTGTATCGAGAATACCCTGAGTGTAAGATTACTCAGTCCTGAGAGGCGGCGTTTGCTGAATCGGCAATGTGTGCTCAAAACATGATATGCTTTTCGAAAGTAACTCTTATGTCCTTGTAGGATGTTACCTCAGGTAGCCGCTACGAAGCTTCCGCAGCTATGTGCATATTTATTGCGGTGCCAGCGTTTACCAAATAGGGCGGCCGAACCTATTACAACTATAAATAATGTTTGAAATAAAACGTAAGTTTATCTCTAATAAAATAAATAAACATTCAAGTGTAAAGAAATAAATGCAATGAATAAAGAGTGCATTTTTAGATCGCGTATGACGCAAACAGGGTCGAATAAAAGTCTTGACAAATATTCTGCTAGCTCCGAAAATGATGAATGACTGCAGTTGCATACACTTCGACGTCGAGCTCTTCCACTTCCTTTACTCCGACTCATTTCTCCCTCAGTGGTTGGTTTCCGTTCACTTAGAGCTGGTCACGCCGCGACTCTAGCAGAAAACAACAAGACGAACAACATGCCAAACTGATAAGAGCCCAAAATTTCTGCACAGTGGGGCTCGAGGCTTTGGGAACACCAGGTAGTCTGACTGAGAAACTGCTTAGTTGGGCAGACGTTTGAAGCTAACTACGGTGGACAAGAGAGCTGCACAATTCTTACACCAGAAACTTTCTATTGATGTTCAGCAGATTCATAGTATCCTGCTCCAATGTGAGCGGGTGCTCAATCATTGGAGCCAGGCGTACCCTCCTTGGAAATAAACGCCATGAAGACCAAGGCTATGAAATTCAGAAGAGGAGGTCGATTGGGTGCTAAAGACGTCATACGTTGCGGCGGCCAATTTTTGGAATTCGTTAACTCTTTCCGGTATCTGGGGCTTCGGCTTCATTATACTGGGACGACCTTCACTGCTCACATCGTCGAGACAGCGCGCACAGCCCTAATTTCTCTTTATGGAGAAATAGGCGATGTCCGGCGACTGTCCGTCCCGACGGCAGTGGCGCTTTTCTACCTCAAGGTTGTTCCGGCGCTGATGTATCGTCTTGGCAGAGTATGGGAACACCTCACTCGGGCAAACTTTGGTTTGCTTGAAAGGTGTTTTAAAATGTACATGAAGCGAGTACTTTGCCTGTCAATGCGGGCAAGGAGCCGCTTTGTGTACCTAATGTCAGGCTGTGCACCAGTTGTTGAGATAATTCGATTGAGGTTGAAGACGCCGCGTACAGTACCATTCGAGAGCTTTATCTTGGAATGGGAAAATAAAGTTGAACAAGTCCGACGAGAGGTCGGAGACCTGGATGTTTTCAGGGCGTCTCACCTCCGGTCTGGTCTTGCGTGTCACAATCGCCACGTCTATACCAGATACATAGTTCATGGCTATCATCACCTGGTTTGTTCGAATACGAGCTTCCACGGAGAGTACACCGAGTGCGTCTGTCGACTATGCTCTCAGGCGTGTACTAAGTTTCATGCATCTGCCTGCCTGGCCCTTGCGAAGAGATCACTGCACTGCCTCTCTCGAATAACATGCCGCGAGCAGCTGAGTGTATAATTGTATAATATGTATAATTGTTCATGTTATATGCATACTCAATATGAGTGAAATAAATACGATGATTGATGTTCAGCAGGGCAACGCAATTCCAAAACCGCTTACTGAATGATGCAGACCAGGGGTTAGTCTAGGTGGAAGGTGAACACGTTTATTTAGACAAAATTGTCATATGAATTAATGAATAAATTGTTTAATACACCCTGCAAACCCCAGCCTTGCTACTGGACCTTATTTAGCCTAAATCTTATCTGTCCATAACGGCCCCCATAACTATTCCCAGTTGAAGGTCTTCACTGTAGTGTCCACCACCTCTAATGGCTGGCCGGTGACCGTAACGAGTTCGCCATTCTCTCGTTCAAGCAACACACGTCCTCTGCCTGGCTCGCACCAACGACTACTAACTCATTGAATCGCATGCCTCGTTTTATATTGTAGCGAAGTTAACGACAGCGTAGCAACAGAACTGCCAGTCACGGGGACGCCGATGGCTAATGACGTTCGTAGAGCAATCAATGATGAGGTCAGGAGACCAATCAAACATTCTATGGCCGACCAAATACATGCAGACGACCACATGGTGGCACGTGCACCACCGTCCACAAACCGCGCCACATCCAGAGTATCGGCATCACGATCATCACGACTGTGCACCGACCTGCGGGGGCGGCCCCACCAAAGACAATGTGCACCGCCGGGAAGGAGCGTGTAATCCGACCAATCAACGACGTCATAGATTCGAGGCGGGAGTAACTATGACTCACTTTCCGGCGTCGGTTCGCTGGTGCGGGACTTCCGCGCGCTGCGGGAACCTTCACGCGCCCACTTGAAAGTTGGTTAGACGGTGTAAACTCCCAATAGTAACATTCCCGAAATCACTTTTGTTAGCGGGAGGCAAGGCATACGATATCGGTTACGTGGCAACGAATACATATTGTCATTTTGTCGTGACCCATTCGAGGGTTGTTAAGGCTATTATTATATATGGGGGAAGTGTGCTGCACATGGACCCCGGGCCAGACGGTTAACGCCCCGGGCTTTAGCAACCTGGGAGTACCGTCTGGGACGCCTGCTGCCTTGGCTTAATAGGCACAATGAGGGCGTGATAGCCACATGAACCTTATTGCTAGACCGCTTAACCAAATAAACAGCCCGGAAGAAGGACGCCGAACGCATTCTTTGTCCGGCGACAATGCGAGTCAGAAGTTACGCTGTATGTCATCACTCATTGCCCCGAGTCTCTCGCGTTGTAGTTCCCGCCCTGCTGAGCCTGCATCCCCCAGCTAACGTAGCGTCACAAGACAACGTTACATTAACACAGATTTGCCCGCCCATTTAGAGACTTGCCACGTCTTCGCTACTGAGGTGGCGGCATCTTCTATTTGGCAGCATGTCTTTAGTTTGCTGCGGCATTGCTGCCAACCGACGCTGTATATGCCCGCGCTGCTCAACGGACGCTGCTATCACGAACCGCAAAATGATTGTAGATTATGGTGCCAATAGATGTCACTCGACAAGCTGTCCAGCGGTCAAGTCTCTGAGCAAGCTAGTTAGATGTCGCAATCAAGATGAAGCTGTGCACTAGATGCGTTGATGGTATTGTAAGCACTTACCCAACATGGTTGTGATAAATAACAATAAAAAACAACTTCAATGGATAGTGATGGTGACAATAATGAAAATAAATATCAGTATTAAAAACAATCGCAAAAAGAAACATTTATCATGCAGGCGCCGCTAAAAGTATTTGATCGTTTCAAACAGCTGGCTAGGTTCCAAATAGGCAATGATTTATATCATATTATATATATCTTACCACTTTTATTAAAAAAGGGGTAATATAATAGAAGCAAGGTCGTTTCAAATCTGTGAACGACGTGCAACACTCCAGGCAAATTAGGTGTTCACAACGTTCACACGAGCAACCCACGAGGTGGGTCGAGACGCCGCTCCGAAGATTATTTGGTCTTAGAACAAAATACCTAGAAATATGAATCTGACGCGCTAGCTGCTTAAACATGCGGTAATCGGCATGGGATTGGTATTCGTTAACACTAGGCAATGTGATTATTTATGCATACATGCTTTTTGAATATAGTATATGTCGATATGGAATAGTTTACAGGTTATATTATATATATATATATATATATATACTTTATGGCGCTGACTGAATCTGTATACGTACACACTATACTTCAGCAACCGAAAAGCATTTGTTGTGATTGTTGTTGTTGTTGCTCTGCTGCTGCAGTTGTTGAGTATTGACACAATTTTTATGTTTGGCTTTGAAAATTCCTATTGTTGTTGCTTTTTTTTCAATGCTATTTCTGCGATTATCTTAAACATACATGTATACCTCGTAATTTTTCTTCCAGTTTCCGGCGGTGCTTATTATTAAGGGCAAACGACTGGGAGTTGCTGGTGAAATCAATGATTGCGGAGAAGTCCCTGCGTTTCTGACCATTGAGGTATGCTAAGCATCATAACTAACAATATAGTCGAATATAGCATGCTGACGTTTAGAACTAGATGTCCAACAAACCAATGTGTGCCACTCCGTACTAGGCCCCCGTCGCACAATGAATGAGCATCCACGAATCCAAATATATGAGTATTTGTAAATATTATATTTTCTTTTCAGTTTACCACGCTAGTCATTGTGCAAGTGCAACGCCAGATAAGGCAACTGGCCATGCCACGAGACATATTCCGCACACTTTAGAATTATTCTAGTTTATAACGAGGTTGTTTTTTAATTCTAGACTATCCTTTGTTCCTTTCAGAGAGGCACATCTTGAATGCGCCGGGAGTCAGACATGTTGACATAGACAGTATCTCTTTGAATACGGGGTTGTCTAATTGAGTGTAGTAACCAAAACAATAAATATGTACATGTCCGTATGTTGTATAGATTATAGAGAGATAGGTTTTATTATTCTCATGAGTGGTTTACATTAGTATAGAGGTTCACAGCTCCTTAAAGCCATCAAAGACACGTATGGAGTGTTGTATATTGCATGTCTTCTTATAATTTTATTAAGTGCAGAAAGTATGCCAGTATTACCTACCCCCACGATTTTCGCCCACTGGCATTCGAGACACTGGGGCGAGCCGGCCCGAAGACGCACAACCTCATTCAACGTGTCGGCAAGGCGCTCAACCGTTCGACAGGGGACACTAGAACTGTCCAGTACCTGCACCAGAGACTATCGGTGGACATTCAGCGGGGTAACGCCGCCTCTGTGCGCGGAACTCTACTAGATTGGACACACCCGAGCCTGGAGGATATGTGACATTTTCACTTATTTTATCTGGTGTACACGTTTATAAGGAGATAATTGTTACCTCAAATATTTAGGCAAATACAACTTATGAACAATTAAGCGAATTCTTTTTATTTATTATCATTATGCCTATTATCGTGTTCGGCTTTTATTAGAGTAAGGTACCTAAATAAAATTGCTTAGCATTTTGTTTGAATATTGTCAAGGAAGTGGTTGCGCGCACATCTGGGGAAGCTTGGTCCAATATGTGGTACCGAGATTTGGTATTGAGAAACGAAACTGGTTATATGGAGCTGCAGACAATATGAGAGGTTGTGTGTGTAATCCCCTTGTTTCATGGTTGATGTTGAATGGTAAAGATTGGGAAGGTTGGGATATATTCCCATTAAGATTCGTTTGATCTCAGTTACGAAAGACATCTTTATTTGCAAAGAGAGCAAAATCGACATCTCTACGTATTTATAACGCATGGATTCCCATGTGGATGTCTCAGTATTACGCGCAAGGCTCTTTGCAGGCAATGTAACGGACGTAAAAACATATAAAAGTCATTCCAACTATTCCAACTGCGTATATCATATAACTATGAACGCAGGCGTAGCACATGGCAAGCAGACAGTCACGGGGCAGACTATTACGGCTCTTGAACAGGGCAGCGATGCTCCCTACAACTTTTTACGAAGGTGATCTGTACAAACTTCAAATGATAATCTGGAATCCAGGACAACGCCTAAGCATTTTATCTCATTAGTCATGCTAAGAGTGTGGTTTCCGCATTTAAATGTCTCATGGTTCATACTTAGGACACGTCTAGGCGATAAGAACTGGATAACACCGGTCTTCGACCAATTCACTGACAAGTCATTGGCTCTAAACCAAACTGAGAGTCGCTTAAGGTCATCTTTAATCGTCAGCTCAACTTCTTGTGGGGAATCGCCGACAAAGAGTGCTGTGCTATCATCAGATAATAGGATCAGTTGACCGTCGTGTTTTGGTACTTCAAATATATCGTTGATAAATATATTGTGGGCCGCCGAGAGTCCTTTGAGCCACTCCAGCTGATATGTTCTCGACATCTGAAAACTTCTGCCTAATCTGTACCATTTGTTGTCTCTCTGACATAAAAGAACTTACTCACGATTGAAGGCTTTCGTACGCTTCATAGACTTTGAGTTTGGTAGTCAGAATATTGATGTCGATGGTATCAAACGCCTTTCCCAAGTCAACAAAAGAGCAGCAATCGTTTTTTCTTCTCAAAACATTGACAGACGTTTTCTACAAAGCTTATAACAGAGACGGTGGTGAACATTTTAGGGCGGAATACAAATTGTCGGCGATTGAGTACATTTTGTTGTTCAAGATGGTCCCTAAGTTGTTCGCGCATTTCTCAAATACCTTAGGGATTGAGGTCGGTATGCTGACTGGACGGTAGTTTTCTTTTGCGAGTCTGTCACCAGAATTGAGAAGCGGGATGACGCGATATAATTTAAGCGCTCCGGGGTAGTTATCGGTCGCAATTGACAAATTGATCAGATATGATACGGAGTCAGCAAGAACATCGGCTGCTCTTTGCAACATCTGGGATGGAATTTGCTCAGGTATAACTGAGCAGATCTTTGTTTTGCGTTAAGGATATGCCATCCATAGAGTATAGACCGGCTGAAATGAGATCTCTGTTGCTCTACGAGGAACATTCTTAGGTATTTCATATCTATATAACGTATACTATATATAATACACGTGAAAACAGAAAGTGATGAGTTCCGGACGTGCTGCTGCCTTAGTATATATGGAATGTTAAAATTTTGCGTTGATTGACTTGGAGTTAAGGAATTGCTCTGGCAAATCCGATCGACTAAGCTGAGAGCAATCAAGTTAAATTGTCCAAAATCGAAGTGTAGAGGCGATGGAATGCGTGAGATTCTGGTCTTCGAATGTTGAATTGTCTCAACTTGTTGCCACTGATGTAGGCAAGATTAACGAAGTCAACGCAGGCACGTAAGGTATCAAGTACAGCTCCATATAGGCAGGTGATAAACCAGAACATGGCCACTAAAATTGTTAGGAGCAAAACGGACTTCAAATGTTGCGGGCCAACGTAGCGATCTACTGACGACAGGGACAAGTAAAAACGTAGATCTTTGTGGGACAAGCACCACACGAGATTTCACATGCCTAGCGTATATAGTGATCTCAGATAAATGCGTTAAAGATAGTAACGATCTTATCAATATTTGAGAGGCTTCTACTAAAGCATTTTCTAAATTTTAAGAAATTTACTCGGAACAAGTGTCATTCGCGAAGGTCTTACCTTGTTTCCAGTGGGAAACATCGCTAAGGTCGGCGCCGAATTTTGCTCTAGATCTAAGTAACGACTGTGTGATGTCGAATCACCTCAAACTTGCCGCGCAGAAAACGGGGGCGCTTTATCTAACGGGCAGTAAGAACACCCGCGGAGTCCATCTAGAGGTGTCAGGTTCGTTAATTATCCTTCAGAAAAAGGCAAATTTGCAGTTGGACACCGGTCATACAGCAAAGGCGCACATCGAACATTTCGCCAGGAAAAAAATTGCCGAGAGAGAGCCTGAACCAATCTAGCCCTGTAGACCCAGCGTAACCAACGGGCCCTCCACGCCACCCAGCGCGCCATGATTCTGCGCGTTTGAGGCTATTGGACGGTTAGTACCGACATCTTATAATTAAAAGACGACATTTTTAAGATGCTTATTTTTCATTCTAGACCATTCTCCGTCCCTTATGGGCTTGGACTCACGGTGAAGTATATCTTCAATGCCCCGAGGACCGGACATGTTGAGATTTCTATCTATTTCCCCAACAGCCCTTGTGGCAGCATGGCCGCTGGCTCTCAGCGGTATGGTTTATCATCTACTCCCAATGAGCATCGCTCAGAGAAAATGCGATCAACAACAGGGATCAAACCGGCGACACCCCGGTAGATGACAACTATGACTAGCGCACTAGTCCCCTAGACCACGCCGCCGCTACCGACGTCCTGCTGGTGCTTTCGCGTCAACTCTCGTGAGCTCAGGCGAGGGCTTTGACTGTCCACGATTAGATTACCACGTGGGTCAGCCCCCTTCACAGCGACACGCAAGGACTCATCGCGGACTTGCTAGCCTGACTCGGAGGTTTTTACGTACTTCGCCACACATCTTCTGGCCGGTCATGGCTAGTTCCAGGAGCACACGCAGGATATAAAGAAATCCATAATGGATATCTGCGTCCTCCGGCTTCCGGTCACGGCGCACCACACAGTCGAGTGGCGACGTAATCTAGGGAACTAGTGCGCTAGTCGTGGTTGCCATCTACCAGAGTGTAGAATAGATATAAAGAGAGAACAAATGCTAAACTATAAACCGCTTAGAGTCAGTGGCCATGCTGCGACAAGGACTGTTCGGAAAACCCTTGATATCTGATCAACGTCCCCGGCCTGTGCGTTGAAGATATGCCACACAGCGATTTTAAGCCCTTAGAAGACGGATGATGGTTGCAATCCAAAACAGCGGGCCGTATTGACGTGCTTGATGTCCTGACCATCTAGAGTTAGTTTCAGGAGAGCTAAATTCCTTGCACATTTAGGAGGATGCCCTCACTCTTATTCGGCGCTAGGGCTAGCCAATCCCTCTCATCCAGCCAGCAACCGCCGCACGGGGCTACTGGCTCTCATTTCCAAGTGCTTGGATGAGCGAGCGTGGACGATTACTGCGACGTCATCTACGTACGCGGGCAGTTCAGTGTGTTTTAAAAGATAGTCCATAGAAGGGGTCTTAGAGTCGAGCCCTGGGAAACCCCGGCCCTCATGTCGAACGTAGGCCGTTTGAGGTAGGCTGAGATTGCGCGGCGCAGATAGGGTAGGATTTTTCAGGCCAGGCTGTTGAATGATTTTTCAACATCCAGCAGTATTACCAGCAGCAAGTCTTTGGTCCTATGAGGGGATTGGCATAGGGTCTTCGTTTTGGCCATTACCCGCTATGACTAAGGGGAATGATGGGCCGTTTCGGAACCCGTATTGTGCTTTTCTGCAAAACATCGCATTCGGGACTCTGCTATTGACTTTGTCTTAGACTAGCCTGTTGATTAAGCAGATAGACTTATAGGAGTTAATCACTTTCGGGATGAATACAATATCGGCATTCTTCCTGTTCAGGGGGACACAGCCGCTGTAGAGGATCTGTGTGGCTGCGTTAGCCAGGGGGAAAGCGCTGCTCGAGCAACATTTGTTTAGTAAGAAAACTACGGAGGAACAAGAATTTGTGCAGCTTTAAGATGCTCGTTTATAAGAGATCCGGACTAAAGGCTTAAAGATGCTTAGAGTACAGGTAAAAAGTTTGCTGAGCCTTCTTTTCCAAGGTTTTATTTTTAGCTACCGCCGAGACCTAGGGCAAATTACGTTATGTGTGTCTTGCGAAAAAAAGCCGTGAACATTCCTTGTTGGTTCACACTATCAAGATTAGAAAAGTGTTTGTGCAAGAACGTCGCGGACACTATAGTTCTCAGGCTGTCGGCTGAGAGCTTAGCTGTTGTACATTCTTTAGGGGCTGGTAGATTATGTCCGACTCCACATAAACCTGTAACGCATTGTTTACCGCTTTGCACTCGACGTGCGCAGTTTACAGTGCCACCTGGATTCCTTGAGTTATTTGTGATACCCACGCTGCGATCCTAGCGAGGCCCGATATGAGCTCCTGTTTGCTAAAGTGAAGCCTGTCATTTGGGCCCGGATGGTAACAGACTCCGAAAACTGCGTCCGGATTCTCCAAAATCCTTTGTTTGGCTTCATCAACCATTTAGACTCCTATTTTGGCTTACAGGTTTAGGACCGCAAGCTGCTGGATGTTTAAGAGCTAAATTCAACCATCTCCAAATTATGAGCCCTTCTCCTTTTTTAGGGGGTGAGAACATAGCCCACGTGGTGACGAGAGTCACCTGCCAATTTCGTTTGCAGTTGATGAGAAGCCTGAACTTGATTTCTAAATACTTCTTTGGCACACGAAAGCCCGGAACTCATTATTTTTTTATACTGCACGATCATCGTCTATGGCTTTTAGAGCAGTATTTATTCTGTGGTGAGCTGCCTCGTCAAGGAGATCGGGCACTCTGCATAGTTTACATCTGTAGAGCCTGGCGATAATAAAGGCTTACTGTACATTGTGGTCATCCGCCTGTTTGGATATATAGGACAGAGTTGACTGTTGTTGGAGCAAGGCTAGCCGTAGCCGTGTTTCCATTTGTCGCTCCACTTGCGGCATAAGTCATTTGTGCAATTTTTCTACACGTCAACGCTAGTGAATTGTTCCCTAGTTTAGATGATCACAGCACACACGGACACTTGTTGCTGTAGAGTACTATAAACACTTATTTTCCAATAGACCGAAGCGAATAGGTCCGAAAGGAATATGCGGCGCTGTGGTCGTGGCTAACAAGGATAGCAGGGTGTTGATTTGTATAATACTGACACTGTATAAGATACGAAGAGGCAGTACGCAATTGTATTTCTTTACTTATGGAAACCCTACATAAATGCCTGACTAAGCTGGACTAAGCTTGTGTGCAAAGTTATTCCTAAAACGTTTTCACTGAAGGTTCTCCGTGAATAAATTAAACATACATTAGAGCATTTGTGATTTGTTTTAGAGTTTTCTTTCCGTTTTCTTCTCCCAGGCTAATCTTTGTCAAATTGAACATTCAAGGAAGTCGACCCTTGCTGAATTTTAAGTCCGTCTTGCGTAAGCAAGTCAACACTGTATTTGTCAGGCGCGCGTACGGCGAAATTGAATTATATATATATATATATATATATATATATATATATATATACATATAGATCAATCAGATTTATTCAGAACTACAGCAATTTGCTGTTGTCGCAACTGCAACCAAACAAATCCCCGGGAGGCTGTTGGTAGCGAGCAAGCAGCGGCCGCTAACGAGTCAAGAAAGACCGTTATTTACTACTGCTGCTGCTACTATGACTTAGTATAACAGTGGGCATCGTTCATCCTATGGATCTGTCTGTGCGCATTTGTCGTTACGCGTATATAATCATATATATGTGCGACTGTATATGTGGCTAGCGATATGAGGATGACTGTTTGCAAGTGTGTACGTCTGCAGGTACGGATGCTGTAAGATATGAGCGAAGTTGTCGTCTACGCGCTTCTGCTCTGCTACCAGTTCTATTCCTACTACTTCTACTACTACTACTACCACTGCTAGTGCTACTATTAGTGCTATGGCTACTACAGCAGCTACTACAACCACGACTTCGACCACTACCACTTGGTGGCCTTCGCACTTCAGTTCACATCAGCGCCATCAGCGCCGCCGACCAGCTTCCCTCACCTGTCGCGAGGGGGGCGCTTCGCCGACCGCCCGATCGACCGATCGTTGGCTGCAGGGCAGGCGCACCTCGCGCACCCGACCCCACAGTAGCACCCCCACCACCACCACCATAGCGGCATCAGCATTAGATCTAGCAAAGAATCGTCGTTGGCAAACAGCAGATCCATTCAGCAAGAGAATGGCTCATTTTCATGACCATGTTGCTACTGGTAAGCGTCGTCATCGCAGCGGCAGCAGCAGCAGCAGGCGCAGCAACAAGCCTTGAAGACGCGGTAGCCGTCGTTGCCGCTAGTATCGAAAGTGCTTGCCTTCAGCGTCACACCTAGCGGCGTCAACATCGCCATTGCTATTAGGATTCTCGTCGTGCGTGCAGTGCGCGCTCTCCTCGGCGTCGCGCTGCGTACACAGGCGTGCAACTAGTGTTCTCGGCGACCGCCACATTGCCGTCACTGCTAACAATGATTCGATGATTTGGTGCGAGTCGTCAAGTTTGCTGTTCCGTGGACGTCTATCATACTCCCCATGAGCGCTTGCCGACTGTGGTTCGAATAGTTGTCGCTGCCGACGCTGCCGCGGCCGTTGTCGTTGTTATCCCTAAGCTTCGCGCTTCGAACCGATCATGCTCTAATCATCAGTTTCCTGCCTATCGCCGCCCGCCACAAGGATACGGTGCCCTTCAAACGACCTTGTGTGGGTCGATCCTGTGTCTCGACTGACTCTGTTTTCTACATTGCACACCATATCCAGACGTGGAATACGTACGTGCACATAGTTGCTTTATTTTTTTTCAACACGTTTTTGCTCACTCTTGACTTCTCTTTCTCTCTCCATAATCTGTATGTCTCGACGGGAATGGTCGTCCTTAGTTTGGCGTTGTGATTCTGGCTCTCGATTTTATCCTTAGCATCATCGTGATCATCATCATCATCATCAACAACAACAACATCAACAAGAGCATTCCTATTATTATCGCCCTCGTCGTCATCATCAGCAACCATCAGAGTCTTAATCGCTTCCAGACGCGCATCGCCTTAAGCGTTGTCCTCTTCAATAAACAACCCGCCATCGCGCTGAACAGCGATGTGTTCGCGATAGAGCTCTATCTACTTCCGACTTTGCCGCTTACTTATTTTCGGTACGCCGCAGCCGTTGGCGCGTTCGTTTGCTTGGCTATCTATGCGTCTGTGTGTGGGTGTGCGGGTGTGTGTGTGTGACCTTGTACGCATGGCGGCGAAGCGTGCAGAACGGTTCACTGAGATGCACCAGTAATGTAGACTGGTGGTGATCGGTGCAAGTGGAGAAGGCGGACAGAGAGGAAAAGGAGGAGAAGCAAGCGTAGTAGTAGTAGTAGTAGCAGCAATAGTGCATTTTCTCACTGCTCTCGACATCATCATCATCATGAGGTGCTACGTTTAAATCTGTAGCAGCTGCAGCTGCCGCTGTAGCTGCTACCGCGGACGACGTTGTTGTCGTTGTCGTCGTCGCCCAATCACGGTCGCCGCTGTCACCGTGCCAGCTTTACAGCAGCTTCACAACAGACGACCATCGGTGGTCCGTTCCAGTGGTTGCAGGTGTAACGGCATTAGCATCAGCAGCAGCAGCAGCATGTGCATGAACGGCCGAATCAGTTGCAGTGCGTGTGGTGGCAATCGCCACGGCCGACGATCACATCAGCGCCAGTCATGGAGACGATCATGGGGGTCGTTGTCGTCGACGGGCTTATGCGACTCGAGCGGATCATGGGGGTGGTGGTGGGGGTGGCTGTGGCGGCAACACGCTGCTGTGCCGCTTCTAGTCATGTCGATGGCATTTTCCAATCTAAGCGTGCTACAGGCGGCGGCCGCGGCGTCGGCGGCGGCCGCAGCAACGGCAACGACGACGCTGACGGCAGATGTCGGACCACCAACGGGATTCCTACTTGACATCAATTCCCCGAAAAACGTCAGCTTTGCCCAGTTACAATCCAGTCTCAGTCCTCCGGACGCCGATGGCCTCGACGCCGAACACTCAGCAGGCGCCGAGCACGTGGTTCGCCGGCCTCGATCGCTGTTGATGCGGCGAGCAAGCCATGTCGAGTCGTGCCCGATTGGCGGCGGCGGCGGCGGCCCGGATTCGGTCGTCGACGAAGGCGAGTGTATGCTCGCGCTGTACTGTGTCATCGCCGGTGGCCAGGCCAGCGGTCGGTGCGGCAATTCGATCTTCTACACGTGCTGTCAGAAGCGAGCCGCCACCCGAACTTCACGCGGCTTCAGCCTCAGCTCGGTGTTGGGCTCGACCGACACCGAGCTGACCGCTCAGTCGATCGGTCTGGGCGCACCGCATGCTCTGGTGGGCGCACCCCATGCTCTCGACGGACCGCATGTCACGGCGGCCCCTGCGGCGGCGGCAGCGGCAGCGACGACGACGACGGGCGCGCAGCAGAGTCCTCCGAGTCATCACGATGACGGCATGTGCGGCCGGACGAACAGCCACAAAACGTTCCAGCGCCGCATTATCGGCGGCGACGACGCCCACTTCGGCGAGTTCCCGTGGCAGGCGCACATCAAGATCGGGCGGCAGCAGTGCGGCGGGGCGCTGGTCAGCCACCGCTACGTGATCACGGCCGCCCACTGCGTGCGCGCCACGCCCAACCGCCGAATCAATATCGTGCTTGGCACGTACGACATTCACGCGTCGCGAGGCTCGCCGGCGCGCACGTTCCGCGTCGTGCAGAAGAAGATCCATCCGAAGTTCGCGTTCTCGGCGTCGCAGCCCGACCGTTTCGACGTGGCGCTGCTCCGCCTCGACCGCTACGTCCACTACCAGGACAACATTCTGCCGGCATGTCTGCCGCCGCGCGGCTGGTCGTTCGAGGGCTGGCGCGCCACCGTCACCGGCTGGGGTAAGACCGATCCGTCGCTGAACGGCCGATACGGAACGCGCGTGCTGCAGAAGATCGAGGTGCCGATCATCACGCGTGCCGAGTGCGAGAGTTGGCACCAGCTGCGGGGCATCCACATCAACGTCGAGCCCGAGATGATGTGCGCCGGCTACAAGGAGGGCAAGCGAGACGCGTGCGTCGGCGATTCAGGCGGCCCCATGACGCTCCCCCTCAACGGTCGCTGGACGATCGTCGGAATCACGTCGGCCGGCTTCGGCTGTGCGCAGTCCCACCAGCCAGGCATCTACCATCAGGTGTCGGCCTCCGTCGACTGGATCATCGCCAACCTCTAGCTGCGGGAGGACACAGTGCCGTGGAGTTGGACCACGGCGGTCTCGCACCGCCAAAGTCCGCTCCCTCGTCCTCGGCACATCTGCGAGCCGTAATTGTGATGATTACGTTTGTTGCGGCGTTAGGTCTAAGATCTCCTGACTAGTAGATAACTAATTTATTGTAAATACGTAATTAAAAAAGAAGCCTGTTAAAGTCTGAGCCACGGTATCAGTTATTTTGCCAATTGCTGCAGGTGTCTGCGATCTTAGCTCTTCTCTCTCTCACACATACACTCTTTCTCTACTGCATACCATAGTAACAGACGTGGCAGCCAGCGATGGGCAAGCGCTGAGACACAGGTACGACGAGAGATCAGAAATCAACAGAAGTAGGGTGCATATATGTGAGGTATGATTATACACATAATTGAGTCGAATCTCTTTCGACCTAATGTGCGTATGATTGCGCTTTTTTTCATTCTTAATAGGCAACATCCAAAAACACTTTAAACCCTATTAGTGATACAGACTGGGCTAACTGCAATCGCAAAACAACAGCCACACCAACAATGCGCAACACTAATTGTGTGTGCAATTGTATTCGCTACGATGCGTAGGATTCATTAAGTTGCAATGCCACAATATCGACCTATTACATCAAGCCGTCGTTTGTAATGGGTTTCTACGCATCCCCGGTGCGTGCAGTTCTGCCTGGAGCTTGCAATCGCTTCTTTGATTTTATTCATTTGTGGTAAGCGCCCAAATGCGCTTGTGCCCGATTTGCTGACTGGCTGCGCTACGGAGTGAAGCGTGACAGATCCCTCCTTCAAGATAGTGAGAAGGAGGGCTGTTGTTGAGGGAAATTGGTGTCGTTTGGGCATCGACGACAGACCGTCCCGTTGCATTTTTCTCGGGACTGTTCTTGGAAGCTTGTTGTGCCAAATATTTCTGCTAAACTGCATTGCTAGCTACTGCTTGGTCAGTTGATCAGAATGGCTGTGCTAGTGACCAGCTTGTAACATGTCGTTAGCGCAATGCCCGCATAAGTGAGTAAGTAACATACCTAGCGCGTCATCCGAGACCCTGAACCCGTTTTTTTGTTCACGTCGCCCCACTGGACGTTCCCGCTGGGCTTTCAAAAAGTGCCCAGACTCTTCAAGAGGCAGCCGATTCTTGCCTTTGCCGTCATAAAGTGCGCTTCTTCGTCCACTGCACGACCAGCACGCTGTGAAGGGAAAATTGCCAGCAATGCCAGTCCGGCAAGCCAGTCCCGCTGCGGCCAAACTAAATAAACAATAAGACATTTATCGTCAACGGTAGGTTGGTGGTGGCAGTAGGCGCCGTTTGGGGGTAAACTCAGACTGCCTTTACCAGTTCATTGCCACTACCCCATTCTATGGCCGAAAGTCTATGGAGAGGAGGGGAAATAGGAAAATCTTGTGCAGCTGGAAAATCTGCGCAATAATTCAACAATTATTGATGTCATTACTAAGTGATCACGTATTAGGCATGGCCGCGGATAACACGAGCGTACAGCTTATAAGCAACCCGCGGCCCCACAAGCATATCTTATGCTATACAATAAATTCAGTAAAAAGGTTGTTGATTTCCTTACCTGGCAAACGTCCGATTTTAATTCGCAAGAGTGATTACAGTATTAGAAGCTGCCTATATTTATTTAGCTCTTAGTGGGGTGTAACCAATTGTATAATGTTATAGTATTTGTTCCCTCTGCTACACGAAGCGGTTGCCTGCTTAGATCGACCACCTAAGTGGAAAAATACGCCCCTGAGGGGAATGGAATGGAGGGGGGCTCGATATAGCTTTGTGCCGAAGCCGCGTCTCACACACTTTTTTCTCGTGTGTCGGAAAACGCTCTTAGTTTTTTTCTGACATTAACATTACGATATTTTCGTTTTAGTCACCCCACCATTGCTTTGAATTTTTGTTAGTCGTCCGTTTGATGATAGCAACACGGCACCAGAAATACCCGCTATCTATCGTCTTGTTGTCGATCAAGCACGGCAACAACTCACTGCCAACCGTCATAGACTGCCGACTGCTGTTACCACGGTGCCAATGTTTTTAGGTGCCACAATGACCACAACAGTCATTACGACAACAATTTTGATGCCATAACAACTGACACTGGTAATAAAATAGCTACTGCTACGTCACGTACAATTACTGCCACGGGATGCACAGCTTGGGCAGCTGTGTGCAGCTTCTCAATAACCCAGCCAAGCGTCGACAATCCTCAAAAGCGCTATGTACTTCTCACGTACGTATATTTATTTTGAAATCGTTGGAATGCAACCTGCAAAGTCCAAATTTCTGCCCAGTATAGTATATTCGTACATACTCAGCTGATAACTAGCTTCTACTTATCAGTATGCGTATAGTTTGAGCTTCAAGCATTTAATATAGTTATGAATAAAAAACAGACGAGTTTAACCGAGCACAACATCAATTGCAATTTCCACTCCGAAGGGTTCAGTGTAAGACCTATCAGTTTAGGTGCTTTTCCGGCAAAATTTTGAGACGCCAGCTGCAAACAGAGAAAAGCGTTGCATTGGCGTGGTTGAATTGAGATGGCATAGGTATGATCATTGGTGGATCTCTACCATTTACCAGAAACTACCCCTTAAGCACATATATATACAAATAAAAAAAATTGTCAAAGCATGAAAAAGCAATTTGGCTTGGCGTTTCCGCGGCATGCGGGGGAATGCGTAAAGTGGTTTTTCTGAAGAAGTCATGCATTGTTTTCTTCACTTTGTTGCCCGAACGAAAAGTTTTCCTTGCGCAAAGTTTGTCTTTAGTGGTTCACACAGTGACAAAATAGTTCTGTATATTCCAGCAGTCTCCAACGGATGGTGGTGGATGATTAATTGCGCCATTCATTTACACAACCTCTTTTTTATTTTTTTTATTGTATTATACAGATTTGGCTAGTCATAATCCTTCCATTATCTGTAATCATTGAATCAACAGCAATGGATTCAGTGCTGATCACGGCGTTTTGTTGACCTAGCGTGAGCATATTCAATATTGATTTGCGCCCTCCACGAAAACACTTACACCAGTTGTTCCCAACTGTTCGTAATAACCAGTGCTAACCATAAAGAGTCACTATTCGAAGATTAATGCACTACGGTACAACGAACATCTTCTGCCACTAAAATCTTGCAACTAAATAACCACCTTGTGTATCTCAGTGTGTTAGGAAACAACTTCTACTTTGATATCTCAGCATGATAGGAAAGCCCGTAAAGTATGTCCACAAACGGTTATGATGAACTCAAGGGTAGTTCACAATACAATAGATTATAGTGGGTATGTTGCAAATACTCTTGTAGAGGATACGAACATTTTTCCTTACCAAATATTCGTAAATGCGGTACAAAGCTCATTCGGCATTATTTCTGATTTTGTTTTGCATTCTTCAGGCATCATATCGTTTTCGATAACACACATATATACCCAATATTCTACACACTTTTGACTGGGGCATTCTTCATGGGGCTGGTACCTTGTTTATATGGATCCTAGTTTGGCTTTCCCAGCACATGAATGTAGCAATGCGCAACCAGATTTACGATCAATGCAAAATAAAATAGAGAGAGTTATACTCAAGCGGTATTAATTTATATGCATGACAGCGCCTTATTTTTTTCGAATGATGCGCTAGCTGCCCAAACTACCACTGCTACTAAAACTAGCATTGAAAGTCGATCTTGCTAATGTCCATTGGGTACGGATATAGTCGAAATGCTACAAACTGGAATAGGAGCTTTAGTGTGTTACCCTACATGTTCTTTAAATCAAATACGAGGCCATTTTTGACTATTTTCATCTTCATGCAATATATATATATATATGTAAAATACACCTGTAGATAATGTAAATCATATTGTCTCTTTCCAAAGAACGCTGGACAAGTTTACAGAATGGGCAAAGGACTTGATGTTAAACTGTCGGTGGATAAGTGCGCTGTACTTCACTTTGGCCACAACAATCCTGCATATATACATATATATATATATATACATTGGGCACTGAGAAGTTAACAAAGAGTAAAGCTTTACGAGAAAGTATTCACCCGTCTTCCCGTCAAGGATGATTTTCCTACAATGGTTCAAGTCATAGAGCAAAATAATAAAACCTCGACGGATGGACAGAAGCCTTATGCTGAAGCCGCACGACCTACAGCAACTATGGATCCTACACAAATAATGCACAAAGACGGTAAGACCTTGCTTTGTCACCTCTCCCCTACTAGATTTAGAAAAAGTATCGACCCAAAGAAACAAGCATCGAATAAACAACCGGGTAGACTGCATCCGAAGTCTCAAGAAAAAAACATTTAAAGGATCTTCAAATATCGTAAACGGAATTCTCCAAATATGGAAGATCTCTAAGCCCCTACTGTCTAAATGGCTAGAAGAAAGCCAAGACTTTAATAAAGCTGTATTTTTTCTTAAGTCGGAGGCAGAAAAGGCCTTTATGATAACCGTTTTAGATGGCATCAAAGAAGTGCCTTTGATTCACGCGGAAAACACAAGTATCGACAAAAACCATACATAAATGACTTCACAACCATCCCATCCCGACGTATTCATAACACTACTAAAAGAGAGATATACTTACACTCCCGCCATTTTCCGCGCTTTAATACGAGCGCCACTATGACAGGAGTGCCCCCCGCGCCCGAATTGACAGGCCGGAGGACCCCCCACACTTTCCCCCTATCGGGGTTCCGCATGGAAGTACCACACTACTACACCGTACCGGTTAGAACTCTTAACCTCGCGATTCCGCGTTACACCCCAGAATATACTTCGCACCCCATAAGGAGCACTTACGACCACTCCAGGGCAGGGGGGCCCCACTGCTTAAGCTGAGGAGCCAAAAGGTCCTCCCGACCGGCGTTCTGCCTTCGTGTGGTGGTCTCGCTTTCTTTGTGCCTATTAAGCCAAGGCAGCAGGCGTCCCACACGGTACTCCCAGGTTGCTAAAGCCCGGGGCATTAACCGTGTAGCCCGGGGACCGTGTGCAGAACACTTTCCCCGTATTAACGAAATAGCCTTAACAGCCCTCGAATGGGCCACGACAGGATGACAATATAAATTCGTTGCCACCCAACCGATCATAACAGATGAAGACTCTAGTCTGAACTCCCTACTATTCCAGACCCCTTTTACCTGCACACACTGCGGTTGTGCCTTGAGAATCTCACAGGGCCTGCGGGCGCACATAACACCCCCCGGCATCCTTACGCAATCAATATGTATGACCCGTTCAATCAGAACCGACTGATTCACTCAATACGCCTTCTTCCCTTCATACTTCTTCTATCGCTTCCTCATCAGCCAAGCCAGAGACACTGGCCCAAACCTTGGCACAGGCACGTTGAAATCTCAAAATTGCCGGGGTCATACCTCGGGAAGCGAGAGAACCCTGTGCCGCAGCTTTCGCAAAAGCGTTAAATAATTTCAACTCAAAGCTGGATCTTAGAAGCTGGAATAGCCTAATGTCTGCTTCATCCTTGATGCTGGCCTTACCGCATAGAAATGTATGAAGCCACACTTACCAGAACAATCAAAGACAATGTTTTAGTATTCGAACAAAAGACTCTGGAAAGTCCCTTACTGGACAGTTCCAAAGGCCCCAATCAATGGACTAGACGGCTCAGCTGGAGACCGGCAGAGCGTGTCTATGGCTGAAAGAAAACTAGCCGAGGGCAATGTACGCTCTGCCGCTAGAGCCCTGCTGTCGTCAGACACATTTGCACCACGTAACTCTCGCACAGAGCGTGAATTAAGAAACAAACACCCGCCACCACCGGCCGTCTCTCAGGAGCGGAACGTTTAGAAGCCTCCGAACAACCAACAGTAGGATACTTTGAGAGCGTCGAAAATTCGGCGATATTGGAGGCAATTCACTCATTTTCTGTTGCAAGCGGACTGGATGGACTGCGACTACGTCATCTGTGCGATATGATATGCGCAATCAAACCGTTTTTTCGTAAGGAAGCCTGCTAAATGATCTGAGCATATTCCTAGGCAGAGTGTTGAACGGCACTTTACCCAAGCTTTGTCTACCAGTATTTTATGGTACAAAGCTTACAGCTCTTAAGAAAAAGACAATTCAATAAGGCCCATAGCTTGTGGATTGGCTTTGCGTAGGATTGCTGCAAAGATAGCAATAGCGAGAAATAAGAAGGCCTATTTTGACAGCGATCCTGTCACACCAGTTTGAAAAGGCTATAAAAGGCGGCGCAGAAGCACTAGTACATGTTTATACGCGCCCACTTGGAGACTGAGGGCCAAGTAAGAGTTCGGGTTAAACGTTGATTTCCGTCATGCATTTAATACGTTTAGAAGGGACAGGATACTAGATGCAGTGGTGAAGAAAAGTTTCGCTGGATATGGGTGTAGCAACTAAACAACCTACCAAACAGGTGCTAAACAACCTATACGTTTTGGGGGCCTTCGAAAAGCGACACGGAATTTCACATACATTCTCTATGAAGAAAGAGGCTTTCACCAAAATTCGTCCACGACTGACAAGCACGCACCCTCAGACTACGTTGTGCATTTGGAGATATAGCCTAGGGTCTTCACGATTTAACTACATACTGCGTACATGTCCTGCTTTGGTTTGCCTAGAAGAATTAATCGCGTATGATGACGTCAGCAGAGACATACCTAGTGAAGTCCTAAACGTCCATTAAGAAAAGAAAACCTGGCAAAGGGCATGTCTTCCAATACGTGAAGATGGTCTGGGAATAAAAAGTGTCATTGACCTAGATCCTGTCTGCTACGCTGCTCCAAAGGTCCGATTTGGTCCGCTGGCAGACTCGTTAGTGGAGGAGGCAGTTCGAACACAAATAAGACATGAAAACAGTAAAGCACGGAATACTATAAGACCCTTGCTGAATCCGGGCTCTTTATAAGCACATTACAATCAATATAAACTAAAAGAGCTTAAAAAAAGAGCAGAGAAATATTAGAGGGGCTTGTTTCCCGGATAGACCACGCTGTATTTTTAGCGGGAAAAGATAACTTTAGTGGGGGCTGGCTTAAAGCCCTACCCTCGCCTCAGCACCTGGCTAGATTCTAACTCTTTCCGTATCATTTCAGCACTCAAAATCGGCGCTCCTATCTGCTAGCTATTTCAGTGTAAACTGTGTGGAGAAATTGTAGATTCCAGTGGCCTACACCCACTGAGATGCCTGAAGTGCGCTGGTAGATCGTCCAGGCATTCTGAACTAAACAGTGTGATTATAAGGTTCCTTAGGAAAGCCGGTATACCATCTACAATTAAACTGAGAGGTTAAGTGTCCGAAGCTGGCTAAGAAAGACCTGATGGGGTGATTATTGCATTATGGTCACATGGAAAGTCCTTAGCTTGGGACGCAAATTACGCCGTGGACGCCGTGCATTACCGCGGCTTCCTATTTGCATCACAGCTCAGTTGAGCCGGGGTGGGCAGCAAAGCACGCGGACGCCAGAAAACGGATTAAATACGCTGGACTGGAAACAAGATATAATTTGTGTCTATTGCTATGGAGACACTAGGACCAATCAGCAAGCGAACCGAAATATTTCATAAAGATTAAAGGTGGTCACGAGCGACCGAAGAGAGAGTCAATTCTTGAGGCAAACGTTGTCGTTGGTTGTTTGCATAGAGAAAGCGGCATCTATTTTTGGCGCCATAGAGTAAAGTAATTATTTAGAAAAATTGCAATAACATGTTCAGACCTCACAGCTGTAACGATATTTAACATGCGAATTAAATAATAATAATAATAATAATAATAATAAATTTATTCGCAGTAATCAGTCGAGACTGTACAGCAGACAAAACCTCATTGATCCCAACCAAGCCAATGATAACTTCAGTGGCAGCACTAGTATAGTTAATCATTGAGCTGGAAACAACTAACAGCATTCACAGCTATGCCAAAGACAAGCCAAGTGAGTAACGGCGACCCCGACATCAAAGCAAGCTAGGGTGCCTAGCCACATACACAGTACCAACGAAAAAAAATGTGGTTGGCCGCAACCAACCACATAGCGCGCCATGTAATTGCCCAGTACGTATCTGATCAATGACAGATTATTGAAGCCAGTCAATTGGGGTTTACCCAAAAGGCAAACACATACACGGCGTGAACACGGTAAAAAATTAAAAAAAAAAAAAAAAAACACAAAATCGTCGCGCAGAGATGCGCGGAGCCAAACAGCTACGACAATGTTAGAACACAACAAAAAACGGCGATAAACAAAAATAATTGTTTACAGTGGTTTTATACTAGGTATTTCAGCATTTACTATTTGTATTTAAAAGTAAATTTTCACCTATTTAGTTTCGAACTTACATGCTGTTGTAACCCTTGCTGCGATGAACTTCGTTGTGTAATTAACCTTACATACGTAACGTCGTTCTTAATAAACGAAATATGTTTATATATATTTTCCTAATGCAGTAGGGTAGTATTCTTAATCCTTTTAAAATTTGCTTAACTTCTAACAAGGTTTACGAAACACTTGAAGTATCTTACTAAACTTGGTGACGAAGCTCCCGAAGAATAGTGAAAGTTTAAATGCTAATCGATCTCCTTTATTAATGTCCAAACGCTACAATGCTGTACTTTTGTTCTATTCTGCAGGGTCGGATCAGCCTGTGCTACAACGTGGTGCCTTGTGCGACTGCTTTGTGATCATGTTGCGCGTGTCTGCTAAAGTTTTTTCTAGTAATTGTTCTTCCTAAAACTCAGTTTCGTCGATTGGATGGATGCTAACCTAGAAAATGTCATTTTGTGTCGACTTTTGTTCTGCATCGGCAGGCCCTGCTAAATCGCGCGATGCTCTTGATCAGTAGTCTAGTAGCATTTGGTCATAGTAGCGACCATGTAATAGTAGCAATAAATAGCTTCCAGGGCTCTAATGGGCTCTAATGCTTACACACAGGAACTAACAATTGTCTCCTGGGATGAATATATGTTTGCAAGTCACGTAAGCGGGGGTCACTTTTGTGAACGTTTTCCCTACTTTTTGCTGTAAGGCTGGACGTTAGGCTGTTGCCGTTCAATGCGTCCTCTTCTTCATAAAAAAATGTATCTTTCATCTGCTATTCACCCACTGTTTTATATGTATATATATAGAACATATTGTGATGATTTATTAATCATTTGCAATACGTTTGCACACTCGGCAGTGCTCGCCTTAATAAAAATGGTGGCGCCCGGTCGACAGAATACTCGCTCACGAACCACCTCATGACCCCTCTCGCGGAGAAGACGTGCCACGCGATCACAGACGCCGTCATGTCTCTTTATAGCTTGTTTGTGTGTTGTATCGCACATCTGAGCGACATGAGCCAACGTCTCAGGCGCATGACACCCGTGCCTACAACGTTTGTTGTAGCCCGGGCGTCCCCTGGCCAATCTGGCACGTGTTGGTAGTGCGTTGATCCTGAGCTTTAGTAGGTTTAAATACTCCTTACCAGATAAGTAGGGCATTATCCCTTTATCCAGTAATGCAGAAAGGGCGTTTCGTGTGCTTTTTTAAAATGTGTGTGTTGAGACTAGTAATCGGTCTCTTGTGTAGCGGCTTCAATGGAGGTTTCCAAGCGCTCGCAAGAAGTCTGGATTTCGCAAGGTCTTTTTTAATGTCCTCGGTGGTTAGCATCCATTGGGGTGCGTGGAGTCTTGTAGTGCTGTCAGACGGGAGAGGCGGAATCTGGGGATAAATGTTTGGAGGCAGATGATGTCCAGACCGCCGTGTGCGTGTACAGGTAGGCGTTCGGCACCGAGTTTTCGAGCTTAAGCCATTTCGACTTAACAACTTTTCTGATCTCTTCATCTAGGTCGCTAAGGAGTGCGTGAGATTGTCTGGGACTGGAAACCAGTTTATATAGGAGGCGGGAAATGAAAAAGTCTTTTAAACATATGAGTCTTTGGAGGGTTTAAGGGGAGCTATCGTGAGTCTGTTGAGTAAATTAAAGAGTATATCCTTGGTAGAGTCAACTCTGCCATTGCTGTCAAAGTCGACTTCCAAATATCTCCACCGATCGCTCATACCTTTAGCTGGCAATTGCCGATCTCCAAAATAGTTTCGCAATATTAAAGAGCCGTTGGAAAGTAGATATCGTAGAGGCCAGGAGGATGAGATCATCCGCAAAGGCAAACCCCATAAGGCGAGCAGTTTCATGGGCTGTGGCAATATCACTAATTAATAGTATGTTAAGAAGACAGCAGACTACTTCTAACGGGAGTTTACGTAGAGACGAAAGAAAAATCCCGTCCAAGCCTAGTGCTTTAGAAGGTCCGCGGAGAGCTACGTGAGTTTCCTTTAGGGAGATAGGGAGGGTAACCTCGAATATATCAGAGTTGGGAGTGCATACGGGGCAAGAGAGTGGCTCAGGTAGATCAACAAGCGGTGTTCCCAGGCGGTCTCCCTTCTAAGTACTAGCCGGGCCCAACGTTGCTTAGCTTCGGTGATCGGACGAGAACCGGCGTATTCAACGTGGTATGGCCAATATATATATATATATATATATATATATAGTGTTCCCATTCGGTCGCTCGAGACGGCTGTGTTAGATGCGTTGACGATATGCCTAATGGTGCTTCCAAGCCCGCAGGAGACGTAAGATGGTCTAAAATTGAAAACAACCTTCTTATAATGAATGTATTAGGTAAGTCAAAAAGTTCGTCGGCTTTCTGGGACCACATTTTTGAAATTCCCGCGCTCTGCAGCAGGGCCGCCTGAGAGTGCGGCTGAGTGTTTACATTCAGGAGCAGACCCGCGGCGCGACGGTATACCGGTTCCAACTTTACCGTTTCGTTTGCGGAATTGGCAGCTGCTTGCAATGGAAGACAAAAATACGCATTTTCGACACATTATGCTGTTCTCCTACCGTGAAGGCATAAGTGCAGCGCAAACAACCCGGAGGATGTGTGCAGTCTACGGCGAAAACGCAGTACACAAATCCACAGTCGAAAAGCGATTCGCCCGTTTCAAAACTGGAAACTTCAATCTCGAAGATGAACCGAGGTCAGGACGACCCAATGTTGTGGAGACCGACGAAGTCATAAGCCTGGTTACTTCGAACCCAGGTTTGACTATAAAAGAACTTGAAGATGTAACGGGAGTCTCCCACGGAACCGTTTGGAATCGCCTCCATGATGCAGGTTTCTCGTGCAAGCGGAATATCTGGCTACCACACGACCTCAATAATAAGCAGCTTGAAGGGCGAGTCGATACCTGTCACGCACTCCTCCGGAAGAACTCGAATGAGCCATTTCTGAGGAGATTGATAACCGGCGATGAAAAATGGATACTCTACAGAAACGTAACACAGAAAAGAAGTTGGGTCCCTAGAGGTTCTCAGGCCGCAGCTATGCCTAAACCCGAAATTCATCAGAAGAAGGTTATGCTGTGCTGCTGGTGGCACTGTAAGGGCGTCGTGTATTTTGAGCTGCTTCCAATGGGTCAGACGATCAACTCCGTCGTCTACTGCAGATAACTCGAAGATTTGAAGGCTGCAGTAGCAACGAAGCGCCCGGAATTGTCAAACAGGTGGGGCGTCACTTCTCAACATGATAAGGCGACACCACACAAAAGTTTGGCCACCCGGCAAAAATTGGCGGAGTTTGACTGGGATGTGCTGCCGCACCCAGCCTATAGTCCCGACCTCGCACCATCTGATTATCACTTGTTCAGGTCTCTCGAGAACTCCCTTGATGGCACAACATTTGAATCTTTTGAGGCTATAAAAAATCACCTCACTCAGTATTTCGACGAGAAGGACAAGACGTTCTGGGAGAAAGGAATCATGGATCTACCGAGGCGATGGGCGAAGGTTATCGAACAAAACGGTCAATATATCATTGAATAAAAATACTGTTGTCTGCATAAATAAAGCTCTTTAAAATCGGGTAAAAAGCCGACGAACTTTTTGACTTACCTAATAGCCTGGTCTTTTGTGTATACGGTGCATGTTTCATATATATATATATATATATATATATGAATATTTAAGTAAGGTATCTGTGCCTGCCCTGCTAATGAAGTGACTGCGTGGCCAAAATATTTACAAGTGCATGTGTCATTTAACTCGTAGAATCTCTCAGTCCGATCCACAATATGTCTACTTGATCTGCCTAATTTTTGTATACAGGTAACAGGTAAAATGCGTTATGCACACCGGGTGTCGTTGTTAAAGCTACGGCAGTGTGGGACTTGCGCCCACCAAAATCCAGTCGTTCTTTTTGGCCCTTGTAGGTGGCCGCAGTACTGTTTTCTCAAGATTACTTCTCCTGGCCACTCTTTTTGCCATTTAGGCTGTTCGGCTTTGTGTGGTTGTTATATTCACCTAGAAGACAATTTCTGCAAATCTTCTTACCAATATCCAGGATTTGCGATCCTTGAGGAGCGCCTCTACAAAGGCTTGGCATGCCAGGGAGTTCTTCGGTCATAAGTTCCGGCACTGTAGCTCTCGCTCAGTGTCGAAAAACGTGCAGCGTTCTTAGCAGTGCCTTACATCGTCCGCCTCCACTGAGTTGCACATAAGGGATACGGGGGAGTCAGGTTTACCAATGCGGTGTAGGTATTGCTGAAAATAGCCACCATAGCCTCTTAGCAGTTGCGCGAGTAAGTAGGTAATAGAGCCATGTTTGTGGCTGTACTATTTTTTGAGATCAGGATATATTGGTTTTGTCCAATATCCAGAATAGTCCAGCTGGATTATTTCCCATTTATGGCTCCATTTGTTTAGGGTGTCGGTTCTGCTGATTAGTGTTCCTTCCGTCCGGCCTTTAATTGAAGCATTTCTTGATGCCAGTTATTTAACTCGTGAGTCCTAAATAATTTGCCTGGAGAGGACCTGTATGGCTGCTGTGGAAACCGTGCGACTTGCTCGTGCTATGTTAACACGGCGGCGTGTTGTAGCTCTGGTAGTCGTGCGCTTCTATAAGGGTGCGGCGTATAACATGATGCTGTCTATAACTGATGTTAAGAAGCGATGCCGAGAGTCAGTTGCTCCTCTGGTCCGTGGGATTTTCCGTAACTCTGCTGATGCTTTGGCTGCTTTTTGGTTGCGTAGTGCACCTAAGGTGTTTCTGCGAGAGCCCTATCCAAAATCACGCCTAGGCACTTGATCATTTTATATAAAGCCAGTTCGAGACCTAGCATGCGGAGGTGTTGTCGGATATCTGCCAAGGCCGTTGGCTGTTCATTCGGGCCGATCCTCGTCACGGGCGGTAACGATTAGTGCTAGATCGTTTGCGTAAACAGTGGAGTAAATTCCTAGGGGATGTGAAAGTCTAAGTACTCCATCGTAGGTTATATTCCACAGGGTTGGTCCCAGTACAGATCCTTGGGGGACCCCGGCTGTGACTGCCTAGTCTCCGCTTTCGTATGTAGATGCTTGGTCTTTTAGGTACGACGCTAGGATACGTTGCAGGTAGGGAGACACGCCTTTGTTTCCAAGTGCTTGGTTTATGGCGTCTCACCAAAGCGTATTAAACGCGTTTCGACGTCAATAAAGATGACCGGACAGTGCGCTCGGTTTGCTATCGGTGAATTTCTCCGTGCTTCAGCTATGTTCAGAACTTTGTTGATGGCCGAATGTGCGGAGTGCCGGGCGCGGAAACCATGCTGGTTTTCTGACAGCGCCTCCTTGTCTTCTAATTTTGTAACTAGTCGTCCGTTGATAATGTGCTTAGTTGCCCTGGATAGGCAGAAGAGCATGCCTAGAAGGTGGTATGCTGAGAGGTCTTTTTGTTGTTTACCGGGTTTTGGGATAAGGGTTAGACGTGCCGTCTTTAAGGCTTAGGATAATCTCCGCTGGTCAGAATTATGCCCATTATGCGTTTGAATACTTTTGTATGATTCTTTAGGAATAGGCATACTGCTTGAGGTGGGGGGGGGGTAGCATCTGTGCCCGGCGCGTTTTTTGGCCGTATGCGTTTAGCAACGATTGATATATCTTGGATCAATATTAATAATCGTAAAGTCTGAAGTTTCTTCAAAAAGTACCGGCTCCGGCGGGGTCTTTGCGGAAAAAGCGCATTTATAATATAGTCGGTCGTGACACTTCTACTGGTAAAGGCGGCTGTGCGTGGCGCATTTTGTTACGCACGGTCATGCACCCTTTGTTTCAGGGGTTTTGTTCGACCTTTTCACACAAGATGTCCAAGCGGTCCTTTTTGCTATTCTTAATGGCCTTATGTAGGACTCTTCGTGCTTATCTGTATTCTTACCGTAAATTGGAGAGTACTGGTGCGTTGCTCTGCGGTGCGTGCATACTAGTCATAAGCGGTGGCAGGTCCTTGGCTTTTTGGCAATCTGACTATTCCACCAGCAACACGGTGGACAAATGGCTATCTTAGAATGTGGGCGGGAGCTAGATTCTCGGCAGGCTTCCTCTAGTAGTGCAAAGATGTCCATTGTCGAGCATTTAATAAGGTTAGGTTCTTTTCTATTTAATGCTTTTTGTAAATGGGCATAATTTAGCCTGGGGAAATGTTGCTATTGTGTAGAACGAATAGGCTGGGAAGAAGCTGACGGAGAAAGTTACGTAGAGATGATCGGAGGGTTATTTGCTCCTCGTGGTCCTCCAGTCGGTTATTCGATGAGATACTCCCTCTGATGCAAATGTCAAATTTAATTTTGGTCTGTGTCTACCACTATCGAACACCCTTGAATGTTTGTGAGTCGTAGATCAGCCCGAGTTGTCCATTCTAAAAGGATATTTCCTTTCGTTGATGAGGACCTGCTTTCCCCAAAAAATGTGGCCCACATTAAAGTCCCCTTTCACAATCGCCTTTCGATAACCGCGAGTGCTCATGCTGAAATCTAGTTACTTAAGGAAATCCTCGTATTCATGTAGAGTGGAGTTCGGAGAAATATAAACTGAGTAGATCGGAAAATCGGAGACGGCATATATATATATATATATATGTCATTTGGAAATTTCCTGCTGTCCGCCGTCTTGGTAACTAGCCTTGCTGCCATATCAGAATGCTCCTAGAAGGGCGATGTGACCGCCATTGGCGGAATGCCGTTTTTCTTTTTCGTCTGTAGCCAGCAGAGCTTCTTGTTTAATGCAATTTCTTGCTTTCTTGTTTGCTTTTTTTAATTCTACCTCTTCTGTAGTCGTGTAAGGCGAAGATCTCGGCTCCCTAGATCCCATCAAGTGTTTTTAAGCACATCTTTGACTCTGTTAAAATTTGCCCACTATTTGTTCCAGTATTTTGGTTGGCAAGTAGCTCTTCTTGGATATGAAGTGTTAGTAGCCCTGGTGCAAATCCTGATAAGAGCGTCGTACGGTTTTTCTGGGGTATGAGGAGGACTTGTGCGGGCTGCCTTCATAAATTCGGCCTTGACAAGCTCTTAGTTCTCTTCGACCCTTTCGGCTGCGGTTGCTAATGCATTTCCCTCGTAAATTCGATATAGTAGTGACGGCTAAGTTTTCTTCATCGGTGATGGGCAGTGCGTCTATTTATTTAGTCATATTATTTATTAGTGTATAAGATACATTGGCGTGCGCTTTGCGACCGGAGAAGACAAATAGGTGCACGGTTTCGATCCCCGTCGTTGCACAATTATATTTATTAGATCCGTTATGAAAACCAAATCGAAAGCGGTTCCCTTGGACGTTAAGTGTCGACTCAGTTCCAAAAAGTTTAAGATTTACCGTTGGTTGATATACGGCCCCGTAGAATGTCGGGTTTTTACCAATAATTTGTGTATGTAGGTCTATCCTAGCTGCTCATTTAATTAAGTTTGCCTCTTCCATCCCCAATGAGTTTCGCTTTTCTTCCAGCTATTCTATAACAGGTTTTCGTTGCTCTCCTAATTGACTATCTTTGCCAGTCTTGCGTGATGTGTAAATCTACATTGCTGTTGTTATTCGCCGAATTACTTCTTTGTAGGCACATGTTGAGATTTAATAATTATTGCTGGCTGAGGCAGCAGTGGATCCCTCTGGATACCCTGAGCCCGTATTAACAAGTTCATTTTTTATTTTTTTTTTTTTTTAAACTGTTTTTTCTCTGAGATTTTGTTAATGAACACCCTTGATTCCCTGCCAGCTGTTATGCTATCATTTGTGAGACAAGGAACTTTAAAGTTACTTCTGACCATTCTTCTGCCATCAGTCTGGCTGTTACTTCTAGGGAAAACAAGGATGCGATTCTCTCCTCTATGTATGTTCTCTCTGTAAGTTCCCACGTTCCTCCTCTTCTTTTTTGCATCTTGCGCACACCTGCGTAGACCTTGTCTTATTGATAAGACCTATAGTTCTTCCGCTTTGGCTTTTTATTGTGCTAAGTCTTTATGTGTCTGGGTTGTATTTTTTTCTCTCTGCATAGCTTTAGAGTCTCTGTCCGGTGTCGAGGTTGGCTTCAGTTGAGCTCTTTCTTTAGCTCGTGCTTTCTTAGCCGAGTTGTCTGCCCGTTGTTTTTTCAACTTTATCCTCCCTCTCTTTCCCTCCGTTGTAGGTTTTCTGCATATCCAGCCACCGTCTTCTTAAACTCTAGTATTCTTCAGGCGCAGCTGCGGGGGTTTTCTTGTGTGGTATCTTTTCTTTTCAGTCTGTAATGGCTCAATTTCAATCTCCCTATCCGTGATTGTTACTACAATGTAGGCTTCACCGACGAGCTCTTACCGAGTGCTCCTGTAGGGCTCTTTTGTTTCTCTTTAATTTCGCTTATCTTTATTTGTCATTTATTTTCTCTTTTAAGGTCCTCTTATATTCGTCCTTTTGAATTTTGTTCAGTTGGTCGCGCCGGTCATCGGACCCGCGTTGGACCCTTGAGGGATCCATGCTTCCATTGCATTTACAGTTTTCATTTAGTTTTTATTTACATTATTACCGTGTTTTCTATACCCTACTTTATATATGTATATATATATATATATATATATAAGAAGCATCGCTTGGGAGAGGTAACAAGGCCTGCCGCAGACAGGTAGGCGATAACTGCCAGCAAATAGAACACACAACCAGGAAATTAACAATAAAGACGAAAGACATATATGATACAGGTGCGGGAACGCTGGGCGTGTGTCCCGAAACTACGTGGTCCAAGCCTCTAAGTGTTACGTGTGTGAAAATGTGGGCCACCGCGCCACCAATATTCCAATTATATTCGAATCTTGACGGAAACGAGACAAGCAACGCATGCGGCAGAGCACTCAGCACATGCTAATAAAAGTGACAGAACTGATTTGGCCGATCAGAAAACAAAGACAAAACAGCCAATCTGTCAACGAGTGGAGGAAGGGGATTAGCTTACTGCGGAGCAGAAGAGGCCGCTAATGAAGGAGTTTTGCCGGAAAGAAGACAAACACACAGAGATAGACAAAACAGGTTCCCGGTTTCAAGAGACGGATGAACAAACCCCTCAATAACCAATAAAAGTAAAGTAAATATGATCCAAGTAAGCTGCAATATGAGTAGGCATGTTAAGAAAATGGTAGCTAGACGCACAGGAAAGCAGTCATTGAACTAAATAAGGAGAGAGGAAGTACGCAATCAGGATATTACACGGATCTAACACTTAGCGCCAATAACCAAACAGAAATACATATAGGTGCACGTAGTCAACGAGTGAAGGCTATTATTGGGGTACATCAGCCCGAACTGCTCACAGGAGTAATTTGAAATTATTTTTTTTTACCAAACTCGGAGAATCACTACGCGACATTTAAGAAGGATTGGGCATCCTAGCGCAGCAGAAGGAACATGGGAATAAAAAAGAACGAATAAATGAGGAAGACCCTTTCTTGAATGGGTAGTTAATCAACACATGTGCGTGCAGAGCAAGAATGTACAGACACGTAGGACTCTATCTTTGACAGGAGAGGCTAATATTCGCTTGTTGACTTGGGCTTTTGCGATGACACACTAACCTGCAGGTTAACGACTTAGAAAGCCCTCACTAAACTGGCTATTTCTGCGTAGTCCTTGCTAGAGGCGCGGTCACCCGGACCACCGGCAACCGAAAAGACTCACGAAAGGATCACCGATGAGGATAACAGAAATTAGCAAGGCAACTACGGATACGAGACACAGAGGAACTTCAAAGTGTCCTGGTAACAGCATGCACTTGAACCACTAAGCCCACATATCTAAAGCGGGTGATTTGCCAGCCGTGATGGAACAAGACAATTGTTCAAAAGAGGTCTGACTGCAACCGAATAAGGTGTCAAGCCAAAAAAGCCAAACAAAACCACAGAGCATGTAACATTGGCTAATTGCCAAAATTATAAAGCAGTCTTTTTACGAGAATTTGTAACAAGCACGACAAATTAATGGCGTAAATTTATCAAGAAAATCCAACGCACGAAAGCCCAGGGCTGTGCTCAAAAAGAAAGAAATTAACCAGGCTCTGAATGAACTGTAGGCTCAACCCTGAAGGCGAAGGAATACGAGGCAATCATTTACGGAACCCAGGACGTTTGTGAAAACCACGGATTCTTTTCAGCTTCCCAATATGGATTCACAAAAAAACCGGTCAGTGCTCACCCCGATCCACCGAGTTACTTTCAAGGCTGACTTTTTACGTCAGGAACGTCTTCAGCAGCACCCTGTGGAGAACAATACAGGGCATATTAAAAAGAAAAACAACTCTACAGTATTCGGTCTCATTAGACCAATCCAGGCGTGTTAGCAAAAAGAGTACGTCAAGAAGGGGATTCACTAAGGCAAGGTCTTAAGAGAGCTCTGGCAAGGCGGTCTGCTGATGATCGGTTGCCGTATGTATATATATATATATATATATATATATGATAACAGAAGTAGTCAATACCGATACTCAAAACAGCTGCTGTCCCTGTTGCTGTTTGTTGTTGTTGTTGTTGCAGAAGTAAGGTAAGAAGAGTCACTGCATGGGGAGGCAGGGAGGAAGAAGGAAAAGGTGGTGGTGGTGGTGGAAAAGACGACAGACAATCCGACAATTAGACGTTCGGTGGTGATTGCGTAGCGGTGGTAACCACTGCAGCTACTACAAGACCGGCGGCAGCGGCGGCATCACCACCACCACCAGCGCCACGGCGACGACGCCAGGAAAGAACCGCTCCTTACGACAGCTACAAAAGCAGTGGGCATCGCGATCGTCCCCTTGATGATGATGAAGCTAACATCACCATTATCAGCATCGTTAGTCCACGCCATCCATGTAGCGCCATCATCACCACCGCACAAACGTCATCCTCATCATCGTCGTCGTCGTTGTCATCGTCGACGCCGCGGTCGCCGACGTAGTGGCCGGGGAAGCGTCTGGGGCGTTCTTTCCGCTTCATAGCAGCAGCTGCAACAGCAGCGGCAGCATTGTCAGCCCTCGTCCGACGACGGGAGTGAGGTGTTCCCTTGCCCGACGCGAGAGGGAGCTCGGGTCGCCTAGTGCGCGCATCACCCCCGCCACACACGCCAACACACGGACACGGTCACCCACACCCCCAACAAACCACCCAGCCACCCCCAACTACCACCGGCGCCGCATCCACCCCTCCTCACTTCTTCCCTCCCTTCCTCCCTCCCTGCCAGCCTGCGGAGCACGTCGCCGCGGGAAGCAACAGGCTGATCGTCGCCAGATCAGCGACGAAACGCGCACTGCTGCAGCTGTTGCTGCTGCTGCGGGTGGTGGTGGTTTCAGCAGAAATAGCAGTACGACCAGTGGGAGACGGACACGAGAAGGAGGAGAAGGAGACGGCGGAGAGGTGTCGTAACCATTCGTTCTGTAGCAGTTGTCGTCGTCGTCGTCGTTGAAATAATTTGTTCTTCTAGCAGTTCGGAGTAATAGTTTGTCGTACAAGTTGTCGTTGGTGTAGCCGTGCTGGAACTACTTGTTGTGTCGTGTTGTCGCTTTTTGTTCTTGTTACCACCCCACCGGCCAACTGTCCCGCCGCGACCTCCACCACCATCAACAACATCCCCGTCGTCGTCGTTGTCGTCGTCTCCGTTTACGTACCTCGTTTCGTTTCGAGTGACTCTGTGTGTGTGTGTGCTTTTGTCGTCGTGTGCGTGTGTGTACACGTGCAATTTGTTCTCGAGACATCGATTGGAACACGTGATTTTAGCGTCTACGTCGAAAGTCAACGTCATTTTTGCCGTGTTCGTATGTGATCGGCTGCTGCCGCCGCCGCTGCACCCCTGCTACGCACAGGCGTACCGCGCACGTTTACCCCCATGCGCGGTGCGTGTTTGTTGATTGTTCCCCTGTCTGTGTGTGTGTGTGTGTTCGTGAAGCGTGTTCGTGAAACGACCAGGTTTACGTAGGCCTACCAGCAAGTTGTTGAGTTGTTTGCCAGTTTCGCCCTGTACGGATACGCCGGTGTCGCTGTGGTGATAACGTCGCTGAGGATGCTTATGGATGATACGCGCGATGTTATGAAGGTCGTGATGATGCTCATGGATGGTACGCTGATGATATGAAGGTCGTGAGGATGCTCATGGATGATACGCTGATGAAGGTCGTGATGATGATGATGATCAGGATGATGATGATGATGATGACGAGGATGAAGGTGACCATGTCGTTCAGCACAACGCATACAGGATACAAACGTGCACGTGCACTTTACTGCGCCTGCTAAAGCTCTGCATGGTCTACACGCGCGTGTTCGTGACTGCGTCTCGACGGCAGCGAACATTGCGACGACCAGGTGGAACGTGGTCGTCGATTTCACCGTCTCGCCGGTGAGACGGCGAGAGGTGTTTTGTGTGTTCGACGTTTGAACTTGTCAGTGACACACAGATCAGACAGCTGACTTCTGAAAGTGACCGAGGATTTAAATATAGAATACCTTTATATACCTTTAAAGGGCCAGCCATTTCCCTTGAAGCTAGTGCTCCGTTTTACGCGGCCGGCCACGTGCATTACCACCTTTACTCGTGGCTGACTGGGGAGTGTCTGCGGCAGTGTTGTCTGTGTGTTGTTCGGGGTGAGCGACTGCGTGTGTGAATACTCTTTATACATACATGCATACATGTGTGTAAATACTCTATATAAATATATATGTATATTGTCGAATATCGACAGACGATCATCTGTTGCCGTTCCGCGCGTATCCAATCGTGTGCATGGTGTGGCCCTGCGTGGGTGGCAGGGCTTACTAACGTTCGCGCGCTCGCGCGCCTTAAGTCAACCTTACGGTGATGGTTGAATGATGCACTCGGCCAGCCGAACGAGTGCCACATCTCACCGTTTGCCATGAGCAACCGCCGACGGCGCCGCAGTGCCAGCGGCTCCAATATCGGCCGCCAGGCCAGCAGCGCCAACGGCAGCAACTGCAGCACCATCATGTCGCGCAACGACGCCAATACGATCAGCGGCCAGACGGGTATAATATTAAGCAGCAGCAGTACTATTCCAAGTACCATCAACAGCAACACCAACAGCAGCAGCAACAGCGGCGGCGGCGGGGGGTGCGGAACGTCGCGAGCCAGCTGTCGGCATCTGCCGGATGACTTGTGCCGAAGGGCAGACCGCAACGGGCGTCAGTCGTCGTCGTCGTCGTCGTCTTCGTCTTCTTCTTCTTCTTCTTCTTCATCTTCACCATCCTCATCATCATTATTATTATCCTCATCATGGGGCTTGTTGAGATCGTGGGGCTCATCGAGATCATGGGGCCTATCGAAACCGTGGGGCTCGTTGAGATCATGGGGCTTATCGAGACCGTGGGGCTCGTCGAGATCATGGGGCTCGTCAAGATGCCGGAGGTATCGCGCCGCGTCGCTTCTAGTCATGTGGGCGGCCTTTTCTAGTCTGAGCGTGCTATTACCCCCATTACGGTCAATGTCGGCGGCGGAGGCGGCGGAAACGTCAACACCGCTTCTGGCCTCGGCATCGGCGATTTCGAAATCATCGGCCACACCGCGCTACCTACCCAATATTTATCATCCAAACAATCTGAGCTTCGTCGAGTTCCGCCTTGATCTTGCCGAGCCGAACAAGCCGCCGAACGCACCGAGCGTTGGCGTCGAGCGCCGTCCCTCGGTGCTCCAGCGACGGCAGTACGGCGCCTGTGCGTCGGCCTCGGGTCTGATCGAGGACAGCGAGTGTATGCTTACGCTGTACTGCGTCCTCAACGGCGGCCAGTCCACCGGCCGCTGTGGCAACTCGCTGTTCTACACGTGCTGCTACCGGCCGGTGACGACGCGAAGTTCGCCGAGCTTCGACATCAGCTCGGTGCTGGGCTCGGCGAACGCCCTGACGGGGTCGGGCGGCGGACCTGCTGCCTCGTTCGGCGCGCCGAACTTCATCGGCGTCGACACGGGCCGCGCCATCGACGGCGGCTTCGACGACAACGCCGTCTGTGGCCAGACGACTAGCCACAAGAAGCTTCAGCGCCGCATAATCGGCGGCGACGACGCCCACTTCGGCGAGTTCCCGTGGCAGGCGCACATCAAGATCGGGCGGCAGCAGTGCGGCGGGGCGCTGGTCAGCCACCACTACGTGATCACGGCCGCCCACTGCGTGCACCTGAACGCGCTCCGGCGTATTAGCGTCGTGCTCGGCGCCTACGACATCCAGGCGTCGCGGTACTCGCGAACGACGGCCGCACGCACGTACCGCGTCGTGCAGAAGAAGATCCACCCGAACTTTGCGTTCTCGGCGTCGCAGCCCGACCGGTTCGATGTGGCGCTGCTCCGCCTCGACCGCCACGTCCGCTACCAGGACAACATCCTGCCGGTGTGCCTGCCGCCGCGCGGCTGGACGTTTGAGGGCTGGCGGGCCACCGTCACCGGCTGGGGCAAGACGGACGCATCGCTCAACAATCGATACGGAACGCGCGTCCTGCAGAAGGTGCAGGTGCCGATCATCACGCGACTCGAGTGCGAACGCTGGCACAACCTACGCGGAATCCACATCAAGATCTATCCCGAGATGATGTGCGCCGGCTACAAGGAGGGCAAGCGAGACGCGTGCGTCGGCGATTCGGGCGGCCCCATGACGCTCTTCATCAACGGTCGCTGGACGATCGTCGGAATCACGTCCGCAGGGTTCGGCTGTGCGCAGTCCCACCAGCCAGGCATCTACCATCAGGTGTCGGTGTCGGTCGACTGGGTCCTCGCCAACATTTAGCTGCCAACGAAAACCATGGACGTTCCAGCTGACACGGACCTCTCTGGCACTCGTCAGCTGGAGGCTCACGCAAGCCACCATCTTCACCCGTCACATGCTCGCGTCCATTCGGTCCGAGGTCGCCTGGGCAACAACAAATTCCTAAACGGGTTAGCTGTGTTCACTCATACATTCTCACATGCCTGTCCACTTGGTCGTGCATCAATTCTCTTTCCCGACTTCAGCTACCATGATTTACTCGTATTATCGCTTTTCTATCTCATTGTGCCGCCATAAAAGGGCTGAACACAGGCCCTACCTCGGTAATTCCGTGCAGCAGTAGCGTATCGTCAGACCAGAAACATTACGACTCGCCGCTGTTTTGTAGACAAATGGCTGAGGGTGGAAGAGCCAATCACACTTGACACACAATCCAGTCTCACCTAACATATTACTGTGCGCTTGGAATTTTTTTCGTTCACACAACGTATACACATACACTGGCGGACTGTCCTGATTACTTAGAAACGTACTAATTAGAGCTGTCCTGATTTGGTCCTTGGATAGATTCAAGAACAAATGTACAGCTAATCATAACGATAACCTTTACGAGCAGCAGCAGCAGCAGCAACAACAGTAACACCAATCATAGCAACACCCGCACCGTCCATGTCGTGATAATACCGCCGTGTAACAGGGACGTTTTTCTGTGTGCGTATGTGTGTCTGCCTCAATGGGTTTACCTCTTCAGTGTCAGTATTTTTTAGTAAAGCTCATGGTGGTTTTTGTGCACAATTAGTACAAATCAACAGGCTGGCCGACCCTACCCTCTCGCTTGACTGAAGGTCATAGGACGATTTTAACGGTACTAGCAGGGGAACGTCCGTTATTATTATTATTATTATTATTATTATTGTTTATTACATGTTAAACAATGTTACAGTTGTGAGGTCTGAACGTATTATTGCAAATTTTTTTTAAATAATTAGTTCACTCCATGGCGCCTAAAATAGATGCCGCGTTTCCTCTGCAAACGGCCAAGGACAACGCTTGCCTCAACGCTTGCCTTAATATTATTATTATTATTATTATTATTATTATTATTATTATTATTATTATTATTATTATTATTATTATTATTATTATTATTATTATTATTATTATTATTATTATTTTATTATTATTATTGATACCAGAGCACTATCGCGTCAATTCTACGGTGCCGATCGTGGTCTTTTGACCGTGCAGCAAACTGGCGCGCTGATAGGAACATATGAACGGCATGAGCAAGCGACTTAAGTGACTTGTAGACATCGTCCCAGAACTTGAACTACTGCTATTCTGCTATACTGCCGCCTATGCTCTGCTGCTGCTGCTGCTTCTTCTTCTCCTTTTCTCATATTTTGCTTTTTCGCTGTTCATCTTCCTCATGCCTCGTTTGTTGCATGGCAGATTGTTTCTAGCGGCGAGACGTGTTGCTGTGTTCATACCCATTTTGGCCGCCTCTCCCTTGTCTCGTTCGTATATGCTATCAGCAACCGGGGCCTGCCCCAGACGAAGCAACAGCAAAAACATCAACAACAACAGCAAATACAACAACAACAACACCAGCAGCAGCAGCAGCAATAACCACCGCCGCGGCAGCGGCCGACTGCTGCAGTTGATACTACCATCAACAAACAGAACGAGCACTGCTACTACAGACACAGCGTCAGCTACTCGTTCGATTGGGGTGAAGGCACCGCTGGAAGTCACGAAATCAAGCTACCCCACAGCGCATCAGCAGGCCGAGACAACAGCAAGGTGGCCGTACGGTTTACCGCCAGCAGTACTAGAAGTGTTAGTAGCAGTAGCTCGAAGCCGCCTTACCGCTGTTGTTGTTGTTGTTGTTGTTGGTGCGGTAATCGTAATGAACCTCACCCCAACCCCCGTTCGCAACAACAGACGACCGACTCTGCAACGGACGACCTCCGACAATCTCCTTGAATTGGTTTCTCCTTCCTTCTGTTGGCTCGTTCTCTCCCTCTCTCTCTCTCTCTCTCTCTCTCTGTGCTTCTTTCTCGTTGCCTCTATTTTACGTCGGCGAATTGCTGAGCAGGTACAAGGCACCAGGATCATCTAGAGCTAATGGTGACGGTTACGTCAATGGCAACCATTACGTAGGCGACTGCACAACAACAACAACAACAACAACAACAATAGAAACAATAACAACAACAACAACAACAACCACGACGGCGACAGCTCACCCACAAAGGGTCGTTGTGCATCATGACCCCAGGTCGTCGTCGTCGTTGTCGTTGCCGTCTGCGGCAGCCAGGCAGTAGCGGTTACGGGAGTAACAGTTAACCACCGTGGTTATGTGACCTGCCGCGGGGACCCACGTGGATCGGCGACCGGTTGTCTTCCCCTTTTACTCGGTTTCGTTGTCATTATCACAATCATTGTCATCTTTGGCAAGGCTCAAGACTTTGCCCGTCCGCGTCTACAACGTTGGCGCAGGTGCGGACAGCGCCGCTGGCAACGGTAAAGGGATACAGCGGCGGCCGCGGCGGCGGCGGAGGACCTATCACTGTCAGTCATTGCTAAACTAACTGACCGACCGACCGGACCAACGTATAAGGATCCGACGGATTGACGGCGTTTTTTGTTGGTCGGTCAGACACTTGTTTTTGTTGTTGGTATTGTTTTTGTGGTTGTGGTGGTGGTGGTAGTGGTGGTAGAAGTCTTGTTAACGCGTCACCAAAATGCTCGCCAACGCAACCCTCACCCAGTGAACCAAACAAGCAACGATGGCATGCAACGAATCAATGAAGCGACGGTCTGGCCCGCCGGTGAAACCGCACTCTGGCCCTGTCCTACCAAACCTAAGCATTGACGTTGTAGTCGTCGTGGCTGCTGTAGCTGTTGTTGCTGTTGGTGTTGTTGTTGTTGCTGCAGTTGTTGTACTCGTTGTTGCTGCAGCTGTTGTACATGTTGTTGTTGTTGTTGTTGCTGCTATTGTTGCTGTTGTTGTTGTTGCTGTAGGACAGCAAAGCAGGAAGGAGGACTTTGTTAACGGAAGCATTGCTCACGGCAGCAAAGATTGCAACGACTTTGTCTGCTGCTGTTGCTACGAAGCTGCTGATACTGCAGCTGCTGCTGCTGCTGGATTACATATGACGACAATTTACAACGAAACGAGCGCTGTTGCCATGATTTGCCGAGAAAATACGACAACAACTCGGCCAGTGATCTAGCTGGCGATCTTGTCTATCGACCGATATGTGTCGATCAGTTTATCTACCTACCGCCACTCGTCGGCAATTGGACCGTTGGTGATGTTGCTTTGGTTGACTAACACAACAACAACAACGACAACAACGCAACAATAACAACACAACGACAACAACAACAACGCAACAACAACAACAACAACAACACGACGACGACAACAACAGAAACAACTGTTCAAGTCATCGTCGTCGGCCACGTTACGATGTTTCCTCTACTACTACTACTACTACTACTACGATTACTTTGACGAGCCAAGCTCGCCATGTAACAGCGCGGCTGGCGGGCCAACCCCGCTTACTGGAAGGGGAAGGGGGGAGGGATAGAGGCAGCGGAAAACACCCTAAGAGCAAGACAACAAACACCCCCATGCAAAAGCTCATATCGATAAATAGATAAATGCCTTTGACATCGGTCGACTTCACCTCCACGATGCGGGGGGTGACGAACAGAAAATACTGTGGTCACAGTAATCACGGTCGTAACACAGAACTATTCGGCAGAACTACGCGCGTTCGACAGGCGACGATCAAGACCATTCATTGATGCCGCCGGCAAGCAGCGAAACTCCAGCCGCCAAACCGTTGCCGATTGCCAAACAGTACTATTACTACTACTACTACTACTACAAAAAGTACACCGTCACCCCTACACTGCAGCTATTTCGTTACAACATTGATGACGTGCATTATGACGATTACGCAGAACAGAGTAGCTGCGGCTACCTACGTCGAGTCTAATACTATGCATTCATATAGCTACACTTCCGTTCATTCCTCCATAGTCCACATTGTAACATTTGTGCTCCATATATATATATATACATATAAATATATACTCTTTCGCTAGAGACTTTTCGAGACGACCTCACTTGTGTCCTTACGCGCCCCTCGTTTAGAAACATTTTGTGTATTCGGGGTAAAGCAGAGGCGTGGCGACACCCCCGTAAAAACGCGGGCATGATTGTGCTGCAAAGCGCGCAAAAATCCTTACAGCAATACGATTGTATCTTTGTGTACTCTTCGTGTACGTAAATACGTGCGTTGTTTCACGTACTATGCTAAAGGCGTAAACATTTAGACACATGTATATATATTTCTCTCTCTCTATTTCCCACTTTTCAATTAACTCAAAAACAGACAAAGAACAGCACATTGTTAATGAGCATACTGTTATATAGATATGATTGATTGAGACATATGTGCATTACACAGCCTTAGCTCGAACCGCATACACAAATAATGTAAAGCTTGTTGTATTTATGGCGAACCGTTGTTGCTGGTACTACGACTGTGCGACGTTATAGCTGAGAGGGTTGCCTCGTCGTTGTTGTTGTTGTTGTAGGCCTGTTAGGCATGTAGGATTCATATGTTTCGTTAACAGCGCGTTGGACTGTCTGAGGGTTTCTTGTATGATGACGTTATCTTAACGTAAAACGCCTAGGTAGATCGCGCTCGCGTCGTTAACACGTCGCTTTTGTTTGTGTATAGAGTCAACCAGCGACCTCATTCGCACAGGCTGCTGGATTTAATTGTATACGCCTTATGATGACGATGATGTTACGCAAGATAAACGTACGTTAACAATAGTAGCTATAACACGACAACAAAGCAACATTTGAAACAACTCACGCAGCAACAACAACAACAACAACAACAACAACAACAACAACGCAACAATATCGCATCGCAAGCAGTCAGAGCAGGCGACCTAGACCTGCGATACGAAACATTACGAAGAGTGTTTAGCGTGCTCTCACCGTCGGTGTTTCGACATTCCTATCGGAGTCTCGATCCAGCGATAGACCAACGTGATGAGGTAGATGCCACATTACGGCTGAACAGCGCATAGGTACAAAAGCACATGAGCCTCTACGACGAACATCCACCAAAGTTGTGCTCTACCTACTCAGTGTTAACGTACGCAGTACACACAGAGCCACCAAAGTCGACGCGATGCTTTGCCAAGTGATGAAACGTGCCCATGGCTATTTGTTACTTGTCAATTACAGCACCGATTAATCGTTAACAACGAGCAACAAGTGTGTTAATGCTAGTAACAATATAGAAAACCTGTTCTTCGTCGCATCTTGACTTATCAACGAACGTCGCGCTTATAAATATATATATATATATATATATATATACAGAGAGAGAGAGGATAGAACGCTTATAGCTATGCTGATTAGAACAAGAAAAGCTTCTAGTTAATAGAAAAAATGCCGCCTCCGCCAGCGACTGAAGAGAGACGTCAATTAAAAATCACGATCGGAACATAAAGCAATGGTACGAGCATCAGTCTAGAAAAGAAAACACCACCTCTCGTCCTCATCCCGCTACACAAGACGATACTCCTTGTTTGTACACTTTATTGAGCTAGCTGGAAACCCAAACCCAACCAGCAACAGTTGACACAGCCAGCGGAGGTCGCAAGCTTGTAGTAGGGAGTAAATACGTGCTTTCTTACAGTGAAACGATATGAAGATCAAATGATAACCTGTAACAAGTGATACCATAGTGTCGACGATGCTAATAACAAATCGAAGCAACGATCAAGATGCGTTACCCATACAGCTATGTGTAGTCCTGCCACAAGGCCGGCCGTTACGGGACGCCAACAAGCCATGCTGTACTTGTAGAAAACGTCTATACCGAAGAAACACTAGACTAACATTATTTAAACATACGTAGCTAGAAAGAAGTCAAGAAATAAAAGTGTCATGTTTTCAAGTAACGCGTTCCGTCTTGTTTTTTTCGGTTGCATGCGTACGAAGGCGAAGGGTGATGCCTGACCTCAATGAACTTTAGATATTCTACGAGTGTTCGGCATTACATTATATATGATGCGTAATAACGTTTTTATTTTTTGTTGCATATGTTACACACACGAACACACACATAACAAACCATATATATATATATATATATATATATATATATATATATATAGTCAGGCAAAGATATGTTGAATTCTCAAGGCTATTTCAGAAATGTATTTTATACGTACATTCTGTGTTACTCAATCACTCGTATCACACCACGTCCTTCTATAATCTTTGCTTAGCACTTGCTTAATAAGAAGATTCCAACCGTCCAGAATTTTCAGACGCAGAAAGTGATTATGGTATTTTTATTATCCTCAAAACTTTCAAAGTTTTCTCCTCTCAGATAATCGTGGACCGAACAGATGATAGTCTGAAGAGGCAGGGTCAGGTTTATAGGATGGCTAGGTAAAACATTAAATACAAAATCTATCAATTTGCTGCAAATTGCCACAGATGTACTATATATGCAGGTTGGCGCTGGTACAGCGGAACTACAACGCCTCTACGATCACACACTTTGGGGATACGCTATTCGAAGACGGTTTACTTTAAACCGTCGAGTATATGGCACTAGATTTCACTGTTAATCGTTTGCTTACTCAACAGAAACGCCTAGTACACTACGCCTTACGAGTCACCACAATACAAGATTGAAACAGGCGTGGTGGCTATTGTTCTCATGACGCATGACGGCAAAGTTTGTTTGGCCGTGCCGTACCCAGACATCGCCACGTTTCACACATTCACGATTAGTTAAAAGCGATCTAGCTGATCTATGGGACGCAGTTACCATGTGTGTCAAATGTGTGTACTAAGTGACAAATAATCTACGTAAAAAGTTATCTCAGATTTATATATATATATATATAAACACGCGTGCTACGAAAAAAAAAAAAAAAATATATATATATATATATATATATATATATATATATATATATAAATACACGTGCTACGATATATATATATATATATATATATATATATAGAAACACGCGCACACAACTTATTTGTAGATTTGCATGGATACAAGAGTGTATATATAGATACATTTAGGTAAGCGTTTGTATATCAGTTTATTTTCAGTTTGGGGCTTGTGATGTGAAATTTAGTCACGCAAGTATAGTCTATTGTAATGTGGAGCTAGCGACGTTGGCCCTATCCACTCAAATACACGTTCATCCACCTCTCAAGCAACCCAAAACTTGCTAGGCTTACTTTGTCGGCACCACCCTTTGACTCCTCACACGGGACCCTTCACTCCCGCGCAAAGAGCCAGATTAAATACTACTGATCTATTATCTGACACGGTGCGCTTCCTCCTTGTTCCCCATGACTAAGCGAACACGTCGATTGTTCTTTTTTAGCATAAAACTATTCTAACTGATGGTACTACTTTACAGAACGCGCTAGTTTTTGTTCCACCTGTTCCCAACCTTCCTCAAGTATGTGCAGTGTTTGAGTAAGTGGGCCACTTCATCATTTTCGATCACGTCACAGAGATGGTAAGTTAAAAAGTGACATTAGGAATTAGACAATAGGAACGTAGAGCTCACTGAAATAAAAATTTCTCCAATAGTCCATGGTCTCTGAGAGGTCTTGCCACAGAGTAAGAGTGATATTACTAGAATCTGTGACACTGGTGTTGTTGCCCGACATAGGAGCACAAAATGTGCAATTGCAAGACAGCCAGTCCTTCTATACATAAACTAAGCACATAGTCGTGAGAAAATTCTGCTTCCTCTAAAGAATATAAAACGTCGGCTAGCAGGTGTGACATGGTCTAACGACATGGTCGTTTAGAAGAGAATTTGCAATCAATGCCAATGTCTCAAAATTATAACCCTAAATTTTTGCAACAATGATAATTTTTATACCAAATCTATGGCGATCTAATCCGTGGTTGCATAGTAATTAGGATTTCCCGAAGGGCATGTCCTCCGGGAGTGAGTGCATGCATGTCTGACCCACTCTATCAGATAAATCACTCGTCATAGTTATTTTAATTTTTCTTTTTAGTTTCTTACAGAAGCTGCTCGAATGTGCCTCCGCAAACCGCTCGACAGATTTTGTAGCAAGAACACCAGTTATGGAACAGCTCATCTTTCAGGCAGTAGCCGATCGTCTTTTAGCAAGCATGATGGAGGTTGTCCGAAAGGTTGGTGTGAGTTGCAGTAACGAGCACAGGGTAAGCTGAACGACTATATCCGTACCGACCGCAGCGAGTTCAAGCTCTTCTGGATCCCGATTACAATGGATTGTTTACAGTAGCTGGTTCGGCGGTAAGTAGAAGCCAATGCGGAGTTCCCTGCCCTTGTGCTTTTTACCGATAAAGCTTGCTTTACAAAAAAGACACATCACCTAGAATAAACATTTTTTAAGGAAGTTGTTTTTAATTCTAGACCATCCTCCGTCCGCAACGGATTTTGAACTTATCGTGAGGTATATCTTCAATGCGCCGAGGGCCGAACATGTTGAGATATCTAGGGTTTCCCCAACAGTTCTTGTGGCAGTACTACCGCTGACTCTTAGCGGTATGGTTTATCATATATTCTCAATGAGCATTGCTTAAAGAAAATTCGATCAATAACAGAGATCGAACCGGCGACACCCCGGCAGATGACAACCATGACTAGCGTACTAGTTCCCTAGACCACGCTGCCATTATCACCTATTATTAGGTAAGTGAGAACCCGCATATGATTCACCAGCGTGAACGCCAGGGCTGTTTCTTCGTGAATATGTGGACTGACATGAACAACACTTATCTCATACATAAAGCCCACACTTATGTTCTTACAGGTTAGATGGTGAAGCATACCATATGTTCCTGAGTGAAACATTATTAGTACTGTAGGTAGGCATTTTAGAACGTGTTCGCTCGACCTTGTGGTTCCACCACGGCGGAGCGCTACTGCGAGCTACGATTGTTTCAACGTGGTCTTTGAGGTTCGGTAGATTGGCCAGGGCACGCCGATTGCCTTGACACCGCAGGTCACCTATTAACTCGCGTTTACGGTCGAATAACGTAAAAAACTGGTCACGATGATAACCTTTGCTAGAGAGGCCGTTCGAGCAATTCCTGGCATATTTCAAGGCATCTAACGAAATCTCTGCAGGCGCCACCAAATGTGCATACTGGTTTGCGGAAGCTGGTATATATATGCATGTATATGTATCATCATTTTCTTCATAATGTTTCACTAATTTGTTGTAACATATGATCATGTATAGGTGTAAAATTAAGAGCCGACGAGCGGCCTAAGAGCTATAGATAGACTTATTATCCGCTATAAACACCTAAATACACATGACACTCTTTCATATCAGGTGTGCCTAGAGGCGTAACGAAGGTGGATATGTAGAGATATCTAGAGTTTCCCCAGCAGTCCTTCTTTTAGCATATGGTTGGCAGCGGTATGGTTTATCATCTATTATTAATAAGCATTACTTATATTCGATCAAAAATAGGAATCAAACCGGCGACACTCCCGTGATGACATGACTATAACACTAGCCTTTAGACCACGTCGCCACTATATAAATTATAGCACCAGAAGACCAATTTATCACACAAGATCTAAAGAGTAAGGTTACCCTAACCTGTATAGTTCATTAAAAGTCTGGTTTTGTCGAGAGCTTGCAGCTAGTCATCTAACCTCATGAACAGCAAGGCCTGCTGCATACGAGAGGCAAAGTACAACCTCAGTTGAAAAATTCTGCAATACGATACCAGCAAAGGTAAGATAATTGTGGCCAACTTCGAGCTCTCTACGTGTATATAATTCTAGATAGTCCTTCGGGTAAGGAAGGACCCCGAGGAGTTTTAAGTTGCCAGTTATAATTCTCGATCAACGTCCATTATGTCAAGAGAGATAATAGCTCCGGGAATTCATAATTACGAAGGTTTAGAGATCGATTGCTCAATGTTTCGAAATCCGGAGCACTGTAAATATCGCCAATCACCGTGGGTAGGTTACTTCCAAGCATACCGTTGCCCATATGTCTAGAGAACACTGCAAGGAATCCACTCTTTGTACACAAGCACGAACAAAGGCGGGCCTAACGCGAGTTTGTCTACGCTTCGTATGTTGGCGGCGAAAATAAAGTGCGCTGCCAACAAAGCCGCAATATGATCGGCAATCTGTCCTCATCAGCTGGTTTGAGCAACCATTGACGGATTTAGAGTTGCCACGTATACATCCTGCGCCTTCGCGGACTTCCACAACAGCCCCACCATCCGGGTGAAACAAGATTTTTGAAGTGCTTTCAACAGTGCCAGAAAAGACCACGTGCTCAACTATGTGACTTCCAACGTCCTCAGCTGTTTTAAAGGCACTCCGCTTACGGACTTATACCAGGTCTCAGCCATTGCCGAAGTGCAATGGCAAGGCCTCCTCCTAGGGTCTCCGCTTTCTTGAACACGGAGATCCCAGCACCCAGTAAGCGTTGCCTTAGCAGGCCATACAACGTCTCGTTTTTCTCATAGTTTGGACACCAAAATATTCGTCTTGAAAAAGAAATGCGGCTCAATCCGACCGATAGGATTCTAATCATATCTACGCAGGTTTGCGTCGAATGTCAGCATAAGAGATAACACAGAACCGCTTACGCACTGAATAGACGACCGACTATAGGGGTTCTCGGTCTTAATAATGTCATCCGAAACTAAGCAATCTTTGGTGACGTCCAGAACATTACGAATTTTGAGAACGTAAGCGGTGTGGCCCTGACCCTCTCGAACTGTCCGTATAGAATAATGACTCGTGTTCAGCAATTCCGAGACCTCGCACAGATTACCGGGCTTCAACATACTCGCGGACAAATTAGAACTCTTAGGGCTACTTCTACTTAAGGGGAAAGTTCGCCTCCCCCGTGCTGCAAAAGTGGCTAGGCAAACTAAATACCGTTTAGAATGTCTTCCCCTGCTAAGATACCGTAACGGCCTTTAACTGCTGAGGTGCTTTTACTCAGCCACAGACTGACTCGTTTTGAAAGGTGATTCTTACTGACAAAACGCTCTGCTTAACTTGCTACTGGGGGAGCCTGTCCAGGGGACACACTTCCTCCAGAATTGCGCCTTGTCTATTACCGCGTTCTCAGAACCTTTCGCTCGCAATATTGCCTGCTTCACCCACCTTTATAAGCTTTGCCATGTTCGTGCTGCATTCTGCGAATTAAGCTGAAAACTGGAGGCGTTTGCATACCTTTTGGTGCATTTTCAAATTATACCGTATTTTCTCGAACTGTGCGTCTCCTTTCCACATTCCTAATGCCAAGGTCTCTCACACCAAATATTGTCGGTTTTTCATCACTAGCGTAGAGCAAGTCCTCCCTTAAAACTTTTAAGAGACACCTAACAGATTACCTACATCCTATCTACTTCGGCCGAATAAACCTTACTTCTATATATATATATTCTACGACAATTGTAAGTTGTCACCATTACTATTATTATCCACATACCTTTCCCATAGCCGATATCGGGACCACCCCAAAAAGAAACACAAGCTGCATGAAAACTACATAACGTCAGCATCTACGAATCCTCCATTGACAGCTGTTACATTAGGTACATATGCTGTTGTTCTATAGCGCACAAGGTACGTTTTAAATTATAATACAATAACATATAGATGCACATATGTATAAACATATATGCTCGCCGGCATGCATTTACGTGATGCGTGCCCATTGCCGGCAGATTGTTTTGGCAGGCAACAGCTGTCATTGGCGCCGACAATAGCAACAACAACAACAACAACAGCAACAACAACAACAACCACAGCAACAACAATAGAAACAGTAGCAACAACAGCAACGGTCGTGCTGGCACCAGTTTGTCACAGGTGAGCGCAGCTCCGATGGCGTTACTACTGCTGACTTTCAACCGTTGAAGTGCTATGCTGATGTTGCTGTTGTTGTTGTTCTTGTTGTTGTGGTTGTTGCTGTCGCTGCTGCCTTGCTGCTGTTGCAGTATTGTTGCGCTGGCGCATTGGCTGTTGACGCTGCAGTTGCAGCTGCGCAACTCCAACTGCCGCTGGTGGTGGTGCTGCTGCTGTTGCAGGTCGGCTGCACGAACGGTCGATCCTGACGACGACGACAAACAACGGTCGTCGGCTCGACGAAAGACCGTTGCAACTGAAATTAACGCAATCACCAACTACCAACTATCATCACGATCGTCGTTGTCCTCATCATCATCATCATCATGGCGTTCTGCCGTGGCGGATGCAACAGCATTGGCGACCGTTGACGACCCAACCAACGGTTGACCGTTAGACCGGCCGGTGGGTCGACCAACCAATGCCCCGACCGAACGACCAAGCGGCAACGAAACAGTCCGTTGTAGCGTAGCAGATGCAGTAGTAGTAGTAAAAGGTAGTAGTAGACTTGTTGATGACTCGTGCTGTTGCAGGAGGAGGATGAGGAGGAGGGAGGGAGCAGAAGCGCGAGCAGCAGCTGGGGATTTTGGTGCTTGACGTAGTTGACTTGATCCTCTTCTTCTCGTGCAGCTCGACACTGCTCCAGTCGGTCTCGCCGGCGTTACTGTTACTGTTGATGTTGCGGTGGACGTTGTCGTTGTTGTTGTTGTTGTCGATGTTGTTGTTGTTATTGTGGTTGTGGTTGTTGTTGGTGTTACTGTTGTTGTTGTGGTGGTGATGGATGTTGTTGTTATTGCGGTGGTAGTTGTTGTTGTTATTGTGGTGGTGGTTATGGTTGTTGTGGGTGTTATTGTTGTTGTTGTGGTGGATGTTGTTGTTATTGTTGTTGTTGCGGTGGATGTTGTTGTTATTGTTGTTGTTGTGGTTGATGTTGTTGTTATTGTTGTTGTTGTTGTTGTTGTTGTTGCTGTCAACCGTGGTGATGGTGGTGGCAGTACTGACGGACGTTTACCAACATCATAGCCGGTCTTACGCGTCGTAATAGCAGCAAAGTGGCAGCAATTGTATGAACGATAGTAGCAGTGCAGTCGTTATCGGACAGTGCAGTAGACGGAACCAGGTGACGGAAACATCGGGCGGTGGACAAGATAGCAGATTATTGAGTTGCAGGCGTTCTCTCAACCTGCTTGGCGTTGGGGGCTTACTCCGCATAGTAGCACTGCATTGACCGTAGAGACTGCTTGCGAGTGAATCTAAGAACAGCGTAAGATTAAGAGATATACCTAATGTATTATACGGAAATAAACTTTATTTTAAGATTAAGAGATAAAAAAAGAGGGGTGATGGGAGTGACGGAGGTCGGTGAAAAAGAATAGCGTTAAAGAAGGCAGAGTTGAGTAAAAGAGAATGACAGCCCAAAGAAATTATGCTTCACTTCCTGCTTTCCATGGTAATAAGTTCTCAATTCTATATTGCTATTTTTACTCAAAGGAAGTATAATAAACGCATACAACATGTATAAGGTCGTCCTTATAATCCCTGATCTGTTTTGAGCTTTCCGACAAGACAGGTAGTGCAACGACTTATGCTCCGCTGCTGCGCACTTCACTGCATGGTACTGGGTACATCTCCGCAGACAGAATTAGTGAGTGCACAACTCAAACTCCACGTGAAAAACAGTGTTTAAGCGTGTCAGGCAGTGATAACCATGAACGATGTACCTGGTCTGTACGTGGCAAAGGTCATATACGGGACCAGACCAAAGATAAAAAGCTTCTTGCATACGCATCAAGCAACTCCTCGATCAAATTAACAAACAGCGCATTCGCTGTCGTTATAATGAGGAACACCTCTAACTGATTGAAATTTGCCTGCGTGAGGTAGTTTCATACCCGTCAAGACCATATGCTGGCCCCTGAAGATATCTTAAGCGTGGAGACCCCCTGCGTTAGAAACAGGCAATCTTCAACATTACCTACGCTCGCGCAATGAGAGAAAAAGCCGCCCGTTCCGTATTTTTAATATCCGCTATGCACGTCCCTACCGTGCATACTCTTCCCTGTAACGAAGGCCAAATTACAGAGAAGAACTACCAAACTCCAAAGGTTAGCCGCCGCAAAATATAACTTCACTGGTAGCAAGTCAACATCCGCGCCTGAAGTGCATGGATTTGGCCATTCTCTAGTTTATTTCAAGTAACTTTTGAACAAGGAACAACCTTTATTTTCGAAACAAGGAATGACCTCTACTTCCCGACACAAGAAACTACCTGTAACCTTCTAAACTAAAAACTAAAAATTTTACCACAAGTGTAATGCGATTAATGACGCCTAGGTTGCGATATGCCCCCACGCCATAATCAGCATGCTCATGTCGGACGTAACCGAGAAGCTCTGCAAATTGCCAATACACTACGCTCACCATTTACTAATAAGGTGCTCTTATCAACGAAACTCTCTATTACACTCAGGAAAGTTACATACCTGCTTATTTGATTAATGCAACCACCATATGACCAGGGGCTTCGTCAAAGGCCCTTAACGCAGCTAATAACTGCATATAGATGACATCTTGGCTGTATCACAGATTGCTCGATTCTGGATTCTCTTAGAACGTGACTTTGACAGTTCGGTGCAGTTCTTACGTCGGCCAATGAACGTCCCCTGGCTTAGTTGCTGTAGATCACCGGCCCCACACGCAACAAAATCCACACCCAGGATACGCGGGGTTAAGATAGGACTCGTGGAAATATTTTGAGCTGCGCTGGCTGCATACCACGTAACATAAATGTTAATTTGGTTTGTTATTAAAACTACTGGCAGAGCATTTATAACGACACTATTTTCCTTATTCTCAAAAGAAAACGCCTTAGTAGTTTGAATTCCTTGTGCTAGGAAAGGTGGTGTGCAGTTCTAGGATAATATCTAATTGACCTCTCAAACCTACTAACGCCAGCTCCCTGACCAGGCACTCGATGAAAGACTTCGTGGGGTAATACGATTACTTTGAGGACTTAGCTTGTTTTGTGCTGCAGCCGTGCTATTCGCCTTGACGTTCCCTATGCGCTGGTGTTTGTAGCTAGGGTATCCCTAGTCGATTGCTGGTGGCGACTCCGCTGAAGCTGTAATGATGTTTCTGCACAACATTCTGATCTACCTTTGTAGGCGAAAGGTAATGCACCGTACGAGGTATCAATGGCTCGCGACAGCAGTACTTCTATCTGGCCGTGCAGGCACTGATAACCAATTTGACTGTGATTTCTTATTTATTACTGCTGATGATTGCCTTATAGTGCAGTTAGACTAATTTCACTCAGTGTTATATATATATATATATATATATATATACGTAAGGCAACGTTGGCTACGTAAACGTAAACCCAGAGATGTTATAGTTATGTAAGAATAGCCGACTACTGTAACAGAGGCGTATCTATATATTTCACGGAAGACTCCACTTCTAGCCACTAACCAAATGGGCTTTATTGGCACACACGGATCTACCAACCACGCAGTCTAGCATCATTCCAGCGGCACCCGCAGCACGCCACAATGCACCGCGCTTTACCTTTCTCTGACTTGCCGTTTTGACAACTTGAGACCGTGTCTTTTTTCCTCCTGTTTGTTCATATTGCAGCCGCTGCTGCTTGGTACCGACGATGACCACCAGAGAGCGTTCATAAAAGTAAACGCATAGCATTAGCGCTCTCATTGTACTCATACAACATAATTATACAAAAAAAGCTTTTGGGCTGACCCTCAGCCAAGATTTTACGTCCACGGAACTGTTTTTCAGATTGCTTCATAGACGGACCCCCATAAATACAATTGTGCAACGGTGGGGCTCGAACCCGTGCACCTGCTATGTGTCTAGTCCGGTTGCGAGGCGCAGACTTAAGCCACCACGCTACCGGGCTCGACAACATAAATATTATACTGCTTACAATCCTCTGCTATTCTGACTCTCACTCGATGCCCTCATCGAGGTTCAACTAACCTAAGCCATGTCATGTAAACCAATCATCAACATGGAACATCATAATCATGATGACGGCGAGGAAGCCTAAGGGTTCGGCCCCACGCGCAAACGTTTTTCTCATTTTTTGCGGTGTCGGTCGGGCCGCCGATTACGGCCACGTTATGCCGGCTGTTTCGTTCTTCGTTCTCTAGCCTGCCGCTCGCCTCTTCATCTCGTTCGTCGTATTCAATCTCGCTCGGTGCTTAGTCAAAAACTCCGTTATGTGAAATTTCTTTATTGTCGTGTGGCTTAAATAACTCTTTGAAATCACATGAACGGTTGGGTCAGCCCAATGATCATTGGTTCAAGGTTCAAGTGACAGAGCCGCACTGACCCTGTAAATTTCGAGAGTAGTCTATGCTTGATCTGTTCTTCGTTCCACTTGGGTACTCTCATAGCCACCTCGAATCTCTGCAGCCACAGCTGCCCTAACAGCGATACGTTGCCCGCGAATTATTTTGACGACGCCGCCATATCGGCGACTGGGTAGACTACCGTCACCGGCCCGGCCGTAGGAGAATCTTCACCTTTCGTGGAGAATGTTACGGACACTTGCTGCCTCTGGTCGAGTAATTTTACTGCTCCTTCTAGCGCCACTTACCATCATAGCGGCCATTTAATCACCCGTCAAGTTCTGTTTCCTTTTCTTATCGTTGTTCGCCATCTCGTTGTCGAGTTCTCCGTTCACCATTCGGTACCGAACACCGGCGCATCTCCCCACGCCAACAGGTGCAGTCGCAACTTAAAAGCCCATCCGCCCGCACACAACAAATCAACACACGTATAATGTAACATAACCGAGACGCAAAAGTCGTTCCTCCAATCAGTCCGGCGATTGACGTCTCTCATTTTACTCAGGCCTCGTTCTGCAGTTAGGACCCTGGGCTGGGTGCACTACAAACCCCACGCGTTCGCTAGGAGTGAAATCAACCTTAAGAACCACTTTTGACTGTGAGAATAGCCGACTACTACAACTAAGCGTATCTGTAGGTAAGGCTCAGGCAAGACTTCACTCGTGGTTACCAATCAAACGGAGTTTAATAATACACACTGATCTACCGACCACACGATCCAGCATTCCTCCAGCCGCACCTGCAGCCCGCCCAAACGCACCGCGCTCTACGCCTGATGTGCACTTTTGACAAACTAAGACCGTCTCCCCTTTCCTCCATTCAGTTCATATTGCTCGCCAATCAAATAACCTGTACCAGGAATATTAGCCGCCTCATCTGACAGAAAACAAACACATTTTGGGGGGTTATTAAACTGGGGGGAATTGGACTAGGGGGCAATTGGACAAACAGGAGGCCACGTTAACGGAAAAAGTGCCGGTCGGCTAAGATCCACCTCATAAGCCCATTTGTCTTATATTAGATGTCGGGTAAAAAGACATTTGACAACAATGCCATTGAATGTTAGCGCTAAAAAGTCAGCTTTCTATGGTAACAAAAGAGAAAACAGGAAAGATACCGTGCAGAAAACAATGTCTCATCACGTGCATACCGCCTATACCATAAGAACACAGTCGGTACCAGCTAGATGATAGATAGCATTGCCGAGAATTAACGATGCAAATTTAAATTTAAGGCCCAGAAACAACAGGAAGATGAGGAAGTGTTTCCGAACTAGTGTTATGCAGTAGCAAAATATGCATTTAATCCAGAATTTTTTGTCGTTTCAGTCGACAACTAGGAAAGTAGAGAAAATGGATTACTGCCCCTTCCTTACCAGGATATAGTCTTGAGCAGTGCTGCTGGCTCAACCGAATTGGATGCATACCGTATGTCAACGACGACGTATTTCTGACTGTTACGGAAAGCAGGAAGGCAAAGTGGCAAGGAAGGCGTAGTGAAGAGCCGTAGTACATATCACGCTGGCCGCCTCAAAAAAGACTGTGAATAGTGTCTCGAAAGCGGAGTCACTTCTGTGCAATAAAAAACGGTAAATAAAAGAGGTAGGTGCACCAAGCTAAGACTTGCACGTGGATCGTTTACAATTCAATTGAGGAAAACGGCACAATACGAAACAATCAATGCCAAAGTGATAGACTCGCGGGAATAACGCACATAGGACACGTGCCTGCAAAGAACGTAGCTCAATTCTAAACAATCGATCGTAAAATCAAACACTGAACGTGTGGCGTGGAGCTTTGGGGCCTTAAGCCTTGACTGAATCCCCCAGCCTCACTTCAGCGGACGTTGTAGAAACACATATTAAACGTATTTCTCTAAACAAAACAGGATAACTGTTTGCTGCCTATTCGAAGGGCAAATCGTGCACGTTCTAGACGGACAGCTGGTCTATAGAGCTACGAAAACGTCTAGTCTTCAACACCATCAAAAATATGAACAGAGCGAAAAACAATACAACAAAGCTAATCAGGTCTATAAAAACGATACTACATAGTATTATTAAGAAGGTGCACTGAATTGTACTTTAACAGAACATGCATGTAAGCGTGTTGCTTACGTAAAACGTGACAGGACCGCGTAACCTACATAATACGTAATCGGACGCGGCGTCTGTATTTAGTTAGGATCTTTACTCAGCGTATTCCTACGTAACGGAATTTCGCAACACTGCGTAGGAACACTCCGTTGTTGTTATTGGTTGCTTCATTGCTGGAATACATGCATTTATAATTGATCTAAAATGAATATTTAATACGATTTATTAGCTTACCGACTCCTTATATTTCTATTTTGATCCCGGCACATTTCTTGTCGGCAAACCGTCGACGAATTCGATACTTTGCTGGAATCTTGTTTTAAGTTTCTTTGTTACAACTTCTGTACGGACAAATCATTAGGCTTGACATTCAACGTGTGATGACATATAAGTCGACAGTGTGTCGCCTTAATGTCCGCGATTTCTGTACGTGTATAAAAACATCGTTTGAAGACGGCTACACAACTTCAAGTAGGCGCTCACTGGTGACCTGAACGAGCTATTGAGGAATTCTATTTACAAATATGTTGAAATAGTTGAGTTGTTTCGCATTCACGATTCCATATTGCACGACGCAGTGATTACATTATATATATATATATATATATATATATATATATATATTGTTCGTAGTTTAGCTGGCCCCGTGCGTGTTACGATGTAGACGTTATCGACGTGTGTTGTTATTATCTGTCGTCATCTGGTGAATTGCTACATCGTTAGCCCACACAACGAACTAAGTTGGGTAGTGGTGCTACCGCCGCCGCTGAAAACTTCTGCAGCTCGAGTACTGAAGAAGCTGTTGGAGCGCTAACATAGAGCATCTTCACCGCAGATCGGACGGCTGGCCAGAGCAAAACAAAGTTACAGCAAAAACAAGCAAGAACACAACGTCGTTAGCGGGACGCAATGATGGCAACTGTAGTAAGTCTAACCGTAATATCATGAGCCGGTTAGCGACATATTATATTAGCAGTAGTAAATACAACAACAACGACAACGACAACGACGACGACGACAACAACAACAACAACAACAACAACAACAACAACAACAACAACAACAACAACAACAACGACGACAACAACAACAGCGACGACAACAACAACACAAACAACAACAACAACAACAACAACAACAACAACAACAACAACAACAACAACAACAACAACAACAACAGCAGCAGCAACAACAACAACAACAACAACAACAACAACAACAACAACAACAACAACAACAACAACAGCAGCAACAACAACAACAACAGAAACAACAACAACAGCGACGCCAACAACAACAACGACAACAAAAACAACAACAACAACAGCAACAACAACAACAGGAACAACAACAACAGCAACAACAGGAACAACAGGAACAACAACAACAACAGCAACAACAGGAACAACAACAACAACAACATGGCTGACGACGGCATCAATGACAAATCGTCTCTAGGCACACAATGCCAGGATCTTGAACACGACGATGGTCATGCCAGTCGCCACGAAAACGACCACGATGACGACAACGAAACTCTTGAAACAAACAGCGAACACAAAACGAGTAGAAGAGAATTCCATGAAAAATACATTTTTATTTTGTTGTGGAAGCTAGCTTGGACAACAAGGACGACAACTAGCCAATAGACAAGCGTCACAGCAAAGGCATTAGCTACAACTGCAGCGACTACAACAACTTACTACTATTACGGTGACAGCAACAACAACAACAACAACGCCGATCGTAAGAATTACACGGGAAATTGGCTTGACATGCATCACACCGTACGAGTAGCGGAAACAGCTACACGCCAATCGCAGTAACAGATGCGGCCAGATTACCAATGGCTGTGGTCGTAGAAACGGAGCTTCATGGACTGACATCGAGACCAATTACGCCACAAGTGAGTAAGTGTTCCTAGTAATAGCAAAACGACACACTAACAACGTGAGACGCACAATAAGTAGTATACACATCGGCAGCATGTACCACTAGTTACAACAACAACAACAACCACAGCAACAGACAGTAATAGCGTGACAGTAATAATACTAATAACAACAACAACAACAAGAATAGCTGTAACAGCAACGATAACCGCAACAGCAAACCCAACAGTGAAACAACCGAAACAATAATCGCAAGAACAGCCGCAACAGCAAGTTGTCAAAAACTACAGCAACAATTACAAGGACTACAACAACAACATTAACATTGACCGCGACAGTAACAAAAACAACAATAAAAACAACAACAACAACAACAACAATTGGAATATCAATAATCGCAACAACAACAACAATTGAAATATCAATAATCGCAACGACAACAATTAAAATATCAATAATCGTAACAACAACAACAACAATTGAAATATCAACAACTACGACAACAGCAACAACAACTATTAGAGTATCAACAACTGCAACAACAACTATTGGAATTCCAACAACTGCAACAGCAACAATTGAAATATCAACAACAACCGCAACAACAACAACAACAACAGCAACAACAACAAGCACGACGACGTCGCCTACTGCTACGGCTGCTACTGACCATCTGGTGATCAGCGGCCAGAACGAAGTGAAGCAATCGCGTCGCGCCGTCCAATGAAGCCGAACTACGGACGGCGGACTGCGATGTCCGACGTCCGATGGGCCCATCGACCGACCGACCGACCGAAGGACCGAAGGGCCGATCGACCAAACAAGCAAGCAAGACAAGGCGAGCCAGCTGTGAGGCGGCGAGACGGTGCGATGCGACGATGGGTGCGACCACAGCAGTCGTATGCAACGTGCTCTTCGTCACCGTCATTGTAGTCGTTTGTCAATAAGTTGAGGTCTACCTCTCAACACTACCACCACCAACAACAACAACAGCCACAGCAATAACAAGAACAAGAACAACAACAACAACACCCACAACAACAACAACAACAACAACAACAACAACAACAACAACACCAACAACAACAACATCAACACCACCAACAACAACACCAACAACAACAACAACAGTTGTTACATTACACGTGCTCATTAAGTCTCGAAAACGGCATTCGTGTTCGTTAAACGATCTTAAACGCATAAAGTTGTACATTCATATCCGCTAAATATCGCTGACCCAGCACCTATAGCTGGTGTTGATCGACATGTGTCATGTTGATATAATTACTATTTACTTGAAGCAATTGCTCTTTGTTATTTGACAAAGGCGCGAACTTAAAAAATATATTTGTATACTATTATCATTATCAATTGAACCACAAAGAGGCAACGCAAAGATAATGCTTATTGGTTACCGACACTCAGGCAATCATACAAGCAATTTTGCAAATATGATATAATTTGTATATTCGTAAGTGTCATACATAATAATCCCTTGTTCAAAAATAGATGTTATTATTATTTAAATATATTAGTAACCACCAGTCGTATACAACAAGTGCGGGAGTGTAATAAACATGATTTATCGCAAAAAAAGACAAGCGCTAGTAACTAATAACAAAAAGGTTCATCTTTTCTCTGACCAGAATCGTAGTAGTTTACCGTGAATGTATGTATGCTACACGATTGTTCTAAAGACTTCGTTCTTTCCCGCTAGCACACCTTATTAGTCTTAGTGTTAAAAATTTTTTTCTGAGAAATTCGATTTCCTTGCAATGTCAAACCTCTCATTTATTAAAACAACTGCAAGTTTTCCGTAGCGTTGAGTTTAAGAAATGTTTTTGAGGAGTAGCACAGAGTTCGGGGAGGAGAACTAAATTGAAGGGAACGCCAGACATTTTGACAATTCATTAATACTCTTTTGTATCAACAACACATGTTTAAGTCTACGTACAAAACTCTTCGTATAAATACATGGTATATATATATATATATATATATATATATAATTAGGCCGGCAAAATTCTTTATTTTTAGACAAATCATCTTGCTGTTGATCGCCATTATTCACGATCACGTCAAGAAATGCTAAGACGCCGCAACGCCGTATAGAAAAAAAGTCTGTGTGCGCTGTCGTTGCCATTGGGATGGCTCTTGGGTGCCGCCGGCGAAATGCAGGTGTCGTTCGAGGTCGAGGTCATACATTGAATCCCATCTACCCACCCAGTCAGCCACATTGAGGAGCAAAGCATGCAAAGCGGAGATAGAGCTAAATAGTACTAGAGGTTTCGCAAAGCGGTACACAAATAGCGCCTTTTCTGGATCGCCGCCTATTTCCCATCATCAGCTGCGACTGAACGAACCGATCGGTCGCTTGCAACACTGGCTGCAAAGCATCTTAGGAAACCAACAGGAGAAGCATGTCGAACTACACGAACACACATTGAAGCAAGGTAGAAACATTTGCTGTCTATGGCGTTTTGTGCACTGATTGTCGTTTGCAAACCATCGCCGATTGATGGGCATCTTGCACGATCATGTTAATGTGCTGACCGTTAGATGAATAAATATAGAATAACTAAAATAGTAAAAAACGCATAGTTAAATAGACAGAATGACATTGTTTTAGTTCAAAGCAGGTATTATAGTCTTGCTGCTGATAATAATAATAATACACGGCATTTGCATCTAAGCGGTCAAATTTGAACTTGCTGGCAGAGGGAATTTCGACTAAATCTATAAAAAGAAAAAAATATAGAAAAATCGACCCATTAGAGATGCCAGTGTGCGTGGTAACGATATCGAAGTATTGGCTTCAAACGTTTCTATATATTTATCTAAAGGCGTTCTACTATTCAATTTTTATGCCAGGCCTTTTTTGGCAGCATTGTCGAATGTAGATTCATTATTTCATGGTCAAGTCGTGCTAGCAAAGACGTGCTAGCTAAACATCCCGGGTCAATGACGTGCTATTGCGAAATAAGATCTAATGCATAAATGGTAAAGGCGCAGCCATTAGTCGAGCCCTCTTCTCCATTAAGGTAAAGCCTATATTGGGGTACCGTGCTTTCGAAAAAAAAAACAGATAATTCACAACAATTGCAACATTGGCAGGCACAAGAGCGCTATAATATTCGAATAGTATGCATCAGACAAATAAAGGTGCTTTTTTTAGATAAATAATATTTTAGTCTGGAATGGTGCAATCCGCCGTCGCATAAAGAACATATTGTTGTGCAGCACTCAATGATCTGCATCATATGCATGGCACCAGGTAGGATTCTGCTTGCTATATATATATATATATATATATATATATATATTAGCTACGAACGCTACTCACCGTATCAAAACACTAGATTGCAGTCTTGCTAATCATTTTTCTCTTACTGAGTGAATAAGAATCATCTGTAAGATACCTTAAAACGATAACGTTGTGCCCGACTTTTTAGACTCAATTTTATCTCCCCCCCGTCTACAAGAAAGGCTCGATAACGAATGTTGAGAACTCTCGGCATACTTTGCATTGCTCTATACAGTGCTGCGTCTGTGAGAATTTTTTACTACTTAAATCACTTTTTAATTTTCAATAGCTCACTTGACCCGGCCCAGCACGGTTTTATCACTCATCGGTCAACATATACAAAGCTTTTGGAGATGACCAAGGACTGGGCTATACTCATTAATCCTCGACGAGCGTGTTGCTGCGTTTACTCTGACTAAGAGTCCTTCCGACAGAGTTTATCACCCTTTTCTGTTTCTTAGGCTGCAATGTCTAGGAATCTACAACAGTACAGTGAAATGGATAAGGGCCTCTTTGAACGACCACGACATTCAAGTGAAGCTTAGTAATAAGCCAAGTCGATTATATCCTGCAATATGTGGTGCTTCAGGGTGATGCTCATCCTCTTAAGTATACGATTTTTGTTTTGGTCAGAAAGAAGTGCATGCCGCCTAATGTTAAATATCATAAACATTCAGACGACTTAAAACTTTATAATCATGTTTGCTCGAATTACCCTCATGCTGTTCTGCAGTCGGCTGTGGGCGGCATTGCTCACAGCCGTGCTCGCTATTCTGAAATTGGAGTGACTCCCTTACCCTCCAAATGCGTTATACTGAAGCTCAGAGTACTTAAACTCGACTATAATTAACGAGCGTTTTGCCGACTCTCTCTTATATACGTGGCCACGACGTATATACTACACCTGATCGTGATTTTACTCACCACATTTCATGTGGTGCTTCATTGTAACGACCCCTCATCCCTACAATTGCTTTTAAAAATATCTAGTTCTTCCCAAGGTCACATATTGCTCTCCTGTCGTTTATGTTTTTAATTGTGCGACTTATTACTGTGACTCAACGTAGTGAGTTTTTATTGTTTAGGTGTAGAAGTGGATGCAGAAAGTAGTGCTTTCATCAATAATCTCAGAGAGAATAAGTTTGTAGTAAATTTTGTAGATTTTAACTGCACATTTTACGATTTTAAAATATAATACCTAAAATTTACATTTTAACCTAGACACTCTCGGAAGGGTAATTAGTAGATACATTTTGAGTGTTTATGATGTCCAAATAATCAAAATACATGTGTACCCGTGCCTGCATGTGAGACAAAACAAGAAAGCAGCATACAGAGCAAAACTAACGTCAGGCAAACTACGCGTCAATCTCTGAGGTGGTTTTGAGTAAGTTATCGCAGTAATGTTAGTAGCAAAACTAGCTAGCCTGTTTCGATTAAAAAATAATCATAATTTGAAAGACTAGCCTTGGACCTCTCTGGTCCACATGCATGCCAATGTCGCACGACGCTGCAGGACGACGCAATCAGTATGCAGAATCTTCTTGAACAATTTGAAGCAAATCTAGCAAATTGTAAAACTCGTTAAAGTTAATATTTTTCCAATGAAACATAGCCTCTGAAAAGTCTTGCTTTGGAGTTAGAATTATGTTATTGATATCCGTCACACTGGTGTTATTGCCCGACAGAGGAGGACAAAAACTGTAATTGCGGGACAACCACTCTTTCTGTACAGCACATTGTTTTCAACGGCCGTGAGAAAATTCTGCAAAGAGAGAAAAGATAAAAAAACGGCTTCTTCTGAAGAACTAAAAATGCGGGATGGTCATTTAAAAGAGAATTCGCAACAAAATAAGTTATTCTATTTGTCCAATACTCACACGCCTCCGGCCATTGGCATGCAAATGCGCATTAAGTCGATCATTTTGGTATCAAATATATAGCAATACGAACCGTGATTGCGGTTTGATTAAGACTCTTCGACGAGCATGTCGAGATTGAGTTCATGCATAAATTATCTAGAGTGAATCATTTGACGGAGAAGGTAATTTATGCATGCATACAATGTCGACGTGACAACTGGAAAATCTTAATTACTCCACAAACACGGATCAGATCGCCGTAGTTTTGATACCACTATAATAGCAATTTAGTGCCAAAATGATCGCGCAAACTGCGCCATGTATGTTAGTTCTCTGTGTTTGTTTGTGTGTTGTACATGTTTCTAAAAAACCATGTTGTCTCTTCTGGCTGGCATTATATGTTCTTCAATGAAGAAGCAGAAAATTCTCACGAACACGACAATGTGCTTAGTTTCTGTGAGAAGGACTGGTTGTCTCGCATTTGAGCATTTTGTATTTCTATGCCGGGCAATGACACTAGTGTCACGGATTTTAGTCATATCACTCTCACTCTATACAAGATTTCTCAGAGACCATGTTCCATTGTAAAAAGTAGTTACTTTAACAAGCTTTACAAGTCCTCCGACTTGCTTCAACTTTTCCAGAAGACCCTGTATATATATACATACAACTACACATTTATGTAGATACATCTTTTCATTGTTATTCCCTCAGTAGTTATATATGTCTAGACTTGTCTAGGCCGTTGTTCCCGTGCAGTCCTGAATATACTAATAAGTGCCTGTCCATACTGCCGTTATAGTCCTCCTGCTTGCTTTGTTCCAAATTCTGGGCCATTGCATTGATAGACTTAAACCAGTATTCTTCCTTCACCGGGGTCCCGATCCACTACCCTTCAGCAATTCAATTCTTTCACTCCAATACTGCCTTCTTAAATTGCTCATGCCAAGAACACTGTGGCATCCGCCTCTTCTTGCTCCCCTAGATACTTAATAGTGATCATTGTATTTTTATTATATTATCATTTCGTTTAGATCCATGTATATGGTGTCCTCTAACAGCTGTTTAATTTTAACTATATTATATGCCCACATCTGCGTATGCTAAGTCTTCATTTCTGGCATTCCATTTCTGGCCTTTATCTATCGCCAGCCTTTGCCTTTCTCGTTTTATTAAACAAAATATATTATTCTTAGCCCTGTGGTTAATACCCAGTTTAGAAGAAGTTCCCCTCCATATCCTCCCTCCCGTCTAAATGCGCGCGTTCACGTCTCCATAACACATAGCTCAAACTGCATCACTACTTGCTCCCGCCTCTGCTAACCCAGTATACAACTCCTTTATTTCCCCTGGCTTATACTTACGGCCTGTGACCCCTAAATTCTAATAACCCCACAAGACCCCTTAATATTAACTACCATCACGATGTTCAATTTTACTCTCGTCACTTTCCTGCATACTGTATGTTTTTTAACAAACGTACCCGCTCCCCAAACCTATTATTTCCTTTTCTTATTTCCTTTCATTTGTCTTTGTGCCATACTTGTAGCCCTAAAACCCCGTGAAAGCTTCTCTTTCACATAAATATATCTTTTGTAAAGTGAGTACAACCATAATATATATATATATATATATATATATATCTTGCTTGCTTTTACTCAAAATGTAATGAAATTTTTCCATTTACGTATTCTCATAACGCCTCTATCGTTTACCAATGCTATCCGTCTAAAAAGTGCTTGTTTCTTCTTTCCTCTTATCTTTCTCAGGTTTTTATTCAGGCGTCTACGTGATCGGCGAGAGTGCCCACGGCCAACCTCAAGATCAATTCAAACGCCCTTTCCACACTTCCAGCTGGATTTGCATTCCGCGGGTGCCTTAATTTTGGCTCAAATATCTCCCAGTCTTCAATTTTTTATAATCTCCTGTAGCCGCTGAGTCCCCTGTTCTACTGACCGCCTCTCGCTGTGCGCAATGCATGCGATGTTGCACATCTGATCGTTGCATCCTTTTCCGTAGTATCCTTAGTGCATCCTTTTCCTCCCTGTAGATTCTCCATTCCCGAACCTTAATGTATCCCTTCTCTGAGCTATCACATTACTATAGCATCCATCCATTACATTTTCATAAAATAGCTCTGATCTATGAATCGTGGTGGATAATCAGCTTGTGCTCCCTGCATATATGCGGTACTTCTAATTACTTTCCGTGTCGTCATTTTAACTGCGAGTTATTTGCAGTCCCTCCGCCCAACTGGGCCGGCCGCCGTCCAAGCACCCACCTCACCGTAGTGAACACCGTCCGGAGCCATGGTTCAAGCAATGTCCGAAATACACTCCATAGGAATTTAAACTAAATAGCGGCGCATCAAACGAGTCATCTTTGTCATGTTTACATTGGCAGGATTCCACATGAGACCTATCTGCACGCTGCCATATAACGATAACCTCGACCTGCTTTTCGGTCTTCGGTCAACCGCTGCTACGACGAGCATGGTGTTCTCAACGGCTGTCACTCTTTCCGCTAGGCATGCCACCTTCCTCCCGTCAACGTTGCTCTTTTTACCAATAGCAGACGAATCAGGCTCTGCGAGCATTCGTCTACGCTTTTACCGATGCTACCGAGCTGTTTAATCAGTTTCTGCTTAATTATCGTCTTCTATTTCTTTTTTTTTTTAATTAAAATGTATTTAGGTCCTTCCGTTGCACATGGATTTTCGACACCGGCTCGATTCGGCTAGGGCAAAAAAGGGAGTCCGTTGCCCGTGGGCAATAAGCTAGTTATTGACGCAGCATTTCGGAGTTGAATTCCAAGCAATACCCTCTGTAGAACACACTGTCACGACTTCCCATCGCCGGTTGACCGCAACGACTCTGAATCCCAGCTCCGCTTGAAAACTCCTTGTGATTTGACTCCAACAGCCTTCTTCCTTTCTATCTGGTTTCCCGCTGCTTCCCTCTCCCAGTGCCCTGCCCCCCACTTCCATCCCCGCCACTGGCTCGACCGGCCGGCCGACAAACTTAGCTGCTAGTAGGGGCAGCGCATGTTTGAGGAACTGCGCTCGGGATCGGCGGGAGGCGGGAGTAGGAAACGCACAAGGAAGGCACAGAAGCTTCAGGGGCAGATGCGCCGTCATTCGAGGCGAACAAGGATTTGGCGGTCATGGGAGCAAGAGACCGACAGATGCTGAATGAGAGAGAGAGAGAGCCAACGACGGAGGCCATTGATTGAACGAAAAGGTTTTGCTCTTGTTCACGATATTTAGCCAACTTGCAGTATTTTATTCCTTATATTCGTCTCCTCACAAGCGGTCATCTTTTCTTCGATTGTTTTTGGTTTTTTATACGTCCGCCATGTAGAAGTAAGTCTTTCACTAGGCCACTGTTTTCATATCGCTGGCAGTGCCAACCTATTTATCCGCTTTTGCTTTCACTTTCGACATCTCTGAATTTACCTGCCGATGTGTAGCACAACCCGTGCAGCCGTTAAATGGCGGGTCACGCTTTGCAGTCCTGTTCTTCATATTTCCACATTCGGACTCGCAACGGAGGCATAAAAGTGCATACGTTATCAGCGCATAGCCGCCCTGTGTATTTCCGACTTCGGAGATATTAATGAAGTTTGAGATATGCGTAAAAACTAAGCATAAAAACTAACGTAAGCGTAAAAAAGCGTAAACAACCTAAATATTTTTTTGGTAAAGATGAATCTGAAATAAGAAAAAAATCATATATATGTTGCCTTTCCGTGCGTATATGTTAGCTTTCTTTAGAACTTTTTTTTCTGCAAATTGTTTAACGTCTCTAAGCGCTCGCATGCAAGAACGTTGTGAATGTATAGCGTGCAGTAATGTTGACTTGAAACACGTAGTTGGTGGTTAATTGTTGTATTTGTTTTCATAAAAAGTTTAACTGTCAGCATGTATACAAACTTAAATTACCAATTTAATTGTCGTAAATTGTAATGATGCGGTAGGTATAAACGTTATTTACAACGGAATGTAAACGATATAAAAAAAAAAAAACTTTACTACGCAGAAAACCATCACTTCACGTAGCGTTAGAAGAACAACCATTAGATGCAATTTAGTGCAACACTTGGGGCCCTCACAATAAATGACGCTTAGGTTTTGCCTCAAATAATCTAATTTCTAACATTCATATTTAATGGCGTACATGTAGTCAAAAACTGCTTGAGCAAATCGCCGACAAATGCGTCAAAAAGCGTCATGAGTTGTAAACTTTGTTTTAAAATAATATTTAATTTTAATCGTACCTAGATTCTAAGAAAGATTGTTTCGAAAGGGTGTGTGCCGCGCCAAGATCAAGCTCGCTGCTTCCAGCGCCAGAGCCGCCGGCCATTTCCGTGCTGTCCACGACTTACGTACACAAATCTTAACCTACACGATGCCGAATGCTGTCAAGAACAAGTGGCCTCTTTTACTAGAAGCTATATTTGGAAATTAAGATATCGATGTTACGTTTACCGGAATTTCTTTTTTGCTTTCATCTTACAAAGTATCTTCCTACAGCCGCGCTTCGTCATCCGAACACCGACGACAATCGTCGTCTCATCGTGTTATTCGGTAAACGTCTGCAGTCTGCGACAACGGATTTTGTTAGTGCTTAGTTTTGTGGCGGCGCTGCGTCGTTACCTGGAATCCCGAGTCCGTGTAGAGAAATCACGAATGAAAAAAAACGAGAAAAAAACCAAGCATGACAAGGCGTTTTCGCTTATGTCGTTAATAACGTGTGACACCCTAGGATCTTCAAGATCATGCGTCTTGATGCGACGAAATGCCGGCACCTTGGCAAATCATGCTGTGTCGCTCCCTGAGTCTAAACGTTTTGTTTCGAGGAACCGTATTTTGCAATTATTCCATCTGCTTGGGAATAAGATGGCGTCATCTTATTACACATATCAGTCAATGTGTGCAGTTCTATCGTAACCTTGAAGCTATAGCTTTCCACCGCAGCGTAAGCGCAATGGGATATATTTAGTAAAGTATAAGAGACTATTAGAAAGATGGTTAGCTACGTGTGCGTGCATACTTTAGTACGGGTACCTTCATTCAAAATTATGGACTGCCAAATATGCTATATATTACATAAACAGATTCGAACCTGAAAAGCTTCGTCAATTTGGCGGTCGGTTGATTTGCCAAACAAAGTCGTCGTATCCGGCAGATGGACGGTACTAGGTAAATCAAGGTTTGTTGTTGCCAGTGAGAGTATATGACTAAAAATGCTTTACTAACAAATTGTGTTTGTATCAGCTATTTATTAGCTAAGCATTGGCGAGACAGGCTACGGACATATTCGTAACGTAAACGAAACGTAGTTCTATTGCGCCGGTAGAAAGCAGCGCTGAGCAGGAAACACCGTCACAAACTGGACGAATTTCGTTTCTATTTGTATGATGATTCTTACTGAGCCCGCCATATGGCGCCTAGTAATACTTGAGGATCGGTGATTGAGATATGCGGTATCATTGTTATTCGTTGGAAAAATTGAAGATGTATGCTGGGCTGTAATTGAATTTCACTAGCTTTAAATGGTCGCTTGGGTCGGGTTCGGATCCTGTGTTTTCAGGCTACGCTGCCGTGAGTGGCGGCGTGGTCTGTCCCTATTGTTGATCGAATTTGTCTTGAGCGATCCTTATTGAAAATAGGTGATAAAATATACCACTGAGAGTGCGTGGCTATGCTGCCTCAAGGACTGCTGGAGAAACCCTAGATACCTTAACATGTCCGGCCCTCGATGCCTTGACGATTTGCCTCAGGATGAATTCCAAATTTATAGGGAACGGTGGGTGGTCTAGAATGAAAAAAAGCAACCTCCTTAACAATGTTTCCAGATTCCAAACCGCTGTTAAGCTCGTGCAGTTATACAGGTTCAAGAGGCAGACGTCGACGGTTAGCGATTCCCCGAGCTGACATCCTCACATACAGATCGGGTGCGTCGTCCGTACATAAAGCGTCAGTAAATAGTAATCGTTTCGACGGCAGCCAATGGCAGCAAGATTTTTGACCAAAATTTCATGCATAAAAGCAAAGATCGCTATGAGACAATAAGCAGTCAAGGATGTGCAAGGATGCCACTATAGACCCTGACACTAATAAGAGCTCATCTATTTAAGCAGATATAAGGCAGATGTGTTGTACACCCGCTCTTGCACAATTTGTACCAATTTTTGTGATCAACAACAACAGTCAACAATTGGTGTCACTGAGATTCTTCGATTTGCGAGTGTTGGTTGTGCCGCCTCAGCATCGGTCCGTTTGCGAACGGCGATGTTGAAACATACGAATGACATGCGAGCCCGTCGGGACGAAATAATGTCTTTGAACGTAGTGAGTTAAGAATTGAATTCACTGGTGGATGGCGTCCTGTTTGTTGGTGTTTGAGTGAAACACTCGAGTCGAATCTCCCACAGACAACAAAACTGCCATTTAGGCTCGTTATGAGTGTCCCCGCATATTCGTCTATGCTGGGAATATACGTATTAGGACATGACGAGCACAATGGCATGTCGGTGCCAAAACAGCCGTACCCCAACATGCGGCTGCGTACTGTTTGTTTGTACAGCGAGGACTAGGTGCACAAGCCCGCTACGAAGCTATTAAAATGGAGCTAGAAAAACATTAAAAAAACATCGCGTTTTGGAGGTATGCTTTGCTGCATTAAACCACTGTCTTAAGGAATCTGTAGGAATTACGTGGAATTCGAAACGATGATTTTACGTTTAGGCTGTCGAGCCCAGTGGCGTGGTGCATTCGCCTGCGTCTCGAGTTCGGAGAGAACATATAGGTGCGCGGGTTCAAGCTCCACTGTTACACATTTGCATTATTGGGCGTCCTTCTATAAAGCAATGCGAAACGCGGTCGCGTGGACGTTAAATAATGGCTGGAGGTTAGTCCAAAAAGTATTTTTTTAATTGTACTTTTAGGAGAAAAATGGAAATTGATCCTTATTTTATCTATGACATTTTAAGCAATGCTCGATTTTCACGTAGTTGTTTTTAATAATCTCATTTAGTCCCCTATCATCATCTGCATTCTACTAGCCCGATCCTAGACAAATCTTATCGTTCCACAGCATATAGGCCCTAGTGTTTTCAGAGCTATTAGCAGTAAATTATGGCTCTTCCTGAGACATTCGTATTTTCCTTTTTCAGCGTGTTCCGCTTCCCACACCCACTGTCTACAGGGCTATGACCTTATAGAAGGAAACACAGTGCAAATTCCTTTAGCCCATAGAGAACGGTAGAGCCATCAAGTCTCTTTGAAGCATTGGGGTTCCGCGTTTTCTTGCTGTCCTAAGGGCTCTTTGTATAAATTCGTTCATCTATGCCCTAATCTATCAGAGCTTTCCGGACAGGTAAGTGCATAAGGAAATAATTCGCATATAAGAGTTCCTACTTTTATGATAGCAGCATTACGGAAAATGGTTCATCGACCACTGAACCCTCCACTCCAACAGCATTTGCTCGCTATTTTAAAACTCAACGTTAAATTGTCAAGAGTATTTGTGGCTGATTCCGTGAATGTACAAGTTGATTTTGCGTTATTCACAATACATTGTTGTTTAATGCAGGTGTTCTTCTAAAAGACTGGGGTTAGATCTAAGCTTGACCATGCACTTTCTCTTCCATATGTTTACTGATTATCTTCCGCAAATGAGGGGAGAGGCAAATTGTCAACAAAATTACGTCCACCGCTGCACTCTACGTATTGCAGATCCCGTTTACGGGTCTAGAGACCGCAGTCCCTCGAGCCGACTCCTTGATTTTTCAGGAGAATCCACAACGTTAGATATTAGAAGCTGGAAGCAAAAGAGAAGAAGAAAAGAATTTTGATCGCCACGATTTTAGGACTAATGATGCGTGAACTGCCTATAAATTCATTACGAAACATGCTGTTTTATAAAGTACAAATTACGGTTTATGCAGACGATGTAAAACAATATGATCGAGTGCATACTAAAGGAAATATACATATAAAGCAAAACGCAATCAATGTATTTATATCATATCCCAATGCCCTTGATTTGGAATAAGCAGTCGACGATTGTGCAACAAAGGACTTTGGATACGGTAATATTTAATAATTTATTGGTTGATAATAGAGTGTTAAAATTGTTATAATAATGAAAGACGTAAGCGTTTAACCAGTGTAAACATGCGCTATTTCGAACACATTGCTGACATATTAACACTGGCCAGCCAAAGATCGAATGATCGATGCAAGCTTTTAGAGTGAGATCCGTATTATATAACAACTTTTTCAATGTATATATTTTTTCCAGTGTAGCAGTCATTAACCATTCATTCAGCGAACTGCATTTATAACATTTTTAAGGCTTAATATATATATATATATATATATATATATATATATATATATATATATATTAGCATTTATATGGCTATGAATAGATTTTTAGGCCATTGTTTTATTTACAGCAGTTAAGAATAAAGCATTTTTGAGTTGGGCAAAATGTTTGCCCCCATGGTGGTTAACACCCGCATGACGCGACAACGGCTCTTGTCGTAAATGTCGAACAAAGGGTGTCTATATAGTGCGTCTGTTATTATACTAGCAATCCTACCCGGCGTCGTCAGCCAAGCATTTCACTTGAGCGAGAGCTGTCCGTAGATGGATCACGTCTAGACGTTAGCTATGATGGTAAGGTAATGCGCGTTGTAACGCATGTATGAATACGAATAAAAAGGTAGCAATACTATATTACACAGAGATTTAGGTGCGATGCATAGCACTATGTTGCATACGCGCCTAAATCTCCTACGCATGCGATAAGGTGTGACAGTTAACGATGGGGCGATCACAACATTTATGTGTGTCGTAGGATGGTCAAGATTTTAAAATAACCCGCCCAATGATCGTCTCTTGCCCTATCACCCGTCAAATCCGTTCTTCTGGCCAGGGACTCCAACATCTCCGGGTTGGAGACGAACGTGCTTGACATGGTGGGTGGTGACGTGCGCTGTCACATCTTGGCGCAAGACAGCGCCATGTTATGCAAGATAGTCACAAGTGTGCGTCGTTATACTGCCAGGTATAACATACCACTAATGGACTAGCTCGTCGTGCTGCACACAGGGCTGAACGACACCTTGGAGGGCTCCGCCAGTGTTGATATTGAGAAGATGTGGAGGCGGATGGAACATCATCAGCTGGGCGACTTGGTTCTGCGTTCTGCAAAGCCAACGACATTAGGTTGATCGGTTGTTCTATGTCCGTAGTAACAGGCGGTCGAGATGGTAACCGCTACGCGGATTGCAAGTTTGTTAACGGTGACATGCTGGCTAGGTTTAAAGATTCTGTCGTATCTAATCATATTGTAAGTTCTAGTATATCCAGCGTTGCGCGCCTGGATACTGTCGGGTATCCATCGACCTATCACGACGTACGAGAGGTCACAATGAAGCACGGCCGAATTCTCAAATGGCGTAATGCACGCGGTCAAGCCTGGCGGCCGTGAAGCCGCCAGATTCGGGCAAATGAAGTCCATTTATGAAGGACCTAACAATATATTTAGCAACGGATGTGGGTCGGTTCCTTTTATCTGCGACCACTAACGCCTAATTCACCACCGGTTCTTCCGGTCATCTGGTCTCCCTGATTTCACATCCCGCTTCCACCTCTACGGCTATGTGATACCCACATGCCACCATACACTGCCTTGAGTAATATTGATGTAGGTTCGATCAGAGCTAGACCACAAAAAAACTTCAATGACTTAAAGTATTTTTTTAGATATGCTAACGAGCGGCTAAAGGAAATAAAAACATAGGATAACTAAATAAACAAAACGACACAATAATAACTGATGATTCCGAAAAAATAACAGACGTATTTAAGAATTCTTAAAATCTGTATTTTTCTTTGAGTTCATCTCCTCTAAGTCATCATCTATTGAATCACGGCACAACATGTCCAGCCCTTATAATAATACAAAAAAAGTATTTTAATTAAAATGTAAGAGCTTTTCACAAAATGCAGGTCTGACTCCAAATGACATCCCCATATATTCAATAAAAAATTGCACTGTTCTAGAACCTTTCTATTTAATTTTTAATCGATCATATTAAAAAAGTACCTGATTTTTCCGGGGTGTTAAATCAAATTTTGAGAACTACCAACCTGTTACACAGTCGTCCACAACATGTATAATATTTTTAAAAAATCTTGTGTATTATATACTTCAAGATGTTTTATTTTCAAACCATATGAGCGTGGGACCACGCTGAGCAACAAAATTTCAACTATATATCAGCGGTATACCAAAGGAAAGTCAACAGCAGCTCAACTTGTCGATATGGTCCAAGAATGGGCTACGCAAATTAATAACAGAAATTTCTTGATTGTGTATACCTGATCAGCGCCGAACAGGTAAAGAGTCACCTGGCCAGTCTTCTATATAAATGCAAGGCGATACGTCTGGCTCCAATGATTAAGCGCCCGCTCACATCGGAGCAGGATACTATGAATCTGCCCTTTGAGGTAGAAGAAGTAAGTCAAGTTCTGCACTCTCTGCGGAAAGAGTGCGGGGCCAGAGCAAGTTTACTATGTGCAGTCTGAGGCACTATTGGCAGACCATCTTTGTGATTTCTTCAGCGAGATCATAAAGAGGTGACAAATGCCAGAAGTCTGGCATATCGCCAGGAATTTTCCGTTATTTAGGAGCAAGCATGGAGATGACAAACGAGACCCAAACGTACACCGCAGTATACTTTCTTCTTTAGCGTCTGAAAAGACGCTAAAGAAGATCTTCTGCAAATTGGTCATAAAACGGATCGAGTAGTCGACCAGACCCTTCCGCCGAAGCAATTCGGCTTCCGGAAAGATCGAGGAACGCGTGATCCAATCCATGTGCTTCGGTCAGAGATAGAGCGAGCTGTAGCAAAAAAAAACTCAGAGGCCATTTTTGTGCAGTCTTTATAGACTGCGTCAAAGCCTTCGACAAAGCGCCTTGAAATCTCCTGATGAAGTCATTTCGACACGCAGCGGTTGGTGGCTTTCTTCTGAGCGTTACTTTCGAGCTTCTTTGATGAGGACATTTTATTGGTACAAGGTGAGCAGAAAGTGTTGCAGGTAAGGCAAAATGTGGGAACCCCGCAAAGGGACCCATTGAGGTGCGTCTCCTTCACTATTCTGCTTGCTAATTTTGTCGGTTATATTCGGCAGGAGTTCCAGAAGGCCACAGTTATGATGTACGCAGATGACATAGTGGTCGCTTATCACTACCTGGATGCCATCAAGAGGATCACATCTCTGACAGAGGCGTTCCTTGTCTCAAGGAAGCTGGAAACAAACGTCATGATGACTAAGGCTGTGAAATGGCTGCCAACAACGTTATATGTTACGGCGGCTAATCCTTAGATTTCGTTTTTTTTCAGTATCTGGGGCTTCGGCTTTATTATACTAGGACGACCTTCACTGCCCACGTCATCGAGATAGTGCGCACAACCCTAATCTATCTTTATGAAGAGGTAGGCGACGTCCGGCAACTGTCCATTCCGACGGCTGTGGCACTCTTCTACCTCAAGATTGTTCCAAATGTAATGCATGGTTATGACAGAGTATGTGAGCACCTCACTCGGGCAAACTTTGGTTTGATTAAAAGGTGCTTCACAATGCACATGAAGCGAGTACTTTGCCTGTCAATGCGAGCAAGGACCCGCTTTATGTATCTAATATCAGGCTGTGCACCGGTTATTGAGATAATTCAATTGAAGTTGAAGACGCCGCGTACAGTACCAATCGAGAGCTTCATCTGAACAGGCTCGAAAAGAGACTGGAGACCTGGATAGTTTTACCATCCACATATGGCAATCGCCACGTCTATACCAGATACATAGTTCATGGCTATCATTAACTGGCCTGTTCGACTACAAGCTTTAACGAGGAATATACGGAAAGTATTTGTCGACTGTGCTCTCAGGCATGTATGAAGTTTCATGCGTCTGCCTCCCTGGACCTTGCAAAGAGATCACTGCACTGCCTCTCTCGAATAACATGCCGCGAGCAGTTGACAACTGTATAACTGTTTATGGTGCATGCGTACTCAACATGAGTTAAATAAATATGATGATGAAAAATGTGTTGCTTCACGTATTAATTGAAGCATGGTGACCGTACATAAAACAATATCGGAAATATTGAGAATTATTAAAATTATATCCCAATGTTTACGCGAAGGCTTGCAAACAAGTTATAGACCTGCATAAAAATGTCGATCTAAATATGTACAAATTAATTGGGACAACGAATATTATTACATCGCAACAACTAAATATTCGTCCAAATAATACCAGAAGCAATAATACAATAATTTATAAGGAAATATGGCAAGTCAATTCTATGTGCCTGTGCCATATTGCAATTTGCGCTAATATTCAAACGTTAAACTAACTAGAGCTAGTGCACTTTTTTAACGGCAGAGACGATTCATAATATATTTTTTTGTCTCTAATGTTGTGACTAGATCAGCTTGTCGTTCAGCATAGAAGAAAGAATGATTGCAGAGTGAAGCTTACTAGATTTTATGGTAGTTAATAGTTGCTGAAATACTTAATAAATGGAGCCAATTCTTCGAAAGGTCAACAGGTCATTATGGCTGTGGTCCAAGAATGAGCCTACTGCTTTGGTGTAGATGTTAATGCAAAGCCGTGTAACGTGTGTGTCAGGCGTTCGCTCATGACTGCAACTCTCGGGCAAGCAAAGACAAAATCAGTCATTCGTCATCACGCTCCCAGTTCGTGTCGCAGCACACCACAGCTGTTCCTGCCTCCTACGTTTCACGCTGGGGGCGTACACGGTAAACACTCGTTTCGTTTGTATTCATCCCTCCTCAGAAATATATAACACCTAACCTAGATATTTATATAAAGATATATACACATACATGACAATTAATATGCGTATACACATATATGCTTGGGTATAAATTGCGAGGCGTATTTAAAATAGCTAGCTCTGACATGACGTACAGGTCGGGCGTGTTTTGAGCGACGTTAAATCCTACTCCACTGTTCCGCAGCTGTTTTTCCGTCGTTTCGAGTTCGAGTCGTTTTGCTATTTGACACGGGTGGGTGTTCGATAGCGTCTTTATAGTTGGTAGATGAAGACGGGCCGGGAGACCGGGGTGGAAAGGATCTCGCAGAGTGGCGCCGTATCAAACTAGTCAGTCAGGGTCGTTCGTCGAACGGCTAGAATCCAGTCTCGAAAAGAGAAGAGAAACCGTCGCTGCCACCAACAGCGTGGCTGTGCCGGACCACAAAATACATTTAAACCAAGAAGTGTTCCAATCGAATTTCGAGTCTTCGCGGAAGAGGAACACAACGTGCGTCGTGGAGTCGGGCCGAACGCCGTGTGACCTTCAGTAGTGGTGAAACTTTGAGCGTGTGCTGTTGTTCAGACATTGGCTCACATATTCGCTCATAATGCAGGCTCCCGGCGTCCTACTTATTATTGTTGTTAGTTTTCTAACCTTCAGCGCGACCCGGGTCAAGGCCACACTTAACACGGATAATGCGGTTCAGTTTGCACTGGCAGAGATGAGGAAGCTGGAAGCCGACAAGCCGGTCGAATTTCTTGGAGTGTCCGTTTCGGTAAGCAGTGATTTACGCTCAGCAACATGAGTGTTTGTTCGGCCGCCACAAAATTGCCTACGCTCATATTTTGAGGGAGTATTTTTAAAAGACGCCCTACCCTTTAATGCCCTAATGAAATCAGGTTATTTGTCGACGACATGTCGCCTAAATCATATGAGTGCGCTATCGGTCTTTTATCGGACATAGGTAGTAACTCAGCCCTTTATAGGTCAGAACTCAAATGTAGTATAGTTACAATTCGAAATCACTTAACTAGCCGCTCATGTGTGTCCTGCCTGTCGTCAAGGATTTCGATCTATCATCTAAACATACTCGCTATATACATGTGCCACTTAAACTTGTGACCACGGGCATAACGTGAAAGAGCCTAATCCAACTAGGTCGGGAAACCAGAAGCAAACGGCTTCCTTATACCCTCATTTGTTAGAGCAAAGTTTTTGTTTAATATTGGCATCGTCGGCATAATTTTGGCATCGTTCGTACGAACGTCACATGCAGATCAGGTTGGGTTATGTTTATATTATATGAAATGGCTAAGTTATTTAATCTTTAACATTTTTGCTAACCTATATATATGAATATTTTATTATATTGAGATATTGCCAAAAACGTTTGAAGTTACTGCAAAGCGATTTAGATATTATATTTATACTAAAATATGCATATATACATGTATATAAATATATATATATATATATATATATATATATATATCGAGGAGTTTTGTAAGACACCAGTTGTCGTTGTCTGCTATTGGAAAAGTAGGACAGACTAGAAAGACAATTTGCACGTCATACAGTTTCTAAATGCAAGACGCCGCCACTTGTAGCTGAGGATTCACTCGTAATTTCTACAGCGCGAAAAAAATATCGAGATCTACGCATTAGTAAAACGATGTTGTTGTGAAACAACACCTCAAATTTTCTTAATGTATGCTCTAGCATGCTTTGTTTGTATGCATTCCTTAACCGATGTCAACATTTGTATGATTTTTTGCATATAACTAAGATTTGTTTGTTGTTGTTGCTATATATATATATACTCATTTTTAGCATCTTAATTGAACACTCTCAAATGTATCTAAATGTATCTTAGTTAAGCTATGTCTTCACTTATTGTCTATTTATTATCCGTAGAAGATTAGAGAACAATAATAATTATTATTATTATTAGTATTAGTATTAATATTATTATTATTTGAAAACTCACTTTAATACGCAAGTGAAAGTGCATGCGTGGCACCTCCACGGCATCTTGCCGCTAGCTAAACAACTTGAAGAACCTAATTTACCATATTCATCACTTAAAACTGCGGATTTGCATCTTTCTTGAGCCTTTGCTTACTTCATACTGTGGCCAACGGAACTGTGTGTATCTGTCGTCAAAAATACCGCGGGAGCGCGAGCAGTAACTATATCGCAACTTCTGCTAGCTCTAAGGCTACTTACTAGCTGACATCGAGACAGCCAGTCAGGAATTTTACCCGTCAAAAGCCATTCAGAGGGAGAGAAGTGCGGAATTGAAAGAAAGTTCTGTTTGTGTTGGCTGTTTACTGCAGAATCCGGCATCACCCAAATGGACCGTAGACCTGAAGGTGGGCGACCGAACGTGCAAGATGTACCTGGTTGGCAGCGCCGATGGCCAACGCTTTGAACGTAACGAGCGTGCTGTCCTTGAGGCCGGTGTCAGTGAGCACCAACATCACCAGGACAACGCCTGCCCTAGCAGCTAGAACGAGAATTATCCTGCCCGAAGTAATACAGAGTCATATATATATATATATATATATATATATATATATATATATATTGTAACCGTATTCTCATTTAAATAAATATATGATTGATTGATAGTTTATTTATTATTAGCTTGACATATATACCTTAATACATATGTCACCCATTGTATATCAGGGACGCTTAGAGAGGCAGCATATATCTTACCTAGGCATTCATATCATCAATGTATCCTCTTTCTAACATTTACTTTAAAAGTTAGGGCCGCTGACAGGTCTACATCTCTGATCAACCCAAGGCTGTACATTCTTTTTAATATGTTTAATTGACTCACTCCCTAACCCGCAAGCTCGACATTCTGTATTTTCACCCTCCCTATATTAATCTCGTTATATCCTTGTATCTAACATCCTTGCCCTGGCATCCGTCAATAGCCCACTCGCTCTTGAAATCGTATACTCATTCTACCCCGTCCTTTCCAGCTTTTTCTTTCAATATATACCTGCCAAACTCGTTCTGGAACACTCCGTTTGCTCGTATATAACTATTTACCCTCGAATTCACCATTTTCTCCGATACCCTCGATCTTGCCAATTGCTAACTATTATACCCAATCTGCCTAGCTGCAGACTCCACTCGGCGATTCTACTTCGTTTTGATTCTTTGCGCTATCTTCACCAGCTACATCTGTTTAATCCATCTTTTATATGTAATTGACATTCTTTATCCTAATACTAAATTTTGACTTGCTTTTTGCTTCCATTTGTCTAAATGTTGACATTTCCCTTTCCCTCCCAAAAAACTCCCTGGCGCAATTAAAACGGCAACCCGATGCAAATCTTATCACTTTTCTTTGTATTGTTTCTAACTTTCTTTCCAATTTCGCGCTGTAGACCAGGGAGACATTAGAAAAAGTGAATGCTGGTACATACGTGGCCTTCCATGTATTCCTTGTTACTATATATTTATTAAACCCCAAAGGCCCTTACACAGCACTGCCATTCTTCCTCTTTCAGCCTGCTTTCTCCGTAATATCCCTTTTTTATCTAAATAGTCATCCCCTGTATTCATGTTCACCCCAATATCCTTGTACTGACTTTAATAGTTTAATGACTAGATTTATGTCTCCGTCTCTTTCTCTTCCTTTTTCTATATATATATATATATATATATATATATATACATATGTGCAACGGCTGTTTTAACGGTATTCCGCCTCAATCGTTTACAATACTTCACTTGTCTTCTATCGCTGTTTGTATATCGAACTTGCCAAGGCTAGCTCGTGGTGTTAGCGGACGTGTTACTGATAAGCGTTTTAGGAGATACAATAGAAAACTGACGCCTACCAGTGGTAGTAGTGGCTATAAGCGTGGCGTACAGCCACGGCAGTGGTAGGGGTTTGAGTGATACATGATAGCAACCATAGAAACAACAGCAAAAGCAACATTTTCATCTCGACTGCTTGATGGAATGAATAGCAACGACAATCGCAACGAAAGCGATAGCAGCAGCCATAGTAATAAAGAGACTAACTAACAGCTACAACAACAAAAGCGACCACAAAATGGTAACAAAAACAATACAATCTGCCATTACAACGCATCTGTTGATATTGTACCAACAGGAGCGGGCGTTTTTATAAGCATTTAACAACAACAACAGCAACAACAGAAACAACGACAACGACGACAACAACAACAGAAACAACAACAACAACAACAACAACGACGACGACGACGATAGTTACCTTATCTTATGTAACTAAAAAGAAGCGAAGACACAAGTCTGCCGATCATTTGGTATTGGGGCGCGCTTTAGACCCCACAAAGCGTCGGTGCCATTCCTAATTGTCTATTTTAGTGTATAACCGTAAAAATGAGCGTAGTAACCTGCACTTTTTGGTTAGCATAGCACATTGCAAAAAGCAACGCGCTTCTCGTACTCAGACAAAGATGATATCCAGCTAGAAGTGATGGCAGTATGGGTGGACAGATACCGAACTGAGAAGATATATATATATATATGTATATACATATATGTATGTATATATATATATATATATATATATATATATATATATATATGTTTGTATATGTAATCTTAATTTCATCGTAGGCGACGTGTACAGCATATAACACGCGTAGACGACGTCATTGCGTGACGATATTCCGTTAGCAGCGAGAAGGTGTGTATAAATGTCTTTGCATGATAGCATCGAGGTCTGCACACCGCGGTGTCGAGCAGTGGCGTCAGCACCACAGTCAACCGCCGCAGGTAGATGTACCATGCGTCGGCTTCGTCCATGACCAGTAACAGATTCTAACGTATGGCATACGAGCGATGATTGTTCACGATGCCGTGACTCCTGCCATGTTTTGTCAGTCGCAGCATATCTTGTGTAGAACAACACCACCTTAGCGCTCACTACACTAGCTACACTATGTATATTTACGTGTACATACGCACACACACACACAGATATGTTTACAGCTCTGCGATATAGTTTTGCACTCTTTTTCTTCTATCTGCTCTATTAAAGGTGTCTAAAACAAGAACTTAATGTAACGCGAAAATCATTGTATGACAACCCAATATGTATACTAGCTGGGTAACCAGATCTTCCTAAGACTGTTTGTGAAAACGAATTACACCTTTGTGGTGCCAATTCCGCCACTGAGCGAACCACGAACCATCGTGCGACATAGTCTCTCTCGCTTTCAATTGAAATCGACCGTTTGCCGACCAGGAGGTCGTACAACATTGACATGTCTTTTTGTAAAAATTTAACTGCGGAAAGGAAATGAAAGCCAAATTGGATGCAGTTTACGAAACGGTTGCTCCGGTATACAGTACTAATACTAAATAGATTGCCTCATTTAAAAGAGGCAATCTATTTGGGCACCGAGGATGCCTCACATCTTGGACGGTCGATAACGGCTCCGGATGAAGAGATGTCTCTTCAAACTCGTTATGATTGGCCGCCGCACACCGCTGCATGGAATTGCAGAAGAAAGCTGTATTAGTTATGGTGCAGTGTCGATCCCGGTGGCGTGGTGCATTGCCACCGGGTACCACGGTACAGAAGCACATCTCAATCGGTTTTTGGCCATTTTCTGAGACGCAAAAGGTATTCAATGAATTGTCTATCTTTCTAAAGGAGCCATAACTGGAGAATACTACGCAACACTCTTAGACCAGTCGAAGGAAAGCATCATAGCAGTACGACGTGCGATGCATAAGAAGACTGTGCTGTTTCACTGCGACACTGCGAATGCCCACACTTCTCTCTTTTACTAGGGCCAAACACCGCAAACTAAAGCTTAAAATAGTCCAGCATCCCCCATATTCTCCGGATCTGGCTCCGTACGACTATTCTATGTTTGCAAACCTTAAGTATCTTTCCGGAGAAAAATATCAAAGCAACAAATATAAAATATGCTTTGTTTCAGAGAATGACTGGTAAAATGCATGATGGACGCCTAACCTTGTTGTTGAGTCGTGGTAGTGTGAGACTCACAGACTCAACAAACACGCAGCCGTTTTGGCTTTTTTGTTCCTTGTCGGGGGTGGCCGCGGTACTTTCTTCTTTGAAATGGCTTTACCTGGCCACTTTAACTTGGCACTAAAACTGCGATGGCTATTTTTGCCACCGAAACAAACTCTGCGAATCTCGGTATCATAAACCAGGACCCATGGTCTTTGAGGAGGGCCTCTACAAGGGCCTGGCATGTCAGGAGATTTGCCTGTTCCAGGTTTTAAGGCTGTAGCTTTCGGTCAGTATTGAAAAAAAAGTGGGGCAGCGTTCGTAGCAGTGCCTTACATCTTCAGCCTCTCCTGAGATGCACGTACGATAGATGTGGGTAGTTAATTTAATTAATACAATGTAGGTACTGCTGAAAGCTGCCTCCGTGACTCCTTAACAGTTGCGCGAGGGACAGTCGCAATTCGTGCTGACCATTCAACAGGATATTCGAATGATAGGAGGTGTTACGAACTACTTATAGTGATCGAGCAGTGTTGCGAAACACTGCGGTACCGTTGATTTCGTGACGGACGTGAAGAGACCGAAGATGATCCCCGTTCCGTTCGGGACATACCGAGCGGGGCAAGCGCTCAACATATAATTGGTTCCCACCTTTTAGCCCAGTATTTAGCAGAAGAGCTGCAATTTGTCGCAAGTCTGTCTCAGCACCGAGCCGTACAAAACGTGGAGCTAAAGTTTCTCATATCCTGTTCAACAACTGCCGAATTACTATCAACGAGATCAACGATAGCTCAAGAATTGGAGGATCATTTGTAGCAGTCTTGACCAATCGTTAAAACGTCAGAATAGTGGCAGCGAAGTTTGTCTCAAAAATGTTAAATTTGCAGCAAATTAACGCCCGTTCAGAATTGTATAATTTAAACGTTTAGGCGGGAGCAGAAGACCCTTCAGAGTGGTTACAGGAGCTGAGTCATAGGTATATAATATGGTTACGGCATCGGATCCAAAGCTCAATTCTCTTAGTGACAGGGAAACAGTCAATCGAAAAAAAATTCAGACAGAGCAGATTTAATGGAAAGTTGTTTCATTATTATTTGCCAATAACTTACGCGTTGCAAAATGCGGTTCTGTTGAATAAATAAATAAAAAAAAAAAAAAAAAAATATATATATATATATATATGCATATATATATATATATATGCATATATATATATATATGCATATATATATAAATATAATATTATATATATATATATATATATATATATATATATATATATATATATAAATATAATATTATATATATATATATATATACACACGCGAGCATAACCGGTGACAGTACATTTGCAGCTAGCCGCCAAACAAATAGATCGAGGAGGTACCGTTGTCTTTTCTTCTGTGGGTTGGTGGTTGTTTCTCTATCGTTCGTTCAATCGTCGAACGGGTGACGCCGGCAGGGGCGACCCTAAGCGACATCAACCAAAATCACAACAACAACAACACCAACACCACCAACAACAACAAGAACAAAAACAACACCAACAACAACCAACAACAACAAGAACAACAACAACAACGACAACAACCACAACAACAACAACAACAACGGCAACGACAACAACCACAGCAACAACGACAACAACAACAACAACATCGACTATGAGGTTTCCTTGAAAGTGGTCCGTCAATGCGAGGGCCGCCGGCTGTGGGTGTGGGGGTACGTATAGGGGTTCCGTATATTCGCTTATCTGTCGCAGCGCGGTCATCGTTGTAGTTTTGTCGTTGTTGGCGTCATCATGATCCAGCCACACCTCGGCCAACCACTGGCTGGTTGGCTTGTACGGCGGGCGTCCGCAGCCGCAGATTGGGCTCGGCCGGTTTCGGGGGAGGCCGCCGCCGCCGCTGTTGTTGCTGCTGCTGCTGCGGCGGCGGCCGACCACTGTGATGCTGGGGCCACCACCATCAGCGTGGTGGTGGTGGTGGCGGTGGTGGTGGTGTTGGGACGAGCCCCTGTGCGGTTTGGCCGTATATATGAAGAATTGCTGCATGCACGCCTGTGCGCACGCCTATGTGGTTCAATCTCGTTGTTGTTGTTGTTTTTGTTGTTGTTGTTGTTGCTGTTGTTGTTGCCATTGTTGTTGTTGTTGCTGCCATTGTTGATGTTGTTTGCGCTATTGTTGATGTTGTTGCTGCCATTGTCGATGTTGTTGCTGCCATGGTTGATGTTGTTGCTTCCATTGTTGATGTTGTTGCTGCCTTTCGTCTATGGCGGCCGTAATGATATCATCTATCAACGTTAAAAGACGAATAGAGTATACAATCATTATAAGTGAATGCCAAGGATAGCAACCCTTCGTCCTCGACGTTGTTGTTGCAGCTGCTGCTGCTGCTGCTGTTGATGTTGTTGTTGTTGTTGTTAATGTTGTTGTCATTGTTGTGTTGCTGTAACATTTTGTTTCTGTTACTGTAATTGTTGCTACTATTACTCTTATTGTTGTGTTGTTTTTGTTGTTGTCCTCGTCGTCGTCGTCGTCGTTGCTACGGCTGCTGATGTTGTTGTAGCTGTTAGTGGTGCCTTCAGTGAACGTAGTAATTAATACTCAATAATACGTGGCAACAGCACTTGCTCGGCACTGTCTACTTTAACTGGGGTTTCAGCTCCACGCTGCCGGCCCACCGATGCCACAGACAAGCTTTTTGCGTGGTGTCCAGGTATGCGTGGCGCATTTTCAGTAAGTCCTCACGTGAACATTCGGAGTCATATTATTAGCAGACATATCTGCAGAAATTGTCGCAGCTACTCCTACTCATCATTCTTTGCTCATTGTGGTTGCTTCCGCCTCCGCAGCTTCGTCGCAACTTTCATTGGTACTCACTACTACTGCGAAAAATGACCTCGATTTCACCATTCATACATGTAGAACTACTCTGAAAAACCAACACCTTTCAATCTCCTTAAGCACGCACCAGTGTTGTCATATGCAATGCAGTGATACCAGTTCAGTATGGTAAGTTTAGTAGAGTGTGCGTGTATCTCAATCCCATCCGTACGGCCTCACCACGTCCAATGGATAATATTTAGTAAGAATAAACATTAACATTGCGTGTTTTTGTTTGTTTATTAGTCTCTAATGGCTTTGACAATTGTGTTGAATAAACGTTTTTACTGGTACCGGTTAATCCTGTGCCAGCCGATGACGTCTGTCATGGAATCCACGTTTCCTCTACAAACAGCTAATGACATAATTGGCTTCAAAAACACCGCTTTGCGTCGGTTGCCCGTATTATTTCTCTCCGTACGGTCTGCGATATCTCTTAAATCTTCGCGGTACCGACACTTGCAAAACCCAATGTCTCCAAAGCAAAAATCATGAAGTGGTAGCTTCATGATTCAGCTAGAAGTACTTTCATCGCTGTTTCGAACCTGCGCGTTCGTCGACCCATCCATATTCGGAAGAGCTGTGCCAAAGACGTGATAATGCCGTCGTGCATAAGACAGTTAAATCCCAGATAGGCTTTTGCCGTGTGACCATAGATGTATTGTTACCCCATGAGATTGTTGTTGCTGCTGTTGTTGTAGTTGTTGTGGTTGTCGTTGTTGTTGTGGCTGCTGCTGCTAAAGCTGTTGTTGTTGCTGCTGCTAAAGCTGTTGTTGTTGCTGCTGCTAAAGCTGTTGTTGCTGTTGTTGTTGTTGCTGTTGTTGTTGCTGTTGTTGTTGCTGTTGTTGTTGCTGTTGTTATTGGTGCTGTTGTTGTTACTGTTGTTGTTGCTGTTGTTGTTAGTATTCTTCTCGCATTTTCTACTAGCATTTGTTGAGCAAGTTGTGGTGATTCAAGTTGCAATTATAGCTGACTGTAGAAGCTGTATTATATGTTGTTTTATTAGGCTAGGCTAGGCTTAGTCATGCAGGTGTAGATCAGTTGTTATTCGCCACCACTGTAACATTGCGCGTGTTGCGGCCAAAGATGCCGCCTAATACGTATCTTTCTTCGGCTTTCTTCTGCGTCCGGACCTGCACATATTAACCTATCGACCTAAAAATCGATTAATTTGTCAGTCTTGTTATTATCTTTTTCGCTACTTTGTATCAAGTATATCGATTGCCATGCTATTCTTGCTGATTGGCAAGCCTTGTTATAGCAGAGTACTGAACTCTTAGCATAAATGCTAATATTTATTCAACTGCTTAGCTTTACAGGATTATATGATTAGCTCAGAGGAGCCTACTTACTTCGTTACTTCTACGCCACGATTAGCTTTATATCATATGGTATGGTCATCACATGCTCGATTTGTGGTGATTCGATCGATATTCGCTGAATGTGGGCGAGCTGTGGTATACGTATGCCGGACAGTCAGCGCAAGCCGACTGTTGTTGCAACCACCACACCGAACGTGCACAGACGAACGTGACACACGTAAACTACAAACTTGAGCGCACGAACATAAACACAAAACACAACAAACAAATATATATCCATGAAAGAACACACATAAACACGATTTTTCTTTTCGGTTCCGTTGCGGTCATATTAAATGGCTTTAACCAAGAGTTGCTTAACGGTAACGCTTGCCGCTGACTGGGTGTCACCGATAGGACGGCCCTGCTGTTGGTGATGGCGGCGATGAAAGAATGTAGTCTGAATAAGCGATACTGCTACCATAGCTGTGAAGTGAGTTGTGAATTGTTGTTGACGTGTCGTCGTTGTTGTTGTTGTTGTTGTTGTTAAGTTTTCCCGTTGATTTGTTGTTGACTGGCTGCTGTTGTTTCAGCTGTCATGGTGGTCGTCGTCGGCGTTGTTGCTGTGGTTGGTATGTTACTACTTTGTTTGTTGTTGTTGTTGTTGTTGTTGTTGCTGTTGTTGTTGCTTCTGCCTTGTTGTTACCTTGTCATTGTTACCACCTTGTTAACTGCTGTTGTTGCGGTTGTTCTGGTTGCGTTGTTGTTGCTACTTCTGTTGCCATAATCGCAGCATTACATTCTTACCCTTCCGTTTGTGCCTGTCGTCCTCCAAACAAATTTCGACAAAGCAAGAGACTATCGATTTTTTGTCCCAACAGTAACGACGATCTCGACAAAAACAAGAACAACAACAATAGTAACAACAACAGCAACAACAACAACAACAACAACAACAACAACAACAACAACAACAACAACAACAACAACAACAACAACAACAACAACAACAACAACAACAACAACAACAACAACAACAACAACAACAACAACAACAACAACAACACAACAACAACAACAACAACAACAACAACAACAACAACAACAACAACAACAACAACAACGACGACAACAACGACGACGACGACAACAACCACGACAACACCAACAACTACGACAACAAAAACAGCATAGCAAACGATCTTATAAAGTTTACGCTACGATAGCACCGCTGTCGACTAGCAAGACGGCATCTGCAGATAGAGCTAAGTTTAACAACAGCAGCAATAGCAGCAGAAGAAGTTCGTCGCAGTCAGGCAAATCAATCATGATGACGCCGATGAGGACACTTCTCTTTTCTCATTCTCTCTTTTGCTGACCCTGTCGCGTGTCTGAAACTGTAAGCTTGGCACCAGCGACTGGCAGATCACCTGCTGGTCGTTGATTTCTAGTAATACATTGCTCAGCTTCTAGGCATTACGAGGAAAAACTAACGTTTGCTTTTTGCAGTTTGCTAAGTAATGGAGAAATTACCATTCTTAGTTTCAAGATTCAAAATTTGATTTATTACAGGAACTGCATAATGCAATAATTGTTTTAGTAGTGTTGCTGTTGTTGTTAGTAATGGTTGGAGTTGTTTCTACTGTTAATAACTGTTGTTGCTGTTCTGTTGTTTTATTGCTGTGCCGCCAACAGGAGTAGCACATATTAGCGCTAGTCGGTGTTATTGCCACGACATTTCATATTATTATTATTATTATTATTATTATTATTATTATTATTATTATTATTATTATTATTATTATTATTATTATTATTATTACAGTTTACAGCATCTTACGTTCGTTATCCTTGTGAGATTCTAGGATTGTTGTCTTTGTTATCGGCGTTCCTGACGTTGGTTCTACTGTTTGCTGCAGCTCTTGTTATGCGCTATCGTCCTTGTTTTGTCCAATCAGTCTAAACGTTGCAAAACGTGGGCGCCGTTGGTGTTTTTGATGTTGTCATTCTTTGGGCTACACTTGTCGCAAATATTTTTTTAAATTTCTTTTTGTTTGTTGTATGTTTGTATGTTACTTCAGTCGCCTGTGTAGATGGTGTTGTTTTTCTAAAAAAATACTTACGTTCAATTATAATTGATGCGGTGCGACTATTACGGTTCGATTTGCTGCAGGCAGCAGCTTTAAAATAGAGCAGTTGTAGCCGTTATTGTTATTATTAGTAGTTGTAGTTGTCATTGTTGTCTTGTTTTGTTATCGCTGTCGTATATCCGTTTTATTTTTCCTGCTGTTGTTGTTGTTGCTGGTGCCGCTATCATTCGTATGATTCCTTTGTTTGTTAAACATCATGTCCTCATCTTGTTCACGTTCAAATATTCGTTTCTCATCTAAAATGTGGTCAAACTAATAAAACTTCTGCTTTTTCCAGTTACTAATCGGTGAGTCCGTAGTTTGTAGAGGCGGCGGAAAAATTAGCAAGTATTGTGTACTAGAATGAATCACAAAAGAAAAAGACATCGCTCCAGACATGCTCGACAAACTACGCGGTTGCCGCCTGGAATGTTCCATGTGGCCAAAAATGAGCTGTGAATGAATGCGCAAAGTTGTACTGTAACGCTTTATCGCTGGTGAAGACCTGCGCTGTGTTGCAAGGCTGTTATTACGGGTAGACCCTTCTTGTGTATGTAACACTATACGATTACTAGGCATGCGCGGATACCGGATAGACGCGGATAGACGTTTTAACCAACCATGGAGCAACGGGTGTAAGTCTTTTGTATAACGCTTGTTGTTTGCCGCCGTTACATGTGAGGTTAAATCACCCTAAATTAAAGCGTCAGATGAATCGCGTACGCCAGCCGAAGCCTGGCGTAGCAGAACTAATAAGATTAGATCGTTGTCTGTTTGTGTTACGTACCACCATGTCCAGTGAATACGACAGTGTTTTATCGACTAGCCAAATTCGTAATGCAGTTGGCTCCTATGATGATTATTGCTTTATCCATGCTAGTTGTGTTGTTTTTTTTTCATAACGAAAGCTCTCATTACAACTCATTACAACAATTAGGAAAAACACTACGTAAATAGGCTAAAATGGCCTTTTACACAACGCTGCATCATAACAAAAATTTTGTTTGCTCGTTCTATGACGCTACTCATTCGACTTGATAATTACAGCGGCCGTTTCTTCTACGGAAATCAACGTCATATGACTAACTCTAATAAAACAAAATTTAAACGGCCTTAATTACTTGAATGCTGTCTCATCGTCAAACGTGTATTGTTAGTTTGTCAACCTAGTTCGGAAGCGACCCTCTAGCGGATTCCCCGCTTAGGATTTGGAGCCTATCTTAAATGCTACCACGGACAGACGCCTAAGCGATCTACCGTCTTGCCTCAAAACAGAGGATGCCTGACATCGAACTCATGTCATTTATACACGGCACTCTCTCTCCAACGACTCTCGGAAGAGACCCTGTGAAACCTCGTGTTCCGCTTTACAATGCATAGCCTTTACCACAAAGTACGTTGCCGAAACGAGTTGTACTGGTACAGCATCTGGCACAGGGGAATTCCGCACTCAAATATCAGTCATTTTCCACATCCTAACTGCCGCAGATCGAATCTAATTGCACAAAGGAGCAATATGAGTAAGCGCACCTCTGCTGCCGAGGGGTTAGTTATATATTTGCCCCAGTCTAGCCCCATCTAGTAAATTATTACTTATTAGTTAGTATGGATACTACAAAAACTGTAAACGTTTATAAGAAAACAGTTTTTCAGTTATAAATTAATACCTGTGGAGATTATAGCAGGGCGCTCTAACGTAAAGAGAGCGTCCTATTAACTGTCGTATCGATACCATTGGTATTGATTCCTAAGGATAAACACTATTCTAAACGTTTACAGTTTCTATTATTTTGATTCTTTTCGTTAGTAGCAAACGGTACGTCTTTAGCATGTTACAAACCTGGTCATATATGTATTGTTTCCACAGTATGCGTACTACTGCAAGAAGAACGTAATTGCCAAGTAGGCGAGTACTATTTTAATTTGCATGCGCACAATTTGGCCATCCGCCTATATATATATATATATATATATATATATATATATATATTCATATCACAGTATTTATTAAACACAATAGTGTATATACACCTTCTTTATTCATTACAGCTCCGGTATTCTCCATATTTTATTGAGATCATTGCGTACAAAACTTTAACAATATTTATCGGATATCGGATGCAGTTTAATTCGTTAGAACTTTGTTATTCCGCGTATTTTGTGACTAACTGTGTGTGACTGCCGACAACTCACTGATCGTGTGTTGCTGCTGTGTCAGATTGAATTTATCAATTCGATTAATTTCGTAGTCATATTAATAACATAATATTATAAATACACTAATATATATATATATATATATAAATATATATGTCTTATATATATATATATATATATTATCATCTCACTATATATATCTATTCCTATATACATATCTATACTATATATCACTATCAATCTATCTATATAATCTCTCTATATCATCTCATTTAATATCTCCTCTCTACATCTATATATCTATATATCATACTCTCTCTCTGTCTCTTATTATAATTACCATATGTATATTAATATATATATATAATATAATAATATATCTATCTCTATATGGCGCCTTAAGCCAGGGGTATGAAGCCATTATTGAAGAAAGGCTCAGGCTGTTTGCCGGAGGAGTGCGGCACTTGCCTGTCACCCGGCACAATTGGGGCTTCCGTAAACACAAATCGGTCCTACGCAATCCACAGGGGTTCTCAGTAGAGCTGAGCAGGTGCGCAGGTCCACCACCTTACAAGACAGCTAGTCATGGTAACCCTCTTGGATGTGAGAAACGCCTTTAACAGCCTTCCATGGAAGACCACCTTAGACGCGCTCGTTCGTAAAAATGTTCCGCCATACCTAGTTAAAGTAATATTTGGATATCTTAAGGAAAGGTCCGTTTCAAACGGCAAGGTGGTGTTTCCAATGACAGCCGGCGTGCCACAGGGGTCAATCCTGGGCCCACTGCTATGGAACCTAGCGTATGATGACGTCTTGCGGCAAACCGGTCTACCCCCGGGAATAGACATGATAGCTTACGCTGACGACTTAGCGGTTGTGGCACAGGCTAAAACGGAGGACGAACTTGAGCTAAACACGAACAAAGCCCTGCACTCAACAGCGGAATGGATGAAGGCTGCGGGGCTGGCACTCGCCCCTGAAAAAAGTGAGATCATCCTCTTAACTGGCAAGAAGAGAGTCCGACCGCTGCACATACAGGTTGCAGGGCAAACAATCCAGTTCGTGAAAGAAGCCCGCTACCTTGGGGTGACGCTGGACACGTCCATGACGGGCTTATGTCACTTAAAAAAGGCTGTGGAAAAAGCATCTAAGACGGCAAACGCTATAGCGAGGATACTTCCAAACGTACACGGACCGCGGGCTCGCACAAGAAAACTACTAATGGCAGTTGCAGAGTCTATCGCGCTCTTCGGAGCTGCCGTATGGGCCAGAACGGCTCTTAAGACCAAGAAAGCAAAACTACTCCTGCGCAAAACGCAGAGGATCGCAGCCCTTAGGGTAATACAAGGGTACAGAACGATCAGCACAAATGCGGCTCTGCTGCTTGCCGGAGACATTCCTTGGGACCTTAAGGCGTTCGAGAGACAATGGCTGTGGGACATTGGCACACCTACAGAAATCGACAAAGAACGAGAAAGAAAAGTCTCTTTAGAAGAATGGCAAGCTGAGTGGGACGCCATTCCCTCCGGGGCCCCCGGAAAGAGCCTGACCAAACTGCTGCCAAACATACAGGCATGGATAGCAAGGCCGGGAGGGGATCTAACCTTCTACCTGACACAGATTCTCACGGGGCATGGAAACTTCCAATCATACCTCCACCGAATTGGAAAGGCCCCATCAGAAATATGTCTTTTCTGCGAAGATGCCCTGGAAGACGGTCCAGAACACACACTTCTTAAGTGCCAGGCATGGGAGGAGGCCAGAACCGGAGCGATAAGACACATTCGCGAGAAATGGTCCAGAGCGGGAATAACCCACCCTGAAGTTCAAGACCCTCCACGAAACTGTCTGAAATGTTTTGTGGAGTACATCCTGGGTTCGGCTCAAGCATGGGAACTGGGAGCGGAAATAGCACAGGAGGTGCTAAAGACAAAGCACATAAGATGCACAGAAAGGCAGAATCCTTTTGAAGCCAGCACGGCTGAAGAAAGCGCCACTTTGAATCAAACGGGTTCGCAAGGGCTGGGACAAAGTGCGCCTGACAGGTGGGGGAACCCGTGAGCGACCCCGGCCAATTGATCCGATAGGGCACTCGCCACTTCTCCTGATGGCTCATAGCACTGTTCTATGGAGACCTGGGCCATCAGAGAGTGAAGCTTAAGGGGGGAGGGCGTTTAGTGGGTATGGGTCCTCAGCGGCGTAACAACATCCATTCCGCTGGGTGTCGAGTCCCCAGCACAGCTCGATGATGGAACACCGATTTTCCTACTCGTAGCAGTAGTTGCGTAACTGCATTTAACCACTCCTCCAACAAAAACCAAAAAAAAAAAAAAAAATATATATATCTCTATACTATCTATATATATATATGTACATATTATATTCGATATATGTCTATATATCTATATATCTATATATAATATATATATACCATTCTATATATGTGATATATATATATATATATATCTATAAATATAATATATATGTATATTAATAATTTATATATATATGTATATATATATATATATATATATATATATATATAAATATATATATATATTATATATATATATGTATATAAAATAGCCGAAGTTATGTTTGTTCTTCATGTGAGAGTTCGTAGGCGTTTGTTTGAGTTGGCTGTGCGTGCAATGTTCGGATACGTTCCGCATGACTGAGATTGTTTGTTTCTTCAAAAAATCGATCAAAAATCTTGTTTGATCCATCGCGCATAGCAATTGGTCTCAGGCTGCGTTAACTGCAGATATAGATGGTATGGTTGTTGTTGCTGTTTGTTGTTGTTCATTAATGTGCGCGTGTTCGACATTGACAAATTACAAAGGCGTCAGTCAATTCTTTACACTGAGGAGGGGGTGCGGCCAAAGGGGTAACACAGAGGGGCACCAGAGGCGTGTGCGCGAGCCGGCGTCTGCGGCCGGCCGGGCCGTCGATGATCGTTCCAAGGAGCCTTGGGCGATGCGCAGTAATCGTAGTAGTAGTAGTAGATTGTTTTTTTAGTAGTAGGTTGTTGGTGATAGATGTCTCATCGTCGTCTGTTATCGCGCCATCATGGCTGTCATCTTTATCTATCTTCTTTTCTTCTATCTAGCATCATAGATAGCACCATCGGCAGGAAGAGGGCAAAGTGGGCGACGGGAAAAGAATGAAAAAAAAGCACGCGAAAAAAACTGACAAATAGAGAGTTTGGGTGTTAAGCAGGATGATGGAAAAGAAAAAGAAGGGGCTATCATCATCGGCTGAAGAAGTCAGAATAAATTGGGATACTGCAGTCGCCTTACATGCCACCCTCTAGTGATAACTTCGGATACTCTCGCCGTCCTCGTCGTCGTTGTTGTTGTTGTTGTTGTTGTTGTTGTTGATGTTGTTGTTGTTGGTAGCGGTGTTGTTGTTATTGTTGTTGTTGTTGTTGTTGTTGTTGTTGTTTTCGTTGTTGCTGTTGCTCTTGTCGCTGTTGTTGTTGCTGTTGTCGCTGTTGTTGTTGTTGCTCTTGCTGTCGTCGCTGTGTTGTTATTGCTCTTGTTGTTGTTGTTGTTGCAACCAATGCCCTACGCATTGGCAAGTAACTAGTTCATTTGGTGTGTCATACGAACGTCTATGTCTGCCTGTCTGTGTGTCTGTTCGGCTTCATCGAGTCACCACGACCAACCGCTACGACAACGGCAGCAGGCGACGAAGAAGAAGCTCCTCGTGCCGTCGTCGCTGTCTGCTGTGTTCGCCATCGTGATTAATAATCCTCATTGATGTTGTCATCAGCACAGACGAACTGCCACGAGCTGCTGTGTTGCGATTGCCCACTTGCGATGCGTAATTGCGATAGGTATACACAACATACAAACGAACGACGGTAGCGGCGGAACGACGACGACGACGACGACAACACGACAGTGACAGCGGGGCGACGCTGGTGAGGCTGATGTTGGCGGCAGGCATAGTCAGTTAACAGTAGCGCCAGCAGCAGAAATGTCAGCCCCAGATCTACAGCCACAAAAGCAGCAGCCCTATTGGAGGCAGCGTTACGGTGTAGATATATATATATATTGATAGAGAGAGAAAACCGCGATATATATATATATATATATATAGAGAGAGAGAGAGAGAGAGAGAGAGACAAGAAAACCGGGAGAGTGAAAGATATGAGGAATCATGCGTACCTACGACAAAACCGGAAGCAGACGACCAGACACACAACGGCGACATGGGCGGCAACCACAACGGTTGCGGTACATAAAGGTCTCTAGATCCATCGATCTGTCTTAACGACGAAGAGCGGGGTTGAGTTTAAACCAGAGAGAAACCACGGTCATCATCTAGACCGCTGCCCTGTAGTCATGCGAAGATCTGTCCTCCGAGTATGGAGCCGACGACGCTGCCTATCGCTAGTGCGGCCGTTTAGGCAATGTGCGCGTGGCCTGTTAAAGTACACATCTATTGATGCTTTAAAGCGCGATGACCAGCGGGGAGGAGCCCGGTGGCGTGGTGGCATGCGTCTGCGCCTTGCGACCGGAGGAGACACATAGGTGCGCGGGTTTGAACCCCACCGTTGCACATTTGTATTTTTGGGGGTCCGTCTATGAAGCAATGCGAAAAGCAGTCCCATGGACGTTAAATCTTGGCTGAGAGTCAGCCCCGAAAGGATTTTTTTTTTTGACCAGCGGGGAGGAATGACAGAGAGAGATGAGGAGGAGGATACGGTACAAAGTCTGTCGAAAATCGGCTAAAAACGGGAGGCTTATTGTCACTCTGTCTTTCTTACAGACGCCTGCTTCCGATTTGTCGTTGTTTTGCCTTGGTTTTCCATCTCCATAGTGTTTGTAGCTGCGGCTGCTTTTTCTGTCTTGGGCACGTGAATAAGTAAGAGTGCGTAATTGTCATGGCACGCGACCACAACTTCTATATATTATTATATATATAAACTAAATATAATATATATATACTCATATAAATATAATAATTATATTATATATACATATATATATATATTCTATATATATACATTATATATAATATATATCTCTTATATATTATTATATATATATATATACTATACATATATATAATATAATATAGAAGAACACGTAAAGAGTTAAGCTGTCAGAGTGCAAGCACCTACATCAAACTAGAGCTGCCACTCTGCTGCAGATAAGACGGAGACGGGAGGAGGGGGAAAAGTGAAACAAGGGAAAAATAGCTCAGAAAGGGATGCTATGATGTTGGCAGGTCTTAACACGTCATGTCATCAAACACGGGCGCCGGCCTTTTCTGCAGGATTCCCTTAATCGTTACAATTGGTGAAAATGTGAGGAAATTTTAAGCTTAATGAGTGATTACTGAATCTAAATCAAGTTGTCGTCCGGAGAAGACGGCCGCAATCAAAATGTGAACGAGAAGATACAATTCGATAGCACTGCAAACAACATCTCGCGGCTTCTTGCACCACCGGTTGCCTGCATTTACGACAAGCCCACGTGCAATCGTGCCGCTGCAACGATGCTGCCACTGTGAAGGTAATGAAATGCCAAAGCTGCTGCTGCTACTGCTGATTATGTTGTTGTTGGTGCTGTTGTTGTTGTTGTAGTTGTTGTGCCACACGCTACACCTACTAACCGGATGATCAGAGCCGGCCGGTGTTTGCTTGAGAACCAAAATGCGCCACGACCGCCGGGCATCAAAAGCACACCGTCTACGGCTGGTTGGAAATCAGCTGGTAGCCGCCGGATGCCAGGTGATTTAACGTCCCATGAACGACAATGAAAAATGCCACAGCAGCAACAGCAGCGGCACTAGTACACGTTCGACGTCCGACACAATGACAACTGAAGTTTCGATTTTTGTCCATCTCACCTGTCGACTCGACCAAATCGAACAACTCCAACCTCACGCTGACGTCAGCATGGCTGTCGAAGGGCCGCGCTGCGTCGCCGCTCCCCGTCCCATGCCCCCTACACTTCACTGCCGCCATAGAAACCTGAGAAGTGCTGGTTGGCTGGCTGGCTGGCTGGTAACGGCCAGTAAGGCCGCCGAGGGCGTAATGGGGGCAACGGTCGCAATTGTACGTGATATTTCGACAAGTACTCCGAACGCAAATCGCGTTACCCCAGCGCCACCAGCACCTCAGTTCTCAGGTCTCAGGGAAACAACTTATTACCCAAGTCCTAACGGGTCATGGTTGCTTCCAATCGTACCTCTTCTCGTAATCTTATGATTAAGATCGTGCAGGACCCAAGATGTGTGACAATATGCGAGACGGGCGAGGTAAACGACGTTACTTACGCTGTCTGCTTCTGCACAGCTTTTGAAGAACAGCGAACATCGGCAAACGTCTTCCAGAACGAGACTCGATCGGTGACGAGATCGGTCGACGAGCTGATAGCAGGGATTTGTAAAGACGAGCAGAGGCGGTTACAGGGAGCACAAATAGCAAATCTATAGCGGCAGTAAGCGCGGCGGGAGCCGGGGCGCTTAGATTCGTATTGGACGAGTACTTACCTGTACAGGCAGACAGCGGGGCACATGCTCACTTGGGGATCATCATGTGTGCTAGCAGGGCCAGCCAGCGATGTCTGATAGGGACAAATGCAGCCAATACACCATTACAAAGCGTCCCGATATCATTAGGACTACATTGAGTTCTTATTGAGACACACACGTCTACATGTGTGAATGCGTGTTTGAGTACATATCTGTTTGTGCGCTTGTTTATAGGTATGTAATCCAATGTCAGAACAAACAACTGCGAAAGGAAGTCTGCCATTTAACTTTAGTCATATTGAACACGCGAAGCATAAACGAAGCCTATCGGAACAGCCTCATTCCAGAACGTAGATGTTATGCGCCTTTAAACGCTGTGCCGCTTTATTTAATCAGGAAATCAAATAATAATTAATGTCGCTAATTCGAGCTGTACAGCTTCTTGGTTGCGTGTATTTTGCGGCGGTGGGATTTAGTCGTCTGGAAGAGTTAAGATCCTGTACAACATGTGTGTACAATGGTCGTTTGCAGTCCCGTTTGTTGGATCGATGACACGAGTTGTTCCATATAGACGTGTGTATTTGGGTATACATGTCATAAATCATGTATAATAATTAATCAATTAATAGACAGCATATCCTACTGAAGAACATTTCTCCGTGCAGCGTACAATTCGATAGTGGTTGTAACTTTCGCCCGTTTTGTGGTTCATATTCAAAATTTCCGTTATCAACATGACGCGACACTAGCGATGGGGCGCGGCCATTATTTAAATCGTGCCACTACAAGTGAATTGTTATTTTACCACCATTACTGTTAAGCCAATAAGGTTTATCGTTTTGCCCATGAGAAGCACGCAGCCATGTTTATCGTGAGGCACCTACTCATGGCTATGAACTTAGTAAGGTACTAGGGATGAAAGATGGCGACGACCAAATAAATAGACTGTTGCAAAAATATGCGACAGACAGCACTGTCCAAGCAGTTGTTCGTCGAAAAGAAAATTTCAATTCACATACTGATAGCATTCGCCTCGCGTCTTCAAAGCAGTCGCTGCTGCGTGCAGTCTCAACGTGACGGCTTCTACATAGCGCTTGTATCCATTGCGTTCAGTTGTTGTTGTTGTTGCCAATGTTGATTGTCGTGGTTCGTTATCGTTTCTTACTGTTGAAGGCACAAACCTGTTTACAGACAACAAGATCTTTTATTTTTGAGAATCTGTATATATATATATATATTTATATATATATGTAAACACATAAGGTCGACGTACCATTTTCTAGTCTGCTAGACGTCAATGTGTCTAGATCCTATTTCAAATGCAGAACTGCAGATATACTTTATCATCTGTCTGATAACTGACCTAACGATTAGAGGAGTCCAAGATCTCAGTGAATCCCCAGATTATTCATTGTATTGAGCAAATCAATGCGGGATTTTGCATCATTGTGGGGCCCCATAAAATTAATTTTTAAACTTTTATATTAAATATATTGCAGCTCGTCATAAAATTCGCAACCCTATTTTTTTTTTGTTAAAATACCTCATTATATAAATACATGTAGAATATATGTAAATTTCTCTCTCTCTCTATATATATTTTTTACATGAATCATTTTCTGTATAATACTTTATGTATATGTCACACATATTACGAAGGATTAGCTAAGACAATGTGCTTAGCGGGCATATATTGTGAGTATGTCTCACGTTTTGATTTTATTCGGACCAGGCTATATATATATATATTATTTTTTAATTTATATTTATATAGAGAGAGAGGGGGGAGAGAGGGAGAGGGAGGGAGAGGGAGAGAAAATAAGGCGATACTTAAATACTCAAATATGAACAGCTTATACCGAAACTAGGTAAGCAATACGGCACGTACATACTGCGGGAAAAATCGTCTTAAGCAGTACGATCCTGACGTTCTGTTGAGAACATCTAACTTTAAGCTTATTAATCGCGATCCTCTAATCAATAGTGGTGACCGCGTTCAACCAATAAATTGCAAGCATATTTAGTCGTTCAAATCCTTCAGCAAGGATAATATCAGGTATTACCAATCTTACAGTATGGCTGCTTCCAACGTTCCTATTTCTATACTCAAAAACTAATACAGATAGACTAAAATAACGCTTTTTAGAGGACCAAGATGTGATTTTTTAAGCTACCATAAGGGTCAGAAATATCAGTTCATACATTCTGTATGAAATTCCACTAACTTTTGCCGAGACTATGCGTGAAGACCTAAGGACGCTGTTATATGTCCCGCAGGCTGTGAGCTTAAATCCAACCCACTCGAGGACAGCACCATTTTTGTCGATGTTCGGGAAGAAAATTTGAATCGATATGCCTAGAGGTGACGATTTCAGAAAATAACAAACTTGATTGCGTCGGTGGCGCAACACCAATATCCAACAGTTAGGCCACGTACGATTATTATAAGTGCATAAGAGTATTTAGAAGAGCTAAGAACGGCCATGGGGATAAAGTCCTATTCTTGAGTGTATATGCACGAAAAACGTTTGAACTAGATCTTTTAATCTATGCAATAAATCCAATGAAAGACTTTCAAAAACATCAGCGGTTGAGAGAAATGTGGTTTTTGGCTACGATTTACAAAACCCTACTTAAACCTTTGCGTCGTTTAATTAGACATGATTTTGATTTATTGTTTGCTTGGCATGTATACCTAAATACACATGTCACCCTTTTATATCAGGGACATATGCGTCACTTGAAGATACTTGATAACGTCAGTCTGTTTGGCTCAAGAATTTCGGATCAAAGTCGACGAGGGCTAGTTTTTTTTCATTTTTAAAGCTGTCGCCGGTGATGCATCTTGAGTATATTTTCATGGTTTTTCTACTCAAACACAGAGCTCGTGATGATCAGGCGTTGGAGCGCCTCTATATACAGAAGTAAAAAATAATCGGCTGGCAAGGTCTCGGCCGCAGTCCTCTTTGTCGGGAGTAATATTGAACCGACGGCCGAACTGGAAAAATGTCGTTCAGTGACAAACGACTGGTATACTACAGAAGATCTGCCGAAATATTTTAATGTGTTTACCAAAGAGAATTCCCCAATGCATCTTGAGCCATATTTCTCTATGTTCGCTCCCATCTTTAAAAACGCGCGCGAGGTCACCACGGGACTGGTAACACAGAAGCTCCTATCGCCGCGTCTGGAGTCAAGCTGGTAAAGCACGCAGCTTATTCTCCTGACTTGACACCGTGCGATGTTTGACTTTTTCGGAAAATAAAAAAGATTTGAGAGTAAGACGATTTTATTCACGCAATGATTAAACCACCGTCAGTGTGCAGCTGAAAAAACGCGTGTCGGAGGTGTGCTTTGATGCATGGCTCCACCGTCTTAGGAAATAATTGCAAAAGCTTAGTAAGGGTCTCTTCGCACTAAAGGAGCCATCTCACAGCCCATTTTCGGTATGCGCCCTACGCCATGTTCATCATGTCACGGACTGTTTTGTGGTCACGCGCCGCTGCCCTGATGGATAGTCTCTTTGGTGGTAAACGTGACTCACGAATTGACTCACTGCACACGAATTGCCAGCACAAAGTATCCTATGGAAGCACAAACTACCAAAAAAGAGCGTTGGTTTTTTTATGCCGCACAATGACAACACCCATGTACACAACGAACGACGAGTTATTTAGCTAGCTCTAACAAGCCACACCGAAGTAGCTGTCAGTGTCTGCCAGCCGGAGCCGGTTCGATAAAACGTAGCGCACCGTTCGTCGAAGATTACTACCCACCTAGCCCAGCAGAAACCGTATAACCAGTAGCAACTAATAAATTAGTGGTAGTACTTAATAAACTAGTACCAATACTAGTAATTAAATTAGCGGTCAGGAATAGATTGGCAGTTAGCGACATGTTGTCGAGGCAAACGACACGAACAGACATATCCGATACGGATAGATATTCTAACAGCCCAACCTTTCGTTGAGATGCCGATGGCTCGAAGCTTTGATGGAGCAGAAATAACTGCGGCGGCAGAACCCTTTAATATTGACTGCCGTTTAATCATTCGACCAGCGCTACTGTCTTGCAATTCACGCATATGACCGAACCATCAAGAGCACTGACCACGTAGCAACAGACAGGCAGCTTGAGTTCTATATGCTAACAATGTTTTGCTCATCGTTGCTGTTCTCCCGTTCCGGATGCGTCGGTCAACCAGCTGACCATACATCATCATCATAACTGACAAAATTGTGCGGTCATACTCCATACCGTACAGTTAAATTAAGTAAGTCGCGTGCGGCCCGTTAGGCGGTTACAATTTTGTGTGCGTGTAGATGTATTTATATATATATATATATATAATATATATATATATATATATATATATATATATATATATATATTGTATTAATTAAATGATAAATGCATGATGCACAACGGACGACGTTGCTAAAGCCACGGTTGTGTGGGGCCTACAAACACACTGAAATCCAGCCGTTCTCTATGACTCTTGTCGGGGGTGGCCGCAGCACTGTCTTCTCGAGATCAGTGTATTATATATATATATATATATATATACATATATATACATATATATATACATATATATATATATATATATATATATATATATATATATATACATATACACGTTTACGCAAAGACAGTTGTTCACTCTAAGGTGCTAAAATAAAAAAGTTACATAAATAAAAAATAAATAAAGACCTTTTTGGGTATGACGTCGGCTAGTATATATATATATATATAATTTTTTTTATTCAGTACGTAGCAGCAGCAGCACTAGAAGCAGTAGCTGGAACTGCCCGTTGTATTATTGGCTTTTAGCGCAGCCTGTGTTGCTGTGGTGACCCTTTGTTACCCCTCGATCGTGACCTCGTGTCTCACCCGCCGCCACCACCACCGCCATCACCATTACCCCAACCACCACCACCACCACAGCCACAGCCGCAACTGCCATAGCGGGATGGCGTCCAAATGAAGGCCGTTGTTTGGGTGACTGCCGGCTTTGCTAGTTAGCTTTGCTCGTTGATGCTCTTCATTTCATTTTCGTTCACGCTACGCCGACGGACAGTGTTGCCACCAATTATATGAATATACAGTGTACATATGTATATATGCATACACCCAAGTATCTATATACATATATATATATATATATATATATATATACGTTCATATATGCAAATGAGTGACTTCATCCGGCATCATATGCACGTAAGTTCACTTGAGCAGCAGCTGCACGTGGTGCGGCAGCCTAACGTGACCTTGCCAAGGTACGTCGATGCATACGGCAGTACGGCAAATCGGTATCTTTATTTGTCCTTTGCATTTGTGTATGAAAATAATATAGCAAATAGTAGTAATTGATCATGGACGGTGGTTGGCCCTCTCGTAGGTATTTGAGCAGTTTCTCCTATGCTGGCTTCGCCAAAGAGGTTGTTCATTTTTAAACTTGAATAGCGCATATCATGCTGGCAGGGTACAGCTCAGTTCACAGTTGCTTCCGTTGCTTTGGATGCTATACTCACACAACGTCGTCAGTTAGCATGGACAAGTTGTCTAAACAAATTTAAGTCAAAACAAAACTGCGCGGCACAATGGAAAGAGATCAACAACACGTAGACAAATTATTTGTATGAAACTGCTTACTAAGTCTAACAAACATAGCCTGAACGCTACACTGGAGAAATGTGACTCAGCCACACCAGGCGGCGATATTTAGGCCTTTCGGAATGGTTTTGGCAAAGGCAATAGACTTTTTATACAGCAAGTACTCGTTTGCACTCGGATTTATCTTCTTTTTATCGTGTTATATTGAATTACCTTGGTATCACTCTTGGCCATTTCCGCACACATCAGTTCTTTACCTTGGGTTGCTTTTTGTCCGGTAATTTATTCTTCCTATTTCTGGGACGACTTAAAGACTTACTTAGGAAAACAGACGACGCGGACGTTTTTTGATGTAATTATATATATATATATATATATATATATATATATGTATATATATGTATATATATATGTGCGTGTGTATGGATTCTTGTGAGTGCAGCGTTCCTTCTAATAATCGCACAGAGACTTGACTACTGAGTTTTTAGACAGAACAAATATCGCACGTTCTTTGTATCATTTGATACAATTGAGGTGTATTGCGAAATTGTGCGTGAACCAGTAGCGTTACATGTACGTCGTGTTGTAAGTAGAAACCAAACTCGACTCTTCCGTGGTGCCGGGCGCCATTAAGGCGCTAAGGCCTCAAGCCATCACTAAGTCATTCGCTATAGGACGTCTTGAATACGGCGCTCCACAGGGAGAAGATCTTCGCCCGTAGTAGCATATGAGCGAAGTAACACGAAAATAGTTCCGAAGGAAATGGTTGAAACATACATTCAATAAAAACGTTGTTGTTGCTGCTGCTGCTGTTGCTGCTGTTGCTGTTGTTGCTGTTGTTGTTGTTGTTGCTGCTGTTGCTGTTGTTGTTGTTGCTGCTGTTGCTGTTGGTTGTTATGGTGAGTGGTTGTTGTGACTCTGACTGACAAGGCTTAGTTATCAATTACGAGACAAAAATAAATACACTGTCTTTGCAGCGATGGACGACTGTGTACGTCTCTGTCAAGCGCCGTGTGTTCGTTTTGCCGCTAGTTCTCGTCCTTCTGTTTCCGCCAAGGACGGACGGACGGACGGGCTGGCGAGCGGGTGGACGAATCAGAACGAGAGACATCGTTATCAGGGCGAGAAAGTACGGGCAAGAGGCAACCGAAGCCGATGTCCGATGTCAACCGAAGCCGATGGATGGCCGGTGCCGCCAGAAAATTGAACATTGCGCACCGCTAATCAATCTATGTGTTCCTCGCTCTCTCTCTCTCTCTTTCTCTCTATGTCGTTGTGTACGTGGATGTCGATACGTATGGCAGTGTTTATATGTATGTGCAGTAGATAAATCGGGTAGATTGATTTGCTGTAATCGCTGTACGCTGTCTACGGTCGTCTTGTATCCAAATCGTTGGCAGGCGCGTTTCCTTGTCGATGACGACGATGACTACGATGATGGCTACAGTGATCGTGACAAAACAGCAGCAGCAGCAACAGCTAACAACCGCAAACCATTACCCAAGGCGGTCAACCTGTGGTCGAGATTATTGCTGCTACTAGTTAATTTGTGACGAAGCGGTCGTGTCGCTTGACAACAACAACAGTCACGGTAACGCCACCCCACTTTGGGGCCAAATAAACAACCATCACGTTTCTGCATTGCATCTACTGTTGCCCCCTCTGCACAACGCCGCTCCGGTTACTGCTAATACTGCGATAGCAGCAACAACAATAACAACAGCAACGACAGCAACATCAGCAAAAACAACAACACCAACAACAACAAGCAACAACAACCATGAAATCGATACCCCTTAAATAGAGAGACACCGCCAACAAGTCAGCATGTTGCATTCCTCTATGACTGAGTCCGACTCTATGGCTGTCGTCGAAGTTGTTGTGGAGTTGTGGTTGCGTCGTTTAGAACTATTAAAATCTTCTCGAACGGTGGATAAGGAGATGCCACAACAACGGCAAAAATCGCAGCAACAACAACAACGAATCAGCGCAACTTAATAATTAACAGAAAAGGCAGAGGAGACAAAAACGTTCTCCCGGAGAAAGCTAAGTTCAGCTCCAGAGGTGCGCGGGCGGCCAGTTTGCTGGGTGGGTGGCTTTGATCCAGGCGTCGATATCCGTCCATAGAGATAGAAATGTCGACAAATTTCACTGCGAGCTGGCTTACGTTACTGCTACCACTACAAACTGGTGTACACCAGGATGAAACCATCCGAGCATCTCAGCATCTGCTCATCTTCTATATGTGACTCGCCGCTGGCAAGGCCGGTCGTGCCGAGACAATTTCTTCAAAATGTATGTAGGAAAAATAATATGTGCCTAATTATTACGTTACTATCTTTAACAATTGTGTGTGAACAAATCACAATCAAATATCGTGTGTGCGTTAAAAAACGAAATAAAATATGTGTAGGAACGGGTGGGATCAGGTAGGTTCTAGGCTAATCGAACCTCTCACCACCATCATGCTTAGTTCTTAAGTTGGAATAGCGGGCGCTCACACTTGACTTGTACGAGCTTTGTCCAGCAGTTGAGCCGCGCAGCATAAGTCAATACCCATCCGATCTAAGAGCCAAGCAAGGAGGAACAATTCCACCCAAGCAGGATTCCCAGTTTTAGTAGAATCGGGCGGTAACCAGCTACTGATAGAACGACCAGATTACTACAGCGTCAACTACGTGCTGTTTTTATTTTCTTTCTATTTCCAGCTCTCTTTGGTCGGTTTGACGTCTTTCGTTATGTCCTATTACGCCGGCCTCTCAAACTTTCTCCTGCACCTAAACCTCTCTCTCTTTGTCAAGTTTCACTGCGATCACTGGAGAACTGAAACTGGGTCTGAGTCCTTATCAAATATGGCCTGAGTCTATACTGGGCGTGGTTTGTTACCATATATGGTCTGAGTCTATACTGGGCCTGGATCCTCACCATATATGGTCTGGGTCTATATTAAGTCTGGGTTCTCAGTCGCGATCGATAACATTATAATAGTCAAGCGTCGCACCGCCTTATGGCCATCGTCGTGCACGTGCACGGAGGTACCGCTAGCCTCAACGACGACGATGACGGCTGATTTCTTCGAACTTCTCCATAATGAAGATGACACGGCTAATAAAAGCTATGACAGTTCGTACTACATCGTAGAGAGCATTTCACTACTAGTAGACAGACTTTCAGAATCAATATCGTATGGCACTGTAACTGTCACAACACGATTTCTTTGGTGATATAATGACCTGTTGATTGCAAAACGAAAAATATTTTGCAGTAAACGTATAGTCGTTTGTTGGACTATTTTGCTGTTGTCTTGTTGTTATTGCTGCCTGTAGTTATTGTTTTTGTTGTTGTTGTCGTTGTGGTTGTTATTTTATGCATGTTAGTCGTTGGCACTATTACTTCTGTTGTGTCGTCGATTTGTTTTTTCTGCCGTGCTTAAAGGCACGCAGAAATCATGTTCTAGCTACGTTTGAAACATCTCGCATTTTATTTATTTAATGGCATCTATCCAGCCGACTAGTTGGCGCAGCGGTGGCCTATAGGCTGCAACCGACGAACTTACTGATTGCTGCATTATTGGCCTATCATCATCAACAGTCGCTAACGACAGGGAAAGATCACAACAAAAATAACAACAACAATACCACCACCGACAATTACAACAGCAACAACAACGACAAAAACGACAACAACAACAATGACAACAACAACAATAACAACAACAACAACAACAACAACAACAACAACAACAACAACAACAGCAACAACAACAACAACAACAACAACAACAACAACAACAACAACAACAACAACAACAACAACAACAACAACAACAACAACAACAACAACAACAACAACAACAACAACAACACAACAACAACAACAACAACAACAACACAACAACAACAACACAACAACAACAACAACAACAACAACAACAACAACAACAACAACAACAACAACAACAACAACAACAACAACAACAACAACAACAACAACAACAACAACAACAATAACAACAACAACAACAACAACAACAAAAACAGTAACAACAACAACAACAACAACAACAACAATAACACTGACAGTGTCAAATATAACAACACAGACAACAACAACAACACGGACACCGTCAAATATAACAACACACAAAACCGACACCGTCAACTACAATAACACAGACAGCAACAAGAACAACAACAATGACAACAACAATGGCAACAACAACGACAATAACAACAACAACAACGACAGCAACAACAACAACAACAACAGCAACTACAACAACACCCTTGGTTGCAGAACGCCACATCTGAACAGCTGTTTGAGCTGTTTTCTTTTATATTGTTGTTGTTGTTGTGGTTGTGGTTGTTGTTTTGTTTTCTCTTATATGTATATGCGCGCATGTGCCGTGCCGTGTATTTTTGTCTTGCCCTCTTGCACAAACGTGACGCCATACTATTACTACTAATTTGCATTCGCTCAAGGAGTAGCTACGAAGAAGCTGCGTGTTGGAAAGCAACCATCAACCCTATCGCTACCAGCAACAGGATCAGTATCATCACCATCACCATCAGCATTATCATCGACGATGATGATGATGATGATGATGACGTTAGCACGCGAACGATCACGAATGAGAGAATCTTGGATATGTTCGCTGACCAAAACGCAGACAACGCACGTTTTTGCACGCATCGATACATGCAAATAGCAGACATCATCACCCCCACCACCACCACCACCACCACCACCTATCAGCTATCAACTATCCAGCTGGCTTGTTTGCTTGCTTGCTTACCTGTCTGCCCGTAGCCCGTAGCGTCCCTGTATAAGTGAGGCCGTGTCTATCTGTCTGTGTGTAGCTGTCGCCGAAGTCGCTGTGGACTTGTGGTTCGGCCGCCGTTTGGAACTAATAATCTCTTCTCGAACGAACGAACTAGGAGACTCACGCAATGACGAAGACAACAATGGCAACAACAACAATACGGACAACCACAACAACAACAGTATGGACAACAACAACAGCAATACGGACAAGAACAACAACAACAGTACGGACAACAACAACAGCAATACGGACAAGAACAACAACAACAACAGTACGGACAAGAACAACAACAACAGCAACAACAACAACGGCGGTTGTAGTCAACGGCGACAATGACGATGCAATCACAACGAGACAAGCAGACAGATGAAGACGTTCTACCGATATCAGTCGGCAATGTCCATCGACAGCGACCGCGCAGACGACGAGAAACCGACCGATACTTGCCGATCGATCGGGGACGTCGACAAATCCCAGTGCAGGGAAGCAGGGCAGGCGAGAAGAGCTTCTAATCTTCGGATTCTAAGCTAATCGATCCCGCGTGTTGCCGAATGCTGGTTGTTAGGAAACGACTATGTTGGTGCCATCACTTCACCTCGATCTACTTTGAATCTTACTTATTTACGATCTAGTAAATAAGGAAAGTAAAAGAATTTCACCCGAACAGGTCGAGCCCGTTTTTGGGAGCGAGCGTTAGCCGGCCAAGCTACCACCGCTTACAACAGTTACTTACTCTTATTGTACTGTCTTGGAAGACAACAAGCCTACTTTCTGCTACGGTACGTAATGGAAGTGCAAAAAGTATTTGTCTACGCACTACGGATTTCGTCTGGCTTCCTTCTGTCGTCAAAAACTTTGGACCTTGACGACAAGGTGAGGTGAGCCGTGAAAAACATCCTCGACCTGACGCCTGACGAGGGAGGATAGGACATCGACGCAGGCAAGCGTACTGGTCCGACTGGGTGGAATGGGCATTAGGTTGGCCGCGAACACTTTATTACTCGCCGTCCTTGCTTCGTCACATAGCTGCACCTCAGCAGTGGCCGCTACTCTCGGTGGTCCGAAAGCGGTCTCACTTAATGCCGCCGGACCGTAGTTCGACGTGTTCCCGTCCGAGCTCGTTAGCCAGTTCCGTGCCGCCAGTGGCCTCAAACTTGGCATTGTCATGTTTGAGAAAGAGAGAGCAATGTCCATGCGATAGAACGGTGGAAGAGCGCGACCTCCACCGACTTTTTTTCTTTGTTCTGGGAGGTTTCGGAAATGCATGATGCACATGCGCCACTAGCAGCCTGCGTGACTAGTTTGAGACTCGCAAACCCACTAAACCCGGATTCCTCCCCCCCCCCCCCCAGGCTCGGTATTACTTTGGCATTACATCGAAGCCGTGGGAGAGGCGTCTCTGCCGTTCTTCTTCAATCAGCTCTATCCCTGACTATCATCCCGCATGTCTACCTGCGGTTGGATAGGGGAATGCCATTTTGTAATCCGTCCGGTAAGGGTGCGTCGAGACCATGTAGGCCTGGCATATTTAGCTTAGCATAACCACCGACTTAGCTGCACTTAGCTAGCCGAGCTTACGCAGGGTTGCTACGGAGCCATCAATGACATCATCAATGGGCGCTTTCAGACAAGTCGGCTGCCGCGCTGCGACACTGGAGCTTGGTGGACTGCAGAGAAACGGCAGACGTCGATCGGATTGCCTTACAAGCCGGGACTGGGACCATAATCGTCCGCTGGCGTGGGACGTCACTGTCTCCGACACGTACGCTCTTGGCTATTGTGCACTAGCCAGCACGGGCGTCGGCCACATCATTCACCATCGGAAGATGCACAAACGGCGCCTATACGCGCATCGTCTTGATGACCACGCTGTAATATCATCGTATCTTACTAGAATTGTATAGCCGACTAGAGCTGTCCCTTCATAACATCTGCCTGGGCTAACTTTTTAATGAGTGTATGACGTCGAATTGTCACGCCACCATAGTAAAATATAAAGTTGCACCTGCTGTTGCTGCACTCGCCCATCTTAGACTTTGTGGGCCTCAGATCTCTATTCTCGTCTTAGTGTATACGGCGCTAATAGAGCAGTAGTTAAGTCTCTGCAAAACAGGGCTATTCACGCTATAGTTGGTCTGCGATCTAGAGAATCAGTCGGCTTCCTACTTGAAGAGCACAGTTAGTTGTCTTAATGTGTTAATGTAAAACAGCTGATATGTTTTCTAGCTGCCATTTTCGCGTTCAGAATCATAAACAATCTTATAGTTGCTGGCGACCTTCTACAGATCATACCTTATATTGCTACACCATGCTTACACCGCCATTACCCTTCCGCCAACACGCTTTGTTGAGAATAGTCAGAAGCAGAATTTCTCGCGCCATTGCCGCCATTCCCAATCCCTCGGCCATCAAAGAAGTCTTCAAAAAATGTTTTTATATTAAATTATCTTATTAAAAAATAAACTGTTACTTGGTATTATTATATTAACATTTCTTGATATTATTTGCATTCGCTCACTTATATATTTGATCAATAACTACTTGTATTATTTTCAATGCAACGAGCATATAATCTCCTATCTAGCCTCTGGGCAACTCTCTCAGTAAAGAGGCTGTTTCGCGTGTGTTTGCAAGTACTCATAAATAAAGCTATGCATTTCAGTAGCGTTCGGACTCGAGTCATCTGGCGTTTGGGGCAAGGATGCACTCAAACTGACAAAAAGCTTGACAAGAAGCTTTTTGAAGCCACAGCGAACCCAATATCTACTGCGTTTTTTCCGATAACATCGAAACGACAGAAAGGCGATACCAAGATGATGTTGAGAGAGTCACCGACACCCAAACAATAACAATACACGCAATATTGAAAGTAATATAGTAATTGGTATTTAAGTAGTTGTGGTACATGTGTGTATTAATATTGATACGTCATTCTTCAATTAAAAAAAAGAATTAGCGTAAATAGTAAAGACATATTCACAATGACTGTGGCTAAAACAAGAACGTAGCGGTCATTAGAGTCTTCTAGTTAGCACGTAGTGTGCGCGCGAAAATGTTTAACAATGGCCAAAGATGGACGAGACCGTAAAATCTATGTGTCGAAGTTAAGCCACACATCGTTTAGTAAACGGACGGGTGTTATAAATCGTGGAGCGCGCACTGCTCAGTAGTATGTTTGTAAAAAGATATTAAATGCTCACTGCTTTTTTTGTCCTGATTTTTCGATGCCAAAGTTACTGCTGTATTAGTAATAGGCGTGTTTTATGATAGATCTTATTTGTTTGTTGTTATGTCTGTTGCTGCTGCTGCTGCTGGTGTTGTTGTTGCAAAGCATATCTAAGTGATCTGAAACTAAACTAACTCTAAGATATGGCTCGCCATTCCGTTTCGATAGTTGGACCAATCACGTCTCCGCTCCAACGCACAGCGAGACGCCATTTTGAAAACAGAAACAATCCGGCAACAACAGCAGCATTAAAGCGACAGAAGCAATAACAATATCGAACGCTATAACAATAAGGTTCTTCTACGTCTGTTTAGTATTATAGCTTGTCTAGTTGCGAGCTGGCAAATCGATTAGTTGACGAGACGAACACCTAAAATCATTAGAAACGTTTTGTAACTTCCGAACCTAGAAATATGTAAAAGCCAGGGCAAAGATTGGATTTACAGTCATATCACTCTTTTACTATGCACGCTATTTCAATGTATGCTTTCGATGATCACTATCATCACTACAGCCACACTGCTATTTACTGTGGACCTGCAAGATCTATCCATCGTCACTTAATTCTAGGGCGAACTACAATTGTGTATGTATGTGATATTGTAGAACCAGTTAGACCAGTGGTTAGCGGGTAGTCGCGGTTCCCGTAATAAACGCACAATAGTCAAACTATGTTCGCCAAGCCATCCTGTAGATCAAGAAGAGCGAGAGAAATAGAAGATTATGTATGTGTGTATATATATGTATATATATATATATATATATATATATATATATATATATATATATATGTATTTATATATATATATATATATATATATATATATATATATATATATATATATATATATAGAAAGTGAGAGAGAGCGCGGCCGATCCGACCGCCTTGCGTGGTCGGCGCGGCCCTGTCGGGCATCGGACCTAATAACGTGTGATGAATGACCGAAACGACTCAAACAAAGGACGAGCGAGGCAAAAGCAGGATAGATTTTGTACAACAAAAAAAAACGAACAAGAATAGGGCAAACAAAAGACAAAGAAAGCGAAAAAAGAAGGCGAAGAAGAAAGAGGCTGTCGTCGGCTTGTGGCGACGAATTGATAAAGTGTTACCTATTGGGGCGTACAGCGACAATCGTGATCGATTTTAGTTTGCTTTGGCCACATCGCGAATTATCGAAAGGCAAATGTTATATATGTATGTATATATGTATCTATGTATATATATATATATATATATATATATGTGTGTGTGAGTGTGGCTATGCATGTGTGCAAGCGCATTTCGCTATCTATAGTCAATGAACCGTTATGTTTGTTGTTCTTTTAGATTTTGCTAAATATATATATATATATATATATATATATATATATATATATATATATATATATATATATATATAGATATATATATATATATATATATATATATATATATATATATATATATATATAAATGTGTATGCATGTTTTTGTTGCGCCGTGTGTTCATACACCAGTTGTGCAGTTATCTAGCTGTCTATTTACATAAACTTTTTCACCACAGGCCGGTCAAGGCAAGCCGGAACCAAATAGCAGTTGCCGCAACGCGTTGGCCGTTTTACTCACTGTCACCGCTCGCTTTTGGGTCTGTGATTACAACGAACACGGGTGTCACCACCCCTTGCGTCGATACGTCTGTACGACCACGCGACTATTAACGATGCTATGGCAAGGGCCCTAAGGACGGCGTCTTTTTCGTAATAACAATATGATCCGTGTTGTTGTTGTTGTTGTTGTTGCTAGAACTATTTCTAATTCGCTACCGGTTTCACTGTTCCCGCTGCTTCAGTGCGGGGTGGGTCATATGGTTAAATATCGCAGATTTGATTGGCTTCTGTTGGTATTTTTCTTGTTCAGCTATTGTATTAAAAAAAAAAAATCGGGGCTGACTCTCAGCCAAGATTTAACGTCCATGGGACTGCTTTTCGCATTGCTTCATAGACGGACCCCAATAAATACAAATGTGCAACGGTGGGGCTCGAACCCGCGCACCTATGTGTCTCCCTCCGGTTGCGAGGCGCAGACGCATGCCACCACACCACCGGGCTCGACTTAGCTATTGTACTTAACGTGGTTTAGCAATCATTGGTTGTCGCTATATACATACATATCAGTCGTTTATGCTGGTTGTTCATTTAAAATCTAAATAACGTTATTTCTGAAGTGCTATATATATATATATATATATATATATATATATATATATATGCACACTGTCAATATAGTCCTTAGTTCGTTGGTGGTTGTTGGGTTATTAGCGTACACCTGCATTTCAGAAAACTTTACAGGAAAAAGTCTAACGAAGCTAGGTCGTGAGGCTTTAAAGACCAGTGAATAGTATCCCCGTTACGCGAAATTACCCGTCCGGGATACTCTAACCTCAGAATCTCACTTGCAACGCCGGTTGTATGGCTTGCGGCACCGTCTTGTTGCAGTCAATCTCCACTCGCATTGATTTCGTCCAAATGTATTCAAATAGAGTTGAAGATCATGCTGCGATAACGCACGCCATTCACCGCAAAGCGAGTGAGCGAAACGGGGTCCAATTATTTTTCTGGACCAGAAGCTGCACCAGAGTGTCACGTATGGCAGGCACATGTAACGATTCTTGTGAATTGCGTGGGGTTTATCGCTTGCTCAGATGCGCCAGTTTTGTTTATTCACACTTCCATTCAGATCGAAGAGAGCTTTGTCGAACAAGATAACTGTCGTTACAAAATCGGCGTGACGTTGCATTGTGTACTACATTTAATACTCAAGATATAGTACGTTACTCAAGATATAGTACGTTACTCTTCACAAGAACGCGTAGAGACTGTCTACTAATCAAAAGGATACATTTTTACAACATCTACGCGTTCCAGGATGGAACGTTGCGCAACGGAGAACGTTCCGTCTTGGCAGCCCTGCCTTGTTTTGTTTTCGAAGAGAGCGGATTGCGAAGAGGGCAGAGCTGAGTACTGGTGATTTTCAAAAGTGCCAGCTGACGTCGTGTGCTGTTTGTAGCTGTTTGTTTTTTAACTATTTAATTAGTCGGATGTTGGTATGGACCTTATTGTTTAGCCATTCAAAATGCGATGAAGCCAATCTACCATTTGATATAGTTAGCTGTTTCTGTTTATTGCTGTAGTTATTCTTGTTGCTGCTGCTGCTGCTCCTGTTGTTATATATCAGCCGAGTGCGTGATCATGTTTGTAGGAACATTGGGGCCTCTAAATCAGTTGGCCCGTTTAATGTCATCATAACATTGTATATGTCTATACTTTATATTCTATACAATCCTTGCAACAAATTTGTGAGCTCCTGACGCCAAGCCAAATATTTGTACTTAGGTAATATCGACAATAAATGTGTGAATAAATAGAAATTGTATCTACGAAATCTGCTGTCGTTATGGCAATTGCTTTATCTGCAATGTTGTTGTCGTTGTTGCTGCAATTTATTAAACACTTGTCTCGCTTGCCATTGTTGCTGTTTGTAAAATAATAGTGTTCGTGCTGAAGCTGCTGCTGCTGCGTCTGCGGTCATGAATACTAATACTATTATTCTATTATTCGTGTACATCATTTCGCTGTTTTTTTTTTCTTCTTTATCGACCTTGCCCTATTCAGTGTCTGCTGCCCCCGTTGCTGCATTGGTGCAGCATCTGTTTATTGCCCCAACAACATCGTGTTATTGGTTGATAGGCTTCCGTTTCCCTTACTGACTGACTGCCCATTGGTGCGCAAAGCAAACGTCATTGTGTTCGCACACCGAATAACATAAATGCGCCGCGCCTCATTGGCGTCGTCGTCGTCGTCGTCATCACCGGGGCCGCCGCCACCACCGTGCACAACGAGTTCGAGTAGTATTCATTCGACTTGCACTAAAGACAGAGAAATAATAACCTTGCCAATGTGATATCTCGTTTGTCGTCGTTACCATTCTGCGCATAACATTTGCGGATTTAGTTGACTTAGTCTGGTCAAATAGAGAGCCTAATGTTAGTGTCCTTGCCTTCTTTCGGGTACCCCTTAGCGCTAGAAGTCAGAAGCCAGAAGCTATGGGGCCGCCGCCATATCGACCCGTCGAGTCGATGATTATAAACGCGTTCCGCCGAGCGGCATCTGATGAGACGACGAACTAGATGCTAATGTCGGGTAAACCCCACATGATGGATGACCTGCAAGCCCTGCAACGCCTTGTCCTTGCAGGGCTCGGTTGGCCTGGTTGGTCATCCAGCTGTTCAGCCGCCAGCAATAATGCTTGAGCTCAACGTACTCAGAACCTAGGTAGCCGCAAGTTTAAACTGTAAATTCCAACTTTCCATTCCAAATTGCCAGTCTATTATGCCTACGACGCTCGTGACGCATGACGCTTCAGGCCGAAAACGTATTCGCAAATGGGATTTGGCATAGGGCCAGTCGCGGTCGAACCGGCATTAAATCAAAATTTGCAGAGCTGACTCTAGGGGCGGGAATTGCTAGTTTTGAGCTCTTACGAAATTGCGATCTCTTTCGTCGAGTTCTACGACGAAATTTGTCTGCTGATGCCTGTGCAGATGTTCTTTGTGTAGTCGTAGTAGGCAGTAATCTGGCAGAGCCCCGAACTGCCCTGTTTATGAGCGCTGCAGCGTATATGATTTGTGTTTCATCTGTTTGTATGAGTAGCAATTTGTTATTGCACGAGAGCCCGATACACATTATACGTAGTAGCGCGCGTCCATGATGCCGTCTTTGGTGTGACACCAGCAAAGCTTATTTCACGGCCGCCGCCTTGTTTCTGTGCTTTTCTTGCTAGCCCGCTCGCTCAGCTGATCTGCTGCGCCGCGACGCCAACTTTGCGGTTCCTTCACAACGGCGGGTCCACATAGGGGCGACACCGGACTACGGCCGCGCTGGTGAGTAAGCGGTATATTAAGTTATTACTTAAGTTAACGGGGAGCTAAAGAAGAAGAATGGAATGGCGGCGGCGACAACAGTAAGATGCGTGGCAACTGTGACTGGTGTCTCTAGACATCTGGCAGTAAATAGTTCGACCGAAACAGAACCGGAGGCAACAAGTGGATTGCAAGAACCCTCAGGCAGTGCAACTGTGGGTGAAAAATTATGGTCTCAGGTGGTTAGTTTACAGAAACACGGCGATTTCATTCAGTTTATTCAATTAAAAAAGCAAACGTCCAACTTGTCGCTACTCGTCAAAAGGCTAGAAAGAATGCGAAAGAATAGCTATTCCGTACTGTAGTGGTACGCAAAGTGGAGGGACTAGTCGGTGGAATAACAACGCTGACAAGTGGACTGCTGCAGAGGGTGCTCCTGTCAATGTGTGGCAAGATACTTAGGCTGGACCCTCATTCTAAACCTGAATCTAAATTTGGTGTAATTCGTGTATGGACAGACAGGCTGATTGATGCGACAAAGCTTATAGAGCTTACTAGTCTTTTCCCGGACTACACAGTGCAGAACACTGGGCCACATGTGACTGGGCCAATCTCTAGCATACACACAACAATATATTGTTATCAAGCCAGAACCTGGGTCACATTGTTGCAGTATGAAGGAGCGAAGCAACCTGTAACAAGAAAACAAAACAAAAACCTGTAACAACAACGGCGAGTCAAGACATAGAGCTGCAAACTGCAAGAGCTTGTCGCTCTGTCTATTTTGGACAGTCGAAATAATTGAGAGGCGGGTGACCTGAATGGACTGTAGTACTCTTTGCAAGTGAAAGCTAAGCAGCTGAACACGATGAATGTTGAGGTCAGTCTTCTTTCATCGCAGCTGCAATCGGAAGTCACAGGAGAGCAGAGTAACTTAATCGTACTCATAGCAAATCGTATGCTGCCGCAGTAAGAACCATCGTTGTTGACACTGTTTCTTGTTTGTCTCTTTTTTTGGAGGTTTTGGAAAATGCATTATGCGCGAGCAGAGCTGGCAACCGTCAGCTCCTAGTGTGGGACTCTCACCTACTAACAGCCAGCCGTCTTTCCTTGCACCCCCTCAAGGTTCGGAATTGTGTGGCACTACTTCGAGGCCATGAGGAGGGAGTCTCTTACTTTGACCTGCTCATGGATTTCTTGGTGGCTTTTTCTAGTAACCGGGGGAGGTTCATGCCTGCTGTACTTAGCATAAACATGCGGCCCAAAAATGTCTTAGATAACTATGATTTTATTTAATTATTGTGATAATAATAATAATAATAATAATAATAATAATAATAATAATAATAATAATAATAATAATAATAATAATAATAATAATAATAATAATATATAGTCTGCTCGCGGCTGCCGGGAGTAGTCACGTTCGGATCGAGGTGCCGAAAATTGTGCGATTTTTATTACAAATACAGTGCTGTGATCGGTGTAAAGTCTCTACAAGACTCTCCTAGACTCAGTGATCGAAACTAGGCGTGCGAACTAGAGAACAGTCGTCGTGGAAACGTCTTTGAAAGACGGACAAGTGGATTGCGACGAAGATCATGTAGTGGAAACTGCTGCCCACGCCTCAGATGTATCACGTTTAGAATGTGCATTATCTCCGGCTGTCTGCTTGGTTACTAACGACTCACGTCCGGTGTCTCCATATACGCCTCGGCAAGGGTCGCCCGCTACCTATTTGAGCGGTAACGATTATTCGCCGCAGTCATCCCGCGTGTCATCACCTGTGTGCAGACGAGCAGGTGAGGAGAATCATAGGTGCACTGTTAAGTGTCACAGGTCGACGAGGGAGACGGCAGCAGTAAGACAACGTCGGCGCCAAGAAGCCAGGCTGTCCGAGAGGATGGAGAGGGCGACGGGCAATGACCCGATCGGAGGAAAGAGTAAGTGTGACGGTGAGCCGTGTGAAACAATTGGCGCTACGTCTCACGATTCTGAAGATGACGAAGGCTGGAGCCAAGTTCCAACCCGTCAAGAGAAAGCAGTGAAAACAGCTGCAAAGAAAGTAGCCAAAGAAACTGTATCTACAGTTACTCAGAATGTACGAAAGGCTGCTTCTACGGAGACCCAGCTGGAACTATTGTTTCACTGCCCAGATAACCCTGAAGCACTAAGATCTCTTAGTGTTTTTAAGATAGCCGTAGAGCTCAGTAAGTCTGTGCCGGGTGCTAACGCCCGAATTACGACGCAAGGGAAACTGGCGATTCGCTTAAAAGACCCAAGCCAGATGCTAACGGCGAAGGGGCTGAATAAAGTATGTGGTGTGAGTATACAGCAATGTCCAGATATATCCGCATTTTGGGGTCGAATCTATGGAGTTAACCCTCAGTTCACCGATGATGATATTTTGGAATGTCTTAAAGATCAAGGCGTCGACGCAGTCAAACGAGAAGTATATGCCGTAACGGAAACGCAACAAAAACGTGGAAAAATTCATCCAGAGTCCGACTCCGCTTTGACACCATGCCTGTCTCGGAAGTGCATATGGCCGGTGAGAACTACAAGGTCACATTGTGCGCAGGGTCCCCCCTGCAGTGCTTACGATGCCATAAGTATGGGCACAAAGCCTCAGAGTGTCAAAAACGAAATGATCCCTCCTGTAGGAAATGTGGTTGCGCCGGACACGAGATGTGGGAATGTCAAAATAAGGCTCGCTGCGTCAACTGCGGAGGTGCCCACGCATCCAATAACAACAGTTGCGGGGTTAGGAAGGTATACAGAGAAGCCGAACGAGTCAAACTCTACGCCAAGGTCTCTGCGCGTCTTCCTGTATCAGGTGATTTTCCATCACTGATAAAGGAGCCACACAACGTCAGTTCTGAGCCTGTCGAAAAACAGGCTTCTTACGCGGATGAAGTCCGACCAGCCACACAAAAACTCAAGCAGGTTTTGCATAAAGATGGCGAGACAGTACGCTGTAATCTCCCGCCACCCGCTGCACCAAAAAAGCAGGCTGCTGAAACGAAAAAACAGACCTCGCAGAGGATGCCTGCAAAATCACAGTCAGAAAAGAAAAAGAGTTCGACAAATAATTCTTCTCATATCGTCACCGCGATCTTAAGAATCTGGAAGAAGATGAAACCCATGCTCTCAACATGGCTCGACGAGAACCCAATCATCAAAGGCGTGTTATCATATCTCGAGTCTGAGATTGGTATCGCTTTTATGAAGGCTGTTGTAGACGGTACTGAAGATCCAGAGCTCCTAGCGCTTCCTGGAGCTGCTGATCATTCCACCTAAAAAATAGTTTCAAATGACCAGCCAACAATCACACAACACCAGTGAATTCAACGATAACGACCATACAACGGCTTCTCTCTCTCAGACCCCATATGTTTGCACGCAGTGCGGTCGCTGTGTAAGAACCTCCAAAGGACTGAAAGCACGCCTCCACTCCCCGACTCCCTCTCGAAGTCTACCTACCGGTAATAGTCCGGGACCGGATAATCTCATACCTTCTACCTCAGACTCTGACCTTCAATCTGATTCGACCTCATTAGTACGGATTCTAACAAGTGCCCGCAAGAATTTAAGACTTGCCAGAGTCATACCCCGCGGAGCCAGAGAATGCTGCGCCGCAGCATACACCAAAGCATTGAGCAATTTTAACTCGAGGCTTGACCTCAAGAGCTGGAACCATCTCATGATGCTTCCATCGCTAATGTTTGCCATTCCGCGTCTGAAAGATCAAGAAGTGACGCTGACCAAACTAATTAAGAGGAATGTAGCCGAAATAGATCTTAGGACTCTTCAAGGTGTGGCCGACGCGACTGCACTCAGCACTATCGACAAGATACGCCACGTAGATGAAGATGAAAACAGTATCCGCCAAGCAGAGATGAAATTAGCAGAGGGTGATATCCGTTCTGCCGCTCGAGCCCTGCTGTCCTCAGACATAATTGCACCATACGACGCGCACACAGAGTCTGAACTGCGGGCCAAACATCCACGTTCCCCACCTGGCTGCCAAGAGCGCATAGAGCTGCTCCAACAACCGGTCGCCTTAAACCTTGGTAAGATTGACGTACTTCAGGTCCATGAGGCCGTTAAATCTTTTCCATTCACAAGTGGAGCCGGTTTGGATGGTCTGCGTCCTCGACATCTACGTGACATGCTTGACCAGACGATTCCCTCATCTGAACGTCTACTGAACGAACTGAGTACCTTTGTGACTACAGTACTTAATGGTACCTTGCCGTCATTCTGTCTACCGATTTTCTATGGTGCAAGCCTAACCGCCCTTAGAAAAAAAGATAACTCAATTAGATCCATTGCGTGCAGACTGGCCTTACGAAGAATGGCTTCTAAAATTGCCATGGCTGTGAATAAAAATACCATTGTGACAGCGGTCTCTCCTCACCAAGTTGGGGTTGCCATTAGAGGAGGAGCAGAAGCCACCGTGCATGCTACGCGTGCCTTTTTGCAGGCAGAGGGCCCGACAAGAGTGCTAGTTAAACTAGACTTTCGAAATGCGTTTAATACATTAAGAAGAGATAAAATGTTTGATGAAGTGCAAAAGAAGGCTCCAAGACTCCTACCGATGGTGTGGCAGGGCTACAGAAGTGCGTCAATGCTCGCTTGGAATACAGATGTAACCATTGAGTCCAGGACCGGTATCCAACAGGGAGACCCACTAGGGCCAGCGCTGTTTTGTCTTGGCATTTCTGATCTGGTGTCAAGTCTACAGAGCCCCTTTAACGTCTCGTATCTGGATGATGCAATCTTGGGTGGTCCCGCGGACGTTGTGGCGAAGGATGTACAGACCGTACTACAGTTCAAGGAAACGGGAGGGCTAACGCTCAACGCCTCTAAGTGTGAGGTTACAGCGATAGGAGGCAATGCGCAAGAGCAAGAGAAATCTATTCAAGCGATCATGCAAGCACTTCCCGGAATAATTCGCACGACACAAGAGAACCTAGATATCCTGGGTGCTCCCGTCATGTGTGAAGGAATCCCACGGGTTCTTCGCGCAAAACGAAAAGCTCTTGTAAAAATCCGCCCACGCTTGACAAATATGCACCCACAGGCGGCCCTTTGTCTGTGGAGGCACAGTCTTGGGTCATCAAGATTTAACTATTTGTTGCGAGCATCCCCGATCTTCACATATACCGAAGGCCTCGCTGCTTACGACGAGACTACTAGGGATATTCTGGGTGAGGTATTGAACATTAGTTTAGAGGAGAACTTATGGAAAAGAGCAAGCCTTCCAATAGCATTCGGAGGCCTTGGTATAAGAAGGTCCATCGACCTCGCCGCAGTGTGCTATGCTGCATTATTGAATCAATTTGGCTCTATAGCGGAATCACTTGTTAATGAAGATGCAACAATCGTGTTAAAGAAAACTACCATGTTGGCAGATGCGACGATGAGGAGCCAACTTGACCCCGGCCCCCTGAAAGAGCACGTGAACCAACATTTTCTCGACGCTTGTAAAAGTAAGAAATCATCAAGGGATATCATGGATGACCTCACATCACCAAGAGAACGTGCCGTTTTTTTAGCGGCTCAACATCCTTTCAGCGGGGGCTGGCTCCAAGCACTGCCCTCCCGCCAGCTTGGCACCATGCTGGACCCCAACTCCTTCCGCATGGTGTCAGCCCTTAGGATAGGCGCGCCCGTCTGCGAGCCTTTCTCATGTCTTTCATGCAGCCAACCTGTTGACTCTGATGGTCTACATCCTCTAAGCTGTCTAAAAAGCCCTGGCAGACTTACAAGACACGCGGAACTCAACGCCATAGTAAGAAGAGCCCTTAGAAGGGCAGGGATACCATCCACACCCAAGCCGAAAGGTCTTTATGGAAGTAGTGAGCTACGACCGGACGGGGTCACCATTCCGCTATGGTCACATGGTAAAAGCCTTGCATGGGATGTAACCGTTTCATGCACAGCGGCCTTGTCGTATCTACGTCACAGCGCAGTTGAATCTGGATGGGTTGCAGAACGCGCGGACTCTGAAAAACGAGGAAAGTATCTCGAGCTGTCAAGGAGGTACCACTTTGTACCCATTGCATTGGAGACACTTGGGCCCATTAGCACAGGTACGGCGAAAATCCTGAAGGATATTGGAAAGCGTATAGAAGATATTACGGGTGATCGACGCGAGGCCATGTTTTTGAGACAGATGATGTCTTTGGCCGTGTGTAGGGGGAACGTGGCTTCTATCATAGACGCCATGAATTGAGGAAATCAGCAGAGCATCATGAACCTGGCTTAAACGTTCATACCTCACAATTGTAAAACCGAAAAATAATAAATAATAATAATAATGATAAAAAAAAAAAAAATAATAATAATAATAATAATAATAATAATAATGTCAGAGAGATTGACAAATGCGGGTTAATATTATCTCGATTTCTAATAATTTTGCAGCCAAGTTATATCAACACTGGTACTATAGGGCTCAGAAAATCAGGACCCTAGAGACAATTGCATATATATATATATATATATATATATATATATATATATATATATAATTTTTTATATATATAATATATAAAGTCTAGGGCAGCTAGAGACTTTGGCAAATCTACTTCAGCATGAAGAGTCTGGACTGATTGGTATTGTGTTGAGCACTAATAAAGATAGCCAGATACATTCTGGTTTTAGCTTGTTCACATGTGACCGTGAGTCAAAGAAGCGTGGCGGTAAAAGGGGATTAACGTGCGACCAAACTGTGCAGTGCTTTTGACGTTGTTATGTGCTTAGGAGTAAAGAGAGGTACACGGAGCCTAAATGAATCACTTGACTATGCAAGTGCCAGAGACGCAACCGTGGCTATCTGGCAAGATGGCCAAGAGTGGATGAGCACAGGCAATGGACCAAGGAACTCATACCAGACCTCAGGACATGAGTACGGCTGCTGCCAAGGGAAGTTCTTGCACTACGCCACTTGAAGGTGCTCACTAGCCATAGCCAGTTTTACTCATACATGGTGAAGATTCGGAAGGCAGAGCAGCACAGTCCCTCAGGGAATTCTGACGATGTGGGGTATACCATCTATCACTGTACAGCCCCTCGAGTTGGGGCTTTCCTCATGCAAGCGGTGCGCAGTCTCCGCCTCAGGGAGGTGATCGCGCACATAACGGCAAGGCAAGTCGAGACAAGAAGCCGAGGAAGAGTGAGGTAGGATTACAGCTACAGCCTTAGAACAGTCTCGACGCGCCCCCTCGGGTCGGAAGAGTACAGGTGAGGCGTGTAGAGCGCGAGGCACACGTTAGTCTTTTCCCCTCGAAGAAAAGCCACATATTTCGATGTCTGGGGGTGGAAAGTATTACGGTTTAGTAGGTTTGTGAGTCCCACACTTGTTGCCGGCAGCTGCCAGCAACGCGCATGCATTATGCGTTCTTGAAACTTCCCATAAAATAGTCACACCTCATAGAATACTACTCGTTTTGTCCCAGACGACTAAATCATTGGGCCTAAACAGCATAAAACCTTGAAGTGTCAACTTGCTGCTTTAGCATCTAAGTGTAACTCAATCATTGTGGCGTTCAGAAGACGAAATTGGTGTTGGCTGGGCCCAAAAATTGTTCACTGATAGGCGAGTGTCTCATTTTCGTCTATAAGACGTTGCTTTTGCCAGTATTGTTATGTTATGCTATTTTCTGTTTCTCCCTCACCGTCCGTTTGAAGGTAGGCTAGAGAGGAGTATCTCGTCGCACCCACATCCTCCAGAGCCTTTGGCAGAAGCCGGAAGGGTTTTGTGGCTGATCTATATGTCGCATACAAACTGCTTTCATTTAATTGAATGAATTATGTTCGTGTTGTCGTACTTGCGTTCAAAATAATGCGAGATCTTTTCTTGCCACTTACCGTGGTGGTCGGCCGCTATTACCGTCTCACTACCACGTTTGTGATACCCTTCGATTTTACCGAAAGTAGCAGATAGTCTGTGAAAGAATTCGCAAAGACAAATATGTAAACGCTTAAACACGGATTTTCGCTTTAAGGCAAATATGTAAACGTAATTATGTGAAAATATACGAATTTGTGCAAATAGGTATATTGTATGTATAAATGTATATGCTGAGATACACCCTCTTATTTATCACAATTACGCATTGTGAGAACGCAGTCCGTGCCGCAAAACCAAATTTTATATATATATAACATATATAATATTTTAAATATATAGTATATATATTATATATATATATATATATATATATATTTAAATATATATATAATATATATTATATATATATATATATTGAAATATATATATATATATATAATATATAATAATGTCCGGAAAAAGCCTACATACTTCGGTGACTTCTGGTTTCTTTCGTGCTCGATTCACTTAGCCAATGCGGGGATAAAGCCGCCGCGGGACTGGCTTGACAGCATTCAACGAGGCCCGCCAGAAGATGACGGCCCCCACAGGCCTCCGATGTCTACCAGCAACCAGATAACTCACTAACTAACAAAAGCTTGAATGTCAAGTGAACGTTTCGCCCCAACCGCCAAGCGTCCGAGCATGCGACATTGAGCTCCCTGAAAAGCACTAAGGGATTTTAAGGTTAACCGAGAGAGAGAGAGAGAGAGATCAAATGGAAGAACCTTTGCTTTGTTCGTAAGGGCCCATGTTGATGTTGGCGTTTCTGCCACTGCTCAGTCATTCTCGGCCGTCCCATTCATATACATTTTCATTCTTAGCCACCTAATGAAGAAGAAGAAGAGGAACAACAAAAAAAGAAGACGCACAAGCAGAGCAGCAGATGCTTGATTAAAAATTAACGCGAAACAAACGTTAGCTATCGCGCTACACTTTGCCTAATTAACACTGGCCAAACAAGCCAGCATCAGCCAGCTCCGCGTCTAAGAGTGTTTTAGTTGTTTCTGGCGGTGCCTGTACAGTACAGAGCAATACAGTACCGGATATATATATATATATATATATATATATTTATATATATATATATATTTATATATATATATATATATATATATATATATATATATATATATATATATATATATATATGTGTGTGTGTTGTTGACGGGATAAAGTGGTGGGACATATGGCCGGCGACATTGACACCGAAAGTCGCGGGATTTGATCTTTACCCAACATATGCCTGTTTCCAAGTGAAACAGAATTTGCTGGTTTGGGATTTAACTTAAGTATAAATACAAACAATCAATCAGAAACAAATCGTCTGTGTATATGCAAATCAATATCAAAATACACATAATTAGGCGGCGGTAGTGACATCAATACCAGCCGCCGTAAGTTGAGACTGGCTTTAAAGAGAATAGAATTGAGGTTGTTAGCCGTTTAACTACCCGAGCTAAGTCGAAACTCGAGCTTGTTCCTATGACCATATTAGACATTCTGCTAAGACATATTTGCCGTCATTGTTCAGTGATTTGGCATACGGTTCCGTATTGGTGTTATCAAAAATTGCATCGGTCCAGCATAGTTCCTAACCTTGATCGCAAAATGTTGTCGTGTTCACCGCATTTTGTGAGCATATGTACAACAGTTACGCCATTTTTGCTTAAAACGCTGACTGAGATGATTTTAGAGCAATAGGATCAGGCAACGTTGAAGTTGTATGTTACTAATGCGCAGCTCAACCTAGAACAGATCACAAAAGCCAGCGCAATCATTTCCTTAAGAATGGCAATGTGAAAAGTACCTGAGTTCTCGCGTACACTTCACCTGGTACAGTTCTTAAGTGTTCGCCGTGGACGGTACCCATTCGACATCCAAATTTCGCTTTGTGTGTCAAGCAGTCACACATATCAAAAATGGCATTTGCTTACTGCGTGTATTTAAGCACGCGTTGTGACTCAACGGAGTCTTGGCTATATGCTATCTGTATTTTATCGGCTCTATGTTGGCAAGTTTGACCAAATGGTTTAACTAAAGGTGTCATTGTGCTTTATTTAATCACTAGCTACGGGCTAATTTTTCGAATTTTGCAGCAGAGATGTTCCTTCTCTTTGCCAAGAGTCACCGAGCAATACGGAATCTTGCCTGCTTTAGCTTTGTGTGCGTCTGCAACTTGAAGTTTTGTTAGGCCTGAGTTATCAGTTTTCAGCTCTCCGTTATAACCCTTACTTGTAGCCTCCGAGTGGTATCGCACGATTTCTTGTCCAAGACGCGTACTAGTGCGCTATTGAGGCAGAGGAGGAGAGTTATTCTTTTCTTTCTGCTCAGCCAGTAAAAGTCGCTTTGACATGATGCTATACAAATGCAAAATATATATATATATACTCTATTGATGTGAGGCCCTGCGGTATGTGCTATATATATATACGCCGAAGAAAAAAATATATATATATATATGTAGAAAAAATAAAACAATAACTGTCATTGAACTCCATTTGACGCGTGGCAGAACAAATGGCACTGCACAATCGTAGAGATGAAACAACACCTGAAGATGTTACGACATTGGCGTCCTGACAGCCGTTTTCGGGAGTCGCGCTATCGAAGCCAAGGCATCCAGTGCCCAGCTGATAAAAGGGACGTTGAGGCCGAGTAACTTTATAATTGTTGTTCTCAGTATTAAGTTTAAGTTAAATGCAACTTCTGTGAAAGAGAGAAAAATATGTACTTAGAAAACCGACGACACAAAAGCACGCTATCTGCCACGACCTGTCAAATGCACTTCTAAGAGATTTTATAGTAATTTGGCTTGTTATATTTTAACTGATTTCTTGGTATTTAATTAAAATGGTGTGTTTGTTGATGAAAACTACGCAATAACTTAAGAAAAACTTTCTAGGCATGCTTCATATACTTCAAAATTAATTTCAAGAATTTACTTCTCGCTTGCTGTACACTATAACAATCGGGGCAGTACTGCCAAGGCTAAAAGATTTGATCTTTAACCACATTTATAATATTGTTAATCTCTTCCAGTAAATAATCAAACCAAAATGGCAGAATAGATAAATACTACCGTTTAAAAAATTATATATATATATATATATATATATATATATATATATATATATATATATATATATATATATATAGATATATAATTCAAAACATAAAATCACCCCATTATCATGTTTGACTTTTGGCATTCACAATGTGTACTCACAATACGCGCCTTATATTTTTTATAAGTGTGCGATGACCTTGACTTAATTTTTACCGTTAGGCCAATGCCCGTTCCAGGCTAATTAATGCCTGTGTACGGTTTTGCACTGATACATCCAAGCATCATCGACAAAGAAAGAATATATTGCATGTGCAAATACACGTCGTGTATATATATATACAAGGTCATTCGTATCAAAATGTACTTCTTTCGAGGTTTGATAGAACTCGGCACAAAAATAATTTTTCCCTATGGAGGTAGGACGCGGAAACGTTTTGTTTAGGAGTGAGGATGAAATTTATAAAAGTAGTTTTTCTGCCTTTTTTTCTTCTACATGGTTGCGCGAAATCTACGTTTGCGGGAGAAAAAATTCTGCACAACGGAAGACACTTCACCAGCGTGCGTAGCGAAAAGCGAATAACCAGATTAAGAAAAGTCATAAAAAGTCGATATGTTACGTTAACGCTTTTTTGTGAAAAATTGTAAAATGTTTCTATTACGACCAAATGTGTACGTCCAAAAGACCACTCCCACGCACTAGAAAATGTAATGCCCACCATTTTCGTATTGAGGTGATGATGCTGCGATACGTAGTTGTCAAGTAACTAAGCTTTTTCGACAGTCATAGTTGTTATGTTTTACGTGCAAGTTTTCACGTTCAAAACCGTAATATTTTGCCAAGACGTTTCAGCCCCCTCCTTCCACTAGGAAAAATAATTCTCTTGCAGAGTTCTACCAAACCTCAAAATATGTACATAACTTTCTCATACACCCTATGCAAGTATATATGCCTTCGCTTTCGATATGGCTTAGTTACTTGACAACTACATAACGCAGCACCATCACTTTGTTACGAACATGGTCGGCATTAAATTTGCTATTGCGTGAGACTGGTCTTTTAAACACACATTTTTATCGCAATAGAAAAAAATTACGATTTTTCACAAAAAAAGCGTTATCGTAAGTCATATCAACATATCGACTTTTTATGACTTTCCTCACCCTGGCTATTCACTTTTCGCTATGCAAGCCAGTGAAGTGCCACTCGTTGCGCAGAATTTTCCTCCGAATACGCCGATATTGAAAGAAGTACATTTTACCTTTCGGATACCTTGAAAGAAGTACATTTTAATACGAATGACCCTGTATATATAATCCGTAGAAAAATTTGAGATATCTCAATACGAAGTCGTCTACCGAATTTCAGCAACGATCATTTTTCTGTTCTTTTTCTTCGCGTTGGTCGGACCCCTAACAAGATTATTAAGTATTCCGTGCTCCAAAAACGATAGTTTACAAGACTGCGTCTGCAGAGGGGGCAGAAACGGGTTCCTACACAGCCAAGTGGATGACTCACGATCGAGTGCGCCGTGTGAGGACTCCAGAACCAAGTAAGGCAGTGCATAAGTGTTAAGTTAGACCATGTTCGTACTTCGATTCACGTCAGAATGTGATGATTGTACAATGACATAACAACACAGACTGTCTTTATCCAGCTGGCATTTTGATAGGTAAGTCTACGCAGACATGATTTGCAAGATGCCTGTCGGCCTCGCAAACGGCAATCGCATTGAATCAATACGTCCACAAGGAACATTTTTACCGGGAGGTGCAAACCTTCTTATTTAAATATTCGTCTCTAATTCTATTGGCTGTCCAAATGCCCGACCCGACGACGCGCTGCGCATACATTTAACCACAATGCATGTGCCATGTTAACGTCTGAGTAATTAAGCATAATGATGTATCCGCAGTCGGAATAGAGTCCTGCTTGTAAGAAGCATCTAGGCTTGCCAACAGAATTCGCCTAGACAGGCTAAGACTAGTAGCGTGAAAAGCATAAGCTCTTTTGTATGGGATGCTGCGGTACCGAGTTGGGAAGCTGGATCTGTCCTAAAATTGCAGAAAAAGAAAGCTCATAGTATTCAGGGAGCTGAATACCCGGTAGATCCGTCCGTCACTTTTCTCAGGGATCTGAGCACAAAGATCTTGGCTGTGACAAGGGAGCAGCAGGCATTCGGGCTCATACCTACAGCAAAGACTTGGCGCCGAAGTGCATTGCAGGTATGATTTTAGATCATGAAAATCGAACAGCACTGATACTGATTTTGATGCTGGTGTGGGTGGCAGCGGTGGTGGTTGATGGTGCTGGCGAAGCGGGTCAGTGGTGATGTTCATGGACATCGTTGTCGATGTAGCAGCTAGCAAACAACATGAACATGATGAAATGTGTCTGCGCTGCCACGGGTTGCTGCTAGAGGACGCGCCACGTGATTTCTTTGCTGGGGACTGTTTGTTGTCTATTGCTGAATATATGCTACAGCCGTACATTACCATAGGAACGGCAGTGGCGCTTACTACTACTACTACTACTGCATCAACTATTACTATAAATTGCAGCAACTGCTACTACCATCTTCTAGAAACTACAACTGCTACTACAATCTACTAGAACTTCGCCATCAGCGAAGAACGCAACAACCGGCTGACTGACTGACAATCTGTCTGCCAGCAGTCTGATAGCAGGCTAGGAGATTAAAGATTAGAAGATCAAGAAGAACAATTGCTGCAAAAACAGGGGACAGAACAGGGGGAGGAGCGGGGGGGGGGCGAACAACGTGAAAACGACCTATAGTGCAGATAGTTCACTATTTATATGGAGAAATAGACGACAGAGCTGGCCGAAGATCCGGCACGGCGCGGATCCGCACCACACCAGTGAGAAGCAAAGAAGAACCGGCTAAGAACTCGGCCAAGGGGACTGACAACGATTCCAGCTGAGGGACGTCCCATTTTTATTCTGTTGTCACAGTTGTTGTTGTTGTTGTTGCTTTAGCTGTTAATGTTGTTGATGCTGCTGCATACATTTGGTAGAGCTACGGCGATATCTTATTGTATAACTTGTTCTTACTGTGTTTAGATGCTTCGATGGCTTGTGTTAGTTTTTTGTTCTATTTATCTATGCTGATTTGTGTCTCCACAACACGAGGCCAGCAGCAATCCCAAAGGGGTTAATAGCGCCATCATTCCCGTCAACCTAGGGTCATGTCGCGTGGGCACGAGGTAGGTGACAGTCAAGGCTTCCACCTCGTAGGCTAGCGTTTGTTTTCCCACAACTCGCTGAGCGACCTGCGAATTTCGGCGGCATTGGATAACACCTAAAAAACCTTTTTCGGGCTGACCCTCAGCCAGGATCTAACGTCCACGGGACTGCTTTTCGCATTGCTTCATAGACGGACTCCCATAAATACAAATGTGCAACGGTGGGGTTCGAATTCGCGCACCTATGTGTCTCCTCCGGTCGCGAGGTGCGGGCGAATGCACCCACCACGCCACTGAGCTCGACTAATAAATAACACCTAGTCTGCCTATGCATGCCCCTCTTTCTATTACAGCTGACCGGAATTTCGGTAAGGGATTTAGTGTACTGCTCCATTTTCACAGTAAACAAGCCTCTGACGCAGCAATCAACTTTATCGACAAAACACCACCATTTGCAAAAAAACGGTCGTTGTTGGTGTGGGACTACATTAAAAAGCCTCAGAACGTAATACCGCTTCATGTATGCATCCAATACGGTAGACTAAACCTGTTTACGCTGTTATCAGCGACTCACTTATTGTTATACGTGAAGATGATTATTTGCTGCTAGCAATATGACCCCACCTAGTTGGATTTTTATAGACCCCCAAAAATTATCCTTAGCATTGGATGGGGAAACGAGGCAATTCCTCAGTATTTCCTGAGTTTGCTAGCCCCTGCTAACCTGGAAGTTTGATCTGCTCGGTCCGCAGTTGGTTGACTGACCATTAATTGGCTAATAAGCCGGTTACGGTAGCGCTCTAAACAAGCATGCGGTCACGCTCAAAAAGGGTTAGAGTGAGACAATCATTGGGTTGAAGGCTAACTTAGCAATTTGGTAGCATATTTTCTAGAATACATGCAGTAGTGACGGTGGACAAATACGATGTGTCAATTTCGCCATGCATCAGGCAAGAAAAAATTATGTACTTTGTGGGGGCTCGACAAGGTCTAACGCTCATAAGGTCTTCTGCGTATTGAATATGCTTTATCTCAGCTGCGGGGTAGCTTATTATGTTTAAAACATATACTATGCGGATACAGCAGCGGCAAAGCCCAGAAGCACGCCGTTTAAAACGGCCAAGGGCCTACGGAGGCGGTTGTCAATCATAATTCTAACATATCAATAATGAAGATAACAACAATACCATAAAATGGTCTGACTATGAGCACCCAACTAGGTATTTTCTGCTTAAAATATACATAATTAGATAGTTTTTTAGTTGGGAAACATGGCCCAATCTAGATCTACTTCAAGAAAGTTTGTGCGGGTGGACCGCTTGGAAGTTACGTTGCGTAGGATTGGGGTAGTGATTGGCGTTAATGACGTAGTACAAATGGGACACCAGTCCTCAGTCTCTTCAAATACGCCGCAAGCCATTGAGTATTGAGGGACAGGCTAATATTTCGCGACATACGACTTATTGTGTTACGTTCGTATCGGCGTGGTTATGCGTCGCCTAAAACGCTCTGGGATACATCCATCGTTATAACATCTCTCAAAGACAATAAAAAGACGGGGTCGTTTTCCATCGCCCTAAAACCTAGAAGTATACCGAATACTCAGACACACAGATTCTCAACACAGCGCCAATACTGACGAGTTTGACGATCGATCTACTCCTTCTCGGATAGATTTTCCTAATAATGCTGAGTTGTACCTTGGTACAATTGAGACAGTTGTTCTGCCCTGGCTACCAAGTTTAGCGTTGGCTTTCACACGCTTTTATCAATGTATTCATCTAATAAGTGGTGATTTAAAAAAAAAATCTTTCACTCGGTTCAGTTGTGTCGGTAACTGTTCCGAATTTGATTGAAAAACCTTCAAAAAGAATCATGGCTTTGTCAGCAATATCTTCACATACCAATATATTAAAAGCGTAGGTATTGGGCGTTGGAGGAATCGATTTGTGAAGCAATAAAGTGCTGATTATTCATTGTTTGACCTTTCTAGTCGACGTTAATTGACTGTTTTTCGCGTTACTATTAAATGACATTTTGAACATAATTACCATCTTTTCTTCCAAACGAATGCGCGTGACAAAAATGTGCATCTTGTACCATCGTCGTAATCAAATGAGAAACTACGAGGAGTGATTCTATGAAAAATGCATTTTTTAGACTCAAACGCACAGTCTTTTAAATGCAATGCAAAATGTCACAGTGTATCCTACTTCTACCATGTAAAAGCTCTTTGAAAGACGTCGCTGTAAATTTAACGCTTTTGACTCGATGCGGAAGATGTCACATGTACTACGTAGATGATTGCAATACCATACAAACACGCCTTTATTTAAAAAAAAATATTTTCTTTCAGTACAAATAAAAGTATTATAATGGAACAGTAACATTGGCAAAACACAATAGAAATCGTCTTCATTGTTGGTATGGGATTTCAAAACCGGGGTAATTGTCGCAAGTAATTTCGCCTGAGTTTGAGTAAGTTGGACAAGGGTGGAGACCTCGGAATAGACTCAGGAAGAAGCGGTAGAAATTGGCCGGGTAAGAAAAGGCGGTTGTATCAGCTATATATTGTATGAGACTGTATAGACTGTTTGCCCACCGTGACTGGTACCTGTCGTCGCTGGAGAATAATTTTGTACGAATAAATATATCAGCAGGCCATCTGGCATGGTTAGATATAAAACGTTTGAATAAAACGTATAATTTAAAGTATTTGTACGACCAGGGCGTCTCTTTGGAGGCCGCGCTGACTAACTTCTTACGAAGATTTTTCTTTTAACACGTTTAGAGTGCACTTTGCCGTGGTAAACTTCGGAACGTTGTGTAATCTACGACGTGTCGCCGTATGAGCTACATTTGATACGCTGGTCATCATGTACGCATTACTTTCACAATTTACGTGAGAAGTTTTCAGTTCGTTTTCTGTATTATGCTAAATATATTTAGAACGAATCACTTAACGTAAGCTTGGCTTGGAAAAGCTTCAAGCAATGCGATCCATTTCTGAATATGTGTGAGCATACCGTAGCTGCAAATAGCTTGCTTTACAAACCACATCAGTTATATGTAAGCCATTACGTTGTTACGCCTAGATACCGGCGGCGTGGTCTTGAGGGATAATAAATAATCTTAATTCTGCTGGAGAAAGTAGAGATATCTCCGCAGACAAATCTAGTATTATGGCACAATATGGCCTTAACGTTATGGCTTCCACGTCCGTAGCGAATGAAGTCACATATAGAAGCAGACAATGAGAGGGTTCGATGGCTCGAAGTAAATCTGCTGATTTTTTATCATCTTTTGTGATATGGGTGCCTGACCGTTACTGGCATATTTGCTATATTATGCACATTACCGTTGCCGAGGAAGCACTTTCGCACATAAGGTGGAACTCCTTGAAGGAGTTTATCGTCAGTGACGTCAAACGTTCTATAGACAATGCGGCAGTATTTTAAGTCATCAGAATAGACTTTATCGGGTCAGAGGTAAGATCCTTCACGGTTTGGTATATTACCAAATCGCGAGTGCCTCTAGAGTCGCTCCCTGAGGGCAGGTGGATGTTGATATAGCCTTATCTGACATTCGTTTGTTACAACGTCTAAAAGCCAAAAAGGCTATCAACACGGCGACGCTGGGAATAGCCCAACGTGTGGCTGTTCTGAGGATCACAATGACCTATCGAACAGTCCGCATGGTGGCTGTTCTCATTCCGGCTAGCACAGTTCCCTTGGACTTAGAAGCTTAGGAAAGAGGCCATCTGTGGAAAAGGGGTAGGATTATTTTACGACAAAGAGGAACGGAGAGAAAAGAGTAGGACCCTCGGCATTTAAGAGGTCAAATGGGATTTTGTTCCATACGGAACGCCCGGAAACTGGGGAAAATTTTGATTCTGGACATCAGAGCCTCAGTGGTGCACTCAGGGCTGGGCGGCATGATGACACTTTATGTGACTCAGATACAGAACATTTTCAATGTTACCTAACCAGAATAGAAAACCTAAATGTTTCTTTTTCTGCAAGCACTGTCAAAACGAATCCGTATACTTGCCTGCACAGAAAACCTCATAATACGGTACAATTTCTGTGAAAATCATTATGACATTATACGGTGGTATTGCCGCCGCTTTACAACTTGATAGATAGTCTTACATGCCACACTCGCATTTTAAAGTAAATCCTCTTAGTGCGTACTATGCTATAGGAAACTTTGCGTGAACACCAATGCGAGGCCGTCGCAAACGACGACGCATTTAAAATGCTGATGCGGACATGAAATCTGGTTCTAACTGCTCGTACTATTCGAAAACATTCTGCGAGACAAGGAGAAGAAAGCCGTTTCTACATGACTCTCCTCCGATCCAATTGTTTGACGTTATGCTTATGTGATTCGGATGCGGGGATGTGAACATAGCTGGCTTTCAGTGGGTTGAAGCCTCACACAATCAACTCACTCTTGCAGGCGAGTTTTATGCATTTTTCAAAATTCTTTTCTTAGTGCTCTTTGTGTACTTTTCTTAGGTGCTCCTATACTGCAGCCCTCACAGGCGCCGCGTTTTTGTCACCGGCCGCTGCATTTGTGCGTGTACGGAGCTTCAGCTCAGCAACAGAATGTACTAACCGGAACCTTTGATAGAAACAGTGCGTAAATACGTTGTATGAAGCTTTATAATTTCATAAGTCACCTCTAAATATTCGCCTTTCGAACGATAACAACTGCCATTTTATACGCGAAATCACAAACAACGGATATATTTGGAAACTGATTTCTACTTCAATCTGAGGAGAAAAAGAGCTGCACGGTTTATGTTTTTCGGGGTTTATTAGGTAAATTAAGTTAGTTCTGTTACTTTATTATTTTTATTCCATTTTTCGTGGTACATTTCTTTCAATGAATGAACATGGCTCTAGGGCAAGTAGTGCGAACAGACCGCGTGACCCTCACATCTGGAGTTATATATGTACTATAAAATATAAAAATAGCCGATCGGTCTTTCACGGCTATTCTAAAAGACAAGGGTAGCTCATGCACCACCTTTGCTTAAGACATCTGCCATTACCGTATTTTTTTTGTTATATGGTTATAAGGTTTTGCCGTCTCTTTTTGTTATAAGTTAATTATTTTTTACTCCGGCATTTCACCTACATAGTAGTGGACTCCTTTTGAGCGATTGATTTGAACAAGTATCCGGCAAGCGCTGGCCTTTATTTTGAACTTTTTTTTTATAGAGGTAACTGGTAAAATGCGTTATGCACACCGGGCGACGTTGTTAAAGCCTCGGTAGTGTGGGACTCGCACCCACTAAAATCCAGTCGTCCTCTTTGCCCCTTGACGGGGGGTGGCCGCAGTACTGTCTTCTCGAGATTACTTCGCCTGGCCACTCTTCTTGCCATTTAGGCTGCTCGGCTTTGTGCGGCGGTTATTTTCGCCTCAGAGATACCTTGTGCGAATCTTCTTACTAGAATCCAGGATTTGTGATCTTTGAGGAGCGCCTCTACAAGGGCCTGGCATATCAGGGGGTTCTGCAGTCCTAGGTTCCGGGACAATAGCTCTCGCTCAGTGTCGAAGAAGGAGCACCGCTCATAGCAGTGCCTTACATCATCCGGCTCCCCCGAGTTGCACATGCGGCATACAGGGGAGTCAGTTTTACCGATGCGGTGTAGGTACTGCTGAAAACAGGCACCATGACCTGTTAACAGTTGCGCGAGTGGGTAGGTAAGCGAGCCGTGTTTGAGGCTGTACCATTTTTTAAGATCAGGAAGTATTGATCTTGTCCAATATCCAGGATGGCCCGGCTGGATTGCTTTCCATTGCTGGCTCCATTCGCTTAGTGTGTCAGTTCTGCTGACTAGTGTGCCCTCCGTCAGACCGTTGGTTACAGGGTTTCTTGATGCCAATTCTTTTACTCTCAAGTCCCAGGGAATTTGTCTGGAGAGTACCTATTACGGCTGCTGTGGAGGCCGTGCGACTTGCTCGTGTTAGGTTAGGCGCCATAGGTCTTTGAGTCTTGTTGAGGAGGCGACGTGTTGTAGCTCTTGTAGTAGTGCGTTCCCATAAGGGTGCGGCGTATAACATGATGCTGTTTATTACTGATGCTAAGAGTCGGCGCCGAGAGTCGCTTGCTCCTCTGGTCCGTGGGAGGATTTTCCGTAACTCTGCTGAGGTTTTGGCTGCTTTTTTAGCTGCATAGCGCACATGAGGTGTTCCTGTGAGAGCTCTATCCAGGATCACGCCCAGGTACTTGACCACGGGCGTGGGTGTTATTGGATGGCCTTCCAGGTGTAAATTTAGGTTGCGTGGAGGACGCTTCAGACCGTTTAGAAGGATTTCTTCCGTTTTTTGTGAAGCCAGTTCGAGGCCAAGCGTGCGGAGGTGTTGTCGGATATCCGCCAAGGCTCCGTTGGCTGTACCTTCGAGCAAATCCTCGTCACTGGCGGTAACGATCAGTGCCAGATCGTCTGCGTAGGCGATAGAAAAAACTCCCGGAGGATGCGGCAGTCTTAGTACTCCATCATAGGTTATGTTCCACAGGGTTGGTCCCAGTACAGATCCTTGGGGAACCCCGGCAGTGGCGGCGTAGTCCACTCCATCGTATGTAGATGCTCGGTCCTTTAGATACGACGCTAGGATACGTCGTAGGTAGGGAGACACGCCTTTATTTCCAAGTGCTTGGTTTATGGCGTCCCACGAGAGCGTATTAAACGCGTTTTTGACATCAATAAGGACGGCCAGGCAGTGCGCCCGGTTTGCGATAGGTGAATTTCTTTGTGTTTCAGCTATTAGAACTTTGCTGATAGCCGAGTGTGTGGAGTGCCCGGCGCGGAAACCATGCTGGTTGTCTGACAGCGCCTTCTTGTCTTCTAATTCTGTAACTAGTCGCCCGTTGATAATATGCTCAGTAGCCTTGGATAGGCAGGAGAGCATGCTTATAGGGCGGTATGCTGAGGGGTCTCCTTGTGGCTTCCCGGGTTTCGGGATAAGGGTTAGGCGTGCCGTTTTCCAAGGCTTTGGGTATTCTACGCTGGTGAGAATTGTGTCCATCATGCGTTTGAATACCTTTGGATGGTTCTTTAGGAGTACGCATACTGCTTGAGGGGGGACAGCATCTGGGCCCGGCGCTTTCCCTGGTCGTATGCGTTCAGCCACTATTCTGATCTCTTGAATTGAGATTGGCTCGAAGGAAAGATCTGAGGTTTCTTTAATGAGTGCCGACTCCGGCAATGGTCTTTGTGGAAAGAGCGCATTTACAATCGGTCGCGCCACTTCTACAGGTAAAGGCGGCTGTGCGTGGCGCATTTTTTTCGCACAATCATGTACCCTTTGCCTCAAGGGTTTCCCTCGACCTCCTCACCCAGAGAGATCCAGTGGTCTTTTTTACTAACCTTAATGGCCATATGTAAGGCTCTTCGTGCTTCTTTGAACTCTTCCCATAGGTAGAAGAGTTCTCGTCGGTGCCTTGCTCTGCGGCGCGTGCATACTCGCCGTATGCGGTGGCAGACCCTTCGCTTTTCGGCAATCCGATTATTCCACCAGTAGCAGGGTGGACGATTGGCTATCTTAGGGTGTGGGCGGGAGCTGGACTCTCGGCAGGCTTCCTCTAGTAGTGTAGAGATTTCTGCTGCCGAGCATTCAGTGAGGTTATGTACTTTTCTTCTTAATGCTTTCTGCAGGCGGGTTTAATTAAGCCTGGGAAAGCGTTGCGGTTTTGTAGGACGATTAAGCTGGGAAGAAGTTAGATTGACAGAGAAGGTTACGTAGAGATGGTCGGATAGAGTTTCTGCTTCCTCGTGAATGCTGCAATCCGTTACTCGGTGCGATAGTCCCTCTGATCGATTTGAACCCATGATAGCCCGAATGTAAGTTTTTTTTAATATCTAACTCATCTTTCTCGGAGATTGGACAAGAAGCGTTGTAATCCTCGCGACTTTTCATATCAGGGCCGCCGCCCATCCGTCTACTCAACCTTATTATATACGATAAATAATTTTCTCATACGGTTCATATATACGATAATAGTACAAATCTAGTATGTAGTAAAAAAAAAACTTTAAACATAATAGGGGATTGGATTGTAATGCACCATCTCTTTTTATTGAGACATCTGTGCTCTCCCGTTTTTTCTTGATTATAATCGATTCTTAATCCACTTTGGCATTCACCTTGTTTACCTTGGGAACCATGAAAACCAATTTAGGAGTGGCCGGTCTGGGTCTCGAACCCAGGCCTCACAAATGCAAAGCAAAAAAGCTTTGCCACTAAGCCATCTTGCTCGGTTTTACGGTTAGTATGTATATATATATATATAATTAGGAATGGGTGTACGAACATGTTCGCTATGACAGCTATAATAATAATAATAATAATAAAAACAACAACATTTGCCAATACAGGTAGGTCTCAACCGTTATGACAAAGATTACGCAAACTTCTAGCGAGCAGCAACAAGCAGCAACAAAGGTACCGGTGGCTTCGCGATGACGCCCTCACGCCGACGAGGCGATGAGAGGCTGTCGTCGTCGTCGTTCTTGCTGATGCTGATTCGGTTTCCGGCGCTGCCGCGAAGGCATGGCTCGCTTCGAAGCACCGCTTTGCCGGCCCGGTCAAGGAGCGCCAACGCAGCTCGTGCCGTCACGATGAAACTGCGCGGGCGAACACGCCGAATAAGTGCCGACCCGTCATCGTTTTCGTTGGCGTTAACGGCTTTGTCGTTTGTCGTCGTGTGGTGGTCGTTGTTGTCTCGGCTTCATTCGTTGAAGAGTTCAACGGAAGCCGCTGAACGCTGACCGCCAAAGCCGTAATACTTCACAATGGCGATGGGATGGGGGGGGGGCGGGGAGGGATAAGGCGCGGTCACGGGATTATCCCTTTATCCCAGCAGCTCTTCCCGGCGGTCAAAGTGTCACGGATAACGGCTAACCTGTGCAGATAAATCATAAAACGAAACATTAGCTTGTTTAGTTCCGTTATAACGTGGCGATAGCGAGTAGCATTGACTGATTGTATGTATCATTTAGCAATAAAATCGATCATAAAACAGCCTGAGTTGAGACGTCTCAAGGGCGTAATTGCGTTGGCGGCAACGAGGAAACCAGTGAGAACAGCGTCACCAGCAACTCCAGGCTAATTGAAGCAGGAATCCCCTGAAGGTCAATACGAACAAGTAGTAATAACACCAGCAACATAAAAAAAAACTGTAACGCGAATAATAATAATAATAATAATAATAATAATAATAATAATAATAATAATAATAATAATAATAATAATAGTAATCTGGCTTAAATATAACTGTGCGAGAACTATATCAGAGCACCCAACACACAAAACCTGTACTAGTTTAATGACGAACAAACATAGTAACAATAATACTGAAACAAGCAGAGTAACAACAACAATCCGACAAACAGGGCAACAACAACAATCAACAAATAGACATGGTTGAGTCAAAATGAAAAATCAAAGTTCTAACAAGCAGCTCTTCCGCTTGAGATGTATTTCAAGGGGTACATGATTTAAAGGAAACAACAGTATCCAGAACCAGATTAAGTCATATGGCTTGATTTTTTTTATATAAGTGCGTTTTATTAATAACATGTGCGATCACCATAACTTCATTTGTCTTTCCGTAAGGCTAATGCCCGCGTACGGTTTTGCACTGATACATCCAAGCATCATTGTCAAAGGAAGGAAATATTGTGTGTAGACACACGTATCTCGCATGTTTCTACCTAATTATACCTAAATATACCTAAGGAAGCCAAAATTGTGACACATAATTTAAATTATCAGAAGTCTCATATTATGCTAACCCCAATAATAAATAAATAAGAAAACATTTTTTGTACTTATTGTTTATATCTAGTGCGTAATGATACGTTTTTTTCAAATGTGCAACATTTGCTCTTCATAATCATATGACAATTTGCAATGTGCTAACACTAAGTGTAACACTGAAAGCGACCTTATCGAAATCTTGGTATTCAAGTGACTGGCTGTTTAGCTGTGCTGTAACGATGGCCTATTAAATAACTTATTATTTGCTTGACATCTATATCATTCTTTTATATTAGGGGTGCTCAGAGTGACAGCATATATTACCTAAGCATCCATATAATCAATGTATCTTACTGCAATACCTACTAGGTAAGCGCTTTCTATTGGGATAACCTCTTCTTTGTAATATCAGCCTGGCCTTTTTTTAAACATTTGGTCCAATTGCAGGGCCTTCGACAATTAAGCTCGCGTATCTTCGAATCCAACATTTCTGCCCTGGCGTCCGCTGATAACAAACTTCCTCTTGAATGATCGTATACCCATTCTACCCCACTCCTTTCCTGCTTTTCTTTTTCATATGTATCTGCCGAACTCAATCTTCCTCCCATCACCGATTTCAATTTACTCGTATATGCCGGTGTCATTTCACCATTTTTTCTGATACCTTCGTTTTCACCCGTTATTTAATTCACCGTTATTGTACTCAGTCTTTGTAGCTGTGTATTATACTCTAATATCCTATTTCCTTTTAATTATTAGCGCCGTCATCACCACTTGAATCTATTTAAACCATCGTCCCTTTGCAAAACTCATTATCCCAACAATAAACCTTACCTTACTTTCTGCTTCTTTCCGGATAATTGTATCCATATCCCCCTCTTTCCCGCCATGAAACTCTCTGGTTCAATTATGACGGCAACTCAATGCAAATCCTAAAACTTCTCTTTGTACTCCTTCTAACTTCCTCCAAAAGATGTCCAGAGTGGCATTTGCAAATGCAAATCCTGGTACATAAATGTTCTGTTATTCCATATATATTACCCTGCTGCAATTCTTTCGTTCAGCCATTTTCCTCCGTACCATCCCCGTTTTCTCTAAACAACTAACGCCTGTATTCAATATAAGTTCAAAATACGTGTACTGACTCAGGTTTTTCAATTTCCTTCTAGGTAATACTAGAATTTGTCCTTCCTAACGGCCTTAAATATTTTAATTGCGCTTTTTTTAATAAACACTCTATCCAGTTTCCCCGCTGCGTCCCCAGATGCATTCAGCATTTCCTGAACATAGCCAACGTGTTCCTAACACTCCAGCCTAACACCCCAGCGCCGTATTATTAACCTTTTACCCTATTTTATTTATATACATAAACAAACATGGCTTTTTGTGTGCGCGGAAAACTTTGAATGACGTCAAAGTGCTTGTACAAATTTTGCAGGTTGCGTGATTTAAATTAATTACCACCAAGGAGAAAAAACATTGATGTTTTGAGAATGGGATGAGATGCATATAATGTAAACCAATAATTGGCTGATAAAAAAAAAAATATATATATATATATATGTTTTTGACCTCGCTTACCAGAAACGACGATAAGCTGTATGTGGTGTCGACAACTGCAAAAAATGGCATGCTGCTTTCCACTTATAAATGTTTAGTTCTAAAATGTGGGCAGAAAAACTATGAATATGCAATCAATGGCAACGTAGTTTCTTCCGCTGCGATATTGCGTCACCTTGGGGTATAAGACACTGCCAATCGTGATACCACTTAGCATACACAACTTGTAAAGTCTTACCTATACTCACACTACTGAATACTACTAGTTTTGTATTCAAATTGTTTTGTTGAAGGCATACGAAGGTATTCCTAAGACAGCCAACGTTTAAGGTGTTTTTAAACAGATGTTATGTACAGCATTCATCTATCTCCGGTCTATTATTGTTACGTCAAGGTATTCGGGCACTGCGCCATGGACAACGTGTCTAGCAAACACATATAGAGACATTTGTTACGTTTGCGGAAACAAATTTCGGAGTCACGTTGCAATCACTCCAAAAGCTATTGCATGTATCGATGACAATATCGGCAGCATATTTTCTTAGCATGTTGCATTGGAGTCACGAAAATGGACATGTGCAATTTTCCCTCGTTACCACACAGAGTGTGACTACACTGCAGCTAGAAATTCTACAAATCAGTTAGATATTTTCTAGCTTCAAGTCAGTGTTCACGTAAATACCTATCTCTATCTATTAAGTAGAGGGATCGGTTTTCATTTAATGACATACTTTTTTTAGTATATGTGTTCGTAATCACTCTAATAAAGACACGTGGCCAAATGTTTTGCCCCGGTATAGCAGCGGCGGCTGTGACTGTCGCATAGACATACATATATTCATGGGTGCCGATGTCCATATTGACCTTCTGGCGAATCGATACATACGACAATTATGCATTTTGATGTCGTTATACGTGTAGGTCAATTGGTCAACGAATATGGCGCAGTCGTAGACAACTAAAGGCTACAGTTACGTTCGTTGCGACCGTCTCCGATGCGCCACTGCCAATACAAATAAGACAAATAAGACCGTTAGCGCCGTGCAAACAGTAGTAACAGCAAAAACAACAACAGTAACAAAAATAACGATACACAAAAATGGCAAACCAAAACAACAGCAACAACCACAAAAACAACAATACACAAGAATGGCAAAACAACAACAACAACAACAGCAACAACAACAATAATACACAATAATGACAAAACAACAACAACAACAACAATAACAACAAAAACAAGAGTTACACAAAATTACAGTACCAACAACAATAAAACATAGCAACAGTACTAGTAAAAAAGCAACTGTTCCAACGATGCCATTGTCACGGCATATGCTACAAAACACCAATAGCAACGGGAAGCGCACAGGAGGCAGCAACAACCACAACAATAAATACAATACTAGGAACAACAACAACACTAGCTAGTTCTTTAATCACTGTTATAAGCTAGCAACAGGTTACGCAGAGTAACGTTACTGATTTTGCTGTTGTTGTTGTTGTTTTTGTCGTTGCTGCTGCTGGCGGTACAATCAGTACCGACAACACCAGCAACCGAGAAGCAAAAGGACGCAGCAAAAACAAGACAAAGGAGAAGAAGGGGCAGAACAGCTCGAATAAGAGTAGCTGTAGTGATTGAGCGATTGTAATCTTAGAGGCAGCCGCAGCAGCAGCGGCAGCAGTGTTGGTTTTGTAACAACAATAGCTGAAATGAAAGCTACAGATGCAACACATGGAAACGGTAGAAACATCGACGAACAAGCGAAGCTTTTTCCCTCTTCGTTTTGCAAATCGACGCCACAGTCACCGCCCTTAAAGCCACCGTCTGTCACTGTCTCGTCGTCGTTGTGGTTGTTGTTGACGTTGTTGTTGTTGACATTGTTGTTGTTGTTGACATTGTTGTTGTTGTTGACGTTGTTGTTGCTGTTGTTGTTGCTGTCGCTGTTGTTGTCGCTGTTGTTGTTGTTGTTGTTGTTGTTGTTGTTGTTTTTGTTATCGTTGTTGTTGTTGTTGCTATTCCTGTTGCTGCTGTTGTTACCATCATTGCTATCAGATTGACCGCAAGAAGCACCACTTCCTTCGGGCAGAAAGAAGTGCACGGGGGCACAGAGACACACGACAGCCTCTCCCGGCCCCCATCTCGTCTACTAGCTTCTATCGGCGCGCTCAAGAAGCAGCGCTGCGGTCGCTCCAGGATCGGGAACATCGCTTTTCCCCGGCAGCGCCAAGTCCCAGCATCCTAAACAATAGCAAATCCAACAACAGCGGATACTGAGATGCAGAGGCGGAGATTAAGCAGCACATCGCCGCCGTAAACCGACGAGACGCCAGCTGCCGGGCGACAAACCATCCACGCACCCACCCACCCAACCAGCCCACAAACGCACAGAGCTATGATTCTTATTATCGTCGTCATCATATTATTAATGATAAAGATAATCATTAGAGTCATAATGACGATGACAGTAATGTAATAATAATCATCACAGTAATCAAAATAGTTATCCTAATACAGATCTGCTACGCGGTTCAACCGCGAGGGAGGAGCACGAGCAACAAGACAAAACGAATAATAATAATAATAATAATAGATGAGCGAATTTTGATCGAAGATTGATACTTGTTGCCGTCATCTGGAAAACCACCAAGTTTACTTACTACACCCGCTTAGATCGATTAACCAAGCGGCAGCGACGACGGTGCGTCGACATCAACAATAACATCGTGTAGCAGCAGCTAACGGTAACAGCAACAGCAGCACCAACGAGCTCTACCAAAAACAAGAGCAGAAATAACATTAACAACAATGGCAGCAGCAAACACAAACAACGATAACTGCAACAAACCAACAACAACAACAACAACAGCAACTGCAACAACAACAATTACAACAACAAGTACAAAAACAACAGCAACAACAACACCACGAAGCACAGCAAGAACCTCAAAAGGCCGCACCGCAAACACGCTGCAAAAAAAAACCCAACACAGCACTGCAACTTCCGATGTTTCTGATGGCTCGATCGTTCGCCTTTTTGCTGTTACCGTTGTTCGCTATCGGAAACTATACTTCCCCAATGATCGGCCAGTATGCTAAATCCTATCAGTACTTTGATACGAATACGCACAACACTGTGGTGTGTCGTGCGCAACGGCGCCGTTACCGAACGAGCAGATTTTGTTTTCAGTACCAGCAGTAAATAGTAGTATTAATAGTGGTATACCACTGCGAGCCAGCCGTCTAGCTAGAAGTCGCGCTCTTCTCGGGCGACGAACACTATCGTTGACAACTCGATCGAACTACAATGAACAACCAGCAAAGCAAGCAAGCCAGCAAATGTGTAGCCAAACTATAGCGACGACGAACGCCGACCAAATCGGACGGCGGGCTGTCCGAATCCTCACGCCCTAGTAGTAGCACCATGAAGCTGTGATGTGTCTCCCTGTTGTGGTCGATGCCTGCTGGATCGACCGGCTCTATCGATCGATGGTGAATCAAGCCATCCAGCGCGCGGGGTGCGGGCAAAACGATACGGGGAACCGACGCCCGGGATTGCCCGGCAAGGCGAAGAACGAGAGCAAGCGGGCGCAAAGAAGCCCCTTCCCCTTTGTCGCTTCTCCTCCCCATACCCCACTACCCCACCCAGGTTCCTCTCCAGCAGCTCCCAGAGCCCGCAGTACCTTGTGCTTCGGGCTTCGGGAGTGATCGGCGTGATTACTGACTGACAACGGCCCCCAGTGCCGGGCGGCAGACACAAGCATTCGACACGCCAGTCGATTCGAATCGTGCCGTCATTGCTAATGCTGCTGCTGCTGGTGAAGATGATGATGATGATGGTAATAATGGTTTACGATGGTCCTGGTGATGGCAATGATAATGATGATGATGATGATGATGACGATGATGATGGGGGTAATGATGAAGTAGCCCGTGCAACGATGATGAACGCGTGCGCGCGGCTTCAACCTCGCGTCAACGTGTTCCTCTCCCCTCCCCCCCCCCCCCCCGCCCCCCTACCGCCGGGCCTGATACGCCCTGCCGTTGTCGTTGTTGTCGTTGTTGCAGTTGTGGTCGGCGTTACCGCGTCAATTTACCAAATTGAGAAAAAGTGTATGATGACGACAAGGAAAAAGAATAGGGACAAACTATCAAGGGTTGGGCTACGCCAAATCATCTGGTTTGTCGTAGCAACATTGATTTACTGTTCCCGTAACAACGGCGCCGGCGTTGACACGGGCGGTATGTAAGGGCGGTTGCAGCGCCTGGCTATCTATTTCTGCCACAAGGTTTGCCCTGGTGGGGCAGATGCGTGTCTGCGACGTTGTCATCCTCATTGTTGTCGTCCGTTACGCACGGCGGAAGTACGCCGCGATAACAATGCACATGGAAGTAGAAGAAAAAAAAAGAAGAGAAGCGACGACAACAACAACAGCAGCAACAACAGCAACAGCAGCAGCAACAACAACAACAGCAACAACAACAGCAGCAGCAGCAACAACAACAACAACTTAAACGACGACGAAGACGACAGCATCGACAATGACGATGACGACAACGACAATAACAACGACAACAACAACAACAACAACAACAATTAAAAGCCGCCGCCAAGAAACCGCCAACAAAAACAAACATGCAATAAGAACGACAAGAACAACAACAACACGCAACAATAAATACACGAATAAAAACGGGCTTCAAACGAGCCAGACGATGCAACTAACCGAAGTAGTGATGACATAAAGCTATGCGTAGCAGCAAACATAGCCACAGCCATTGCGGACATGATGACGGCACAGCGGCAGTGCAACAACCGCGACAGGCAGACAAAAACGAAACATGACGGAAAGGAAGGCTTAGTGCAAGTCTGTAAGAAATGCCAACGTAGCCAATGTCACGTGACCACATACACACACAAAGACGTGCGTGTCTTTCATTGCTGACCAGACTGTTTAAGTCCGAGGCCGCCGATGGCCACAACAAGCTAAAACTACAGTCATTTCTGGTCGTGTGATGATACTGTAACCAGGTAGCAAAGAGTATACCTGATTTTAGTTGGCGTAGGCCCGTCTAGTACAGTCTTCAGTCGTCCGATGTGTCAGCAGGCAACAGCGCAAACAGCCACTTCGCGAGTAATCTAGTGTTCAAATTGCAACTACAGCGTGACTATGTCATGAACTAGTAGTTGATTTGGCGTCTAAATTGATATAATTATTATTATTGCGCCCAAACTGACAGTGCTCCAACAGTCTCTCTGACACTATGTTCTCTCATGTACTAAGTCAGCGTGCTCAGTGTACCTGACGCAACCGGCGCACCAGAACAAGCTTTCGTCCAAGTGCGATCTGATGATGACTGTGCTATGTATCAAGCTCTCGGTCACAGCAACATATTCAGTTAAAATGTGCTCGTTTCTACAGGCAAGCAGTTTGGCTCGTTCAAATAGCGCAAAGCCAAAAAAGCTGCAAATGTGTATGTCCCATCGGCCACTCTCAATAAGGACCCTCAACGAAGTGGTCAATGGCGGCGGTCCGAAAATAGACGAAACCAACACCTCTAGGTGAAGCGGTTAGCGCCAGCGTCCTTAACTGATGATTAACACTCTAGTATACTGTAGTCCATAACGTCGATATGCTTGCTATTTTCACTTATCATACGCGGTTGCGTCTGGTGTTGGCAGCACAGCCGAGAAGAGGATGGTTTGAGTGCAGCCCTTTTATTCCGTCAATCTAATGGCGTACGTTATGCTGGCATCTCAAAAGATGTCAGACTCCGCTCCGAAATCGGTCGGAATCCACATCGGTCTGTGTCCGTTTTGCATAGAAATACTGGTTGGTTGAAGCGTGGCCTGGACTGAGTGTCCTGAATCGACCCTCTCTGACGGGCGGGTTGATCGAGAGAGAGGTTGACGTGTCATCATCATCGGCTGGTGATCGCCTGGGTTGTCAGCTAGAATGAGCTTTGTGCAGTAAATGGTAAGATACCTCGTTACTACTTAATGAAGCAGATAGTGTGGGGTCGGTCTCTCACACAGCACAATTTGCCCACACAGGGTAGGCGCAGTAGATTTAGAATACGGACAATGCGCTCAGGAAATGTCCGATTATATGGCACGAGAACACCACATTCCTATCTTGGGCATACCTATACTATATCGAGGTATGTCCCGATTTGCACAACAACGGTGTGTTCGAGTTACAGCTGACTCCGTGCTTGCTGTTACGGCCTCCTGGGCTACCATGGTGCAAATGCCGTAGACTAGAGAAATAGCGACAAAAAATCTAACACTGATGATATTGCCAACTAACTGACAGCTGTGCGATTATTTTCTGCACTAATCAGCAATGCAGATGTTGGACTCCCCCGCGGCCTGCCACTCTTTCGGTAGGCATTTAGGTGGCAATTTACTCTGTCGGACACTCAATCGAAATAGATTCAGATAGATATGTCATTGTCAGATCGACGTGTTTTACTTCTATTCTACATCTACAAAGCCGTCTAAACGGCGGGCGTCAATTAAGCTCGTCTTATTTGCGTCCAATGAGAGATAATTTAGACACTCCTGTTTGCAGTTTTGGCCCGTTGTTGTCACTGTTTTCCGTATCACCCCCTCCCCATGGTTACAGCAGTCCCGTTTTTTTGTTGTTGTTGTTGTTGTTGCTGCTCTTGTTGTTGTTGTTGTTTTTGCTGGTGTCGTTGCTGTCGTTAATAGTAGGTAGTAACGGTAGTATGAATAGTATAGCTGCTCTCATTGAAGTAATGTGTATTGTAATACGGTTATTATGTGACTGTCATTATTGTGGTGCGTTCGTGTAGTCTGTTGCTCGTTGGTGCTTGCCTGATGATTTGATTCTTGCGCCCGAGTAATGGAGTGTTGCTGCCGCTCGGTGTAAAATGGCCCCATCAACGGGCTGTCGAGACAAAAAGAAAGCCACCAGAACGCGCCGCAACGAAACAACATTGTACACGATTGCTCTTTGCCCTACCGGCGTTAACGGTGTAAGTGGACGAAGTAAGTGTTAGAGGGATCCTACACAGCCGTGTAGGGGTGCGCCTTTGTATGTTTGTGTAAGTATATGGTATACCCGCTGCGACGACCACCATGACAACAGCAACAGCCACAATAGCAACCACGACAACACCACCAGCACCACCAACAACAACAACAACAGCAACAACACCGCCAACAACAACAAGGTGTCTGACCATCACACAATAAGCGAGCAAGCGAGCACCAACCTGTTGACTGACGACAAATGGCACGCTTGGCAATCACTCACTGATGGGTTGTTGGGAGCAGGACGAGGGGCAGTAAAGGGGTGAATTAATGAATGAAATGGAGAAGCCGCCGAGACGGGGTTGTTTCTGTTATGCTGAACATCATAACAGCAGCACCGCCAGTAGTAGCAGCACCAGCAGCACGGTAGCCGTTGCTAAGGAAAGACCGCCGAAGACCCTGCCACGACAAACGAAAACGACGACGACGATGACGACGACGACGACAATACTAATGTCAAGACACGGACGCCGGCAAAATATAACAATCGCACAGAAACGTGTGCAGGTTGTAACAATCATGACAATAAATGACCATAGCCGTCGTTGTTGTCTGCGTTGCTGTTGTTGTTGTTGTTGTCTTGCCTGTTTGTTATTATTATTGTTGTTGTTATTGTGCATATTATTGTTGTTGCTGTTGTCTTGCCTGTTTGTTATTATTATTATTATTGTTGTTATTGTGCATATTATTGTTGTTGCTGTTGTCTTGCCTGTTTGTTATTATTATTGTTGTTTTTGTGCATATTATTGTTGTTGTTGTAGCTCTTGTTGTGTTGCTCCCGTTGTCCCACTCGTTGCCGGTGTCGTCTTAAACTGCGTCGATGTATGTACGACCATCGTCGCCTGCCGGGTGGTGATGTGATCCCGAGTGAGTTATTATGTGTCTGTGTACGGGAAAGTACTGCAGCAGCTAGGATAGCCACCGCATGTTGCAACTGGCGTGGCTTTGTTATAACGACTTCGTTACCCGTTTTCGGCTAGCAACAACAACGACAACAACGGCGACGACGACGAAGAAATACACGAAAACCGCCCGTTCTCCCCTCCACGACTCGGCGTTGTCACTTCCATTGAAGTCACCCAACTAACAGTACGCGATGTTCTTGTTTTAGCGCATGCATGCGACCTTTATCGTCCCCTGTAGATATTTTTACACCATAAAAAGGCATGTGTAACTTACAGGTAGTTCAATAAGTTCTTAGAATGAGCTTTTTAGAATTCGAATTTTGGCGCGCTTCCACCGCTATTAGGAACTGCAACTTTTCGACTGCCAGCAGTCAAAATATTATGGTGATTGGCCGTTGCGATTTCGTTTGATCGCTTTTCCCGTGCAACGTATCGGCGTGATTTTGAAAAATGGAGAAAAAAGAGTTTCGAGTGGTTATCAAGCATTTTATTTCAAAGGTTAGGATGCGACCCAAGTAAAAACTGAGTTAGACGAGGTGTACGGTGACTCTGCGCCATGTTTTGCCACTGTTTCCAACTGGATTTATGAGTTAAAAAGAGGTCGCAGGAGCACCGGGATGAACTACGTTCAAAATGCCCAAAAACGGCAACTGATTAGGAAAACGTGGAAAAGGTGCGGAAAATCGTTGCCGCAGATAAGCGAGTGAACATTAGGAAGACAGCGGAGGCCTTGGGGATCAGTTTGGGTAGTGTGCATTTCATCCTGCACAAAAACTTGAAGATGAAAGAGCTCAGAGAAAAATGGCTGCCGCATTTGCTCAACCAAGGCCAAAAAAACGCGCCTGTTTTCGCTTCACAGCGAAATTTGGCCAAGATGTCGAGCGATCTGTCGGATTTTTGGCGCAGATTCATGACCGTCGATGAAAGCTTGGGTCCATCACTACACTCCCGAGACCCAAGAAGCATCTTGCCAATGGTGTGCACCTGATGAAGGACCTCCGAAGAGGGTGCGGACAACGGCATTGACCGGAAAGGTGATGGCTACAGTTTTTTAAGACCAACGTAGAATAATGCTGGTCGACTACCTTGAGAGCGGTAAAACGATCACAGGAGAATATTAGGCAAGACTGTTAGACTGCCTTTAGCAAGAACTCATCGTGAAACGGCCCGCTTTGCAGAAGAAGGTTGTCCTGTTTTACCAGGACAATGCTCCTGCACACAAGTCCCGGCAAGCATCGGCAAAACTGGCCCAACTGAGGTTCGAACTTATTGAACAACCTTCCTATTCTCCAGACCTGGCCCCCTCTGATTATTTCCTCTTCGGACATTTGAAGAATAGTCTCGGTGGAAAGCGTTTTTCCAGCAATGAAGAGGTTAAGGCTGCTGTCAATGCCTATTTTCAGTCTAAAGACGCGGAATTCTACTTAAGAGGTATAAAAGCTCTGAAATCTTGGTGGAAAAAGTGTATTGAGCATCTCGGGGAGTATATCGAATAAGATAAATTTAAAAACATGATTTGGAAAATTCTTGGTTTTCATTCTAAGAACTTATTGAACTACCTGTAATTATGTATAATGCACATGACGCTTGGATATGGGGCTTGATTTGGCGAAATATCACATAAGGCCTCTCGATTTTGACCATATACTAGAAGGAAAAACATTGGTGTATTGGTTGCGAATTGCGTTCGTAGCAGGTCGCGCAACTGTGACATGTCGCAATGGAGCAGAATAAGCACCGTGTTGTGATTAAACATTATTTGTGAAGGCTTAGTTGAAACGGATATTAAAGCCAAATGAATCGCAGTTCACAGAACTAATGCACCGACTTACTTATTTAAAAGAGGTAGTACGGGAACCGATAATGCCTGTGGAATCAATGTGGAACTTTTGAGCGAAATTCGTAAGTTTTTTGAGCCAATTTGCGACCATCGACGAAACCTGGATCCACCGCTTTACTCCAGAACGAGAAGGTGCCACTAGGGAGTGGACCGCACGCAGCGAAAGTCCTCCCACCAAGCCAATAAACACATTTCGACCGAAACGGTTCTAACGGCCTTTTTCTGGAATGCAAAAGGCATTTTGTTAGTTGACTACCTTTCTAAACAGCAATAACTGGAAGGTTTTACGCAAAACGTTTGAATAAGCTGAAGGAACGTGTTATAGCACTACGGCTCGCAACGTATGAAGAAAAATAAGACTGTGCAATTTCATCACGACAATTGGTTTGCACACGTTTTTTTATTACGCCAAATTACGCAAACTAAAACTCCAAATTATCGAGCATCTCCACATTCTTCGAAGCTGGCTCCGTGCGACTATTGTCTGTTTAGAAACCTCAAGAAGTACCCCCTGCAGAAAGAGATATTAGAGCCACAATGATGTGATATGCGCCTTTGACGAGTATCCTGGGTCTAATAATCGGAATATTGTGCTCGTCAAATAAACACGATTGAAGATCGTTGGGCTAGGTGTATTAAGCTTCGGGGGGTCTATACTGATTAACAAAACTATAAAAGGTCCATGGGCTTTGTCCGTCTATTGCTTGTACTCCATGCCACAACGTTTTTGATTAACCTAGTATGTTGGAAATCTGTCGCGGCCGATAGTAGTCTCGATCAGATAGTACGCTGATCGAGACTACTATCGGCCACGCTCTTATCAGTGCTACTTCGTAAGGTTCAGGTTTACAAACTTTGTCCGCAATTCGCCCGCGTATAAACGAAGAAAAGCTCAGATAATCGTCTTTATTTCTCTTGATTGTGAAGATTTGTCTGTTAGGTTGCGCCAAAGTTGTGCAAAAATCAACGAAGGTATATTTTCAGAACAGGGGTTAGGCTTGAACAGCATTCTTAATAGCATTTAGTCACCAGTCGCTTACGCGGCTCGTGCTATCCTGATTAACTAACCCGGCGCAATTTCATTACACATACGTTGCCAAAGAGCAGCTAAATTGTCTGCTTGGATGATGCGCTAAGTTGTTCATTTGCTGTTGATCCGTCTTGCATGCAAGGGACCACTTTAACGACATGTTATTTCACAGCTTGGCCACTACATCACCACTAACTTACCACTGACCAAAACACTAACAGGTCAACCCTTTTAATGCGAGACGTACCAGCATTCAACTTAGCACGTACAGGGCTTAACATACTACGCTAAAACGTGATGGAACGTGTTATTCTAGAATGCAATACAGCTCTACTGCTGATAAAACGTATATACATACTTACAAGCTTTTTGGCTTTTGTTTATATAACTTCGCTTTGTTAGCACTTTGGATATTATATGTATGTATATATATATATATATATATATATATAAAGATAGCGTAGGCGGCAGCCGCGCTTACCTAAACATGAATACATACACAGCGTATCACCTACAACGTGGAAACACATTCGCTGAACTTGCGTATGATCACTGTTGACGTTGCACGTGCTCGCAATGTTGTTATAGCTGTAACGGCTACACAACGCAATCACTCCGTCTTCACACATGTTACGACTGTGCTCTCTGAAGCGTTACAGTAAATAGCCATTTAGCGGCCTAATAATGCTGCCCCACACATGCAATACGCATTACTACGGTCCATATTGATAAAATAGCTTGCGACCTTGACGTTGAATTATTCAAAATAGTAATAACAATAATATTAATAATAGTCGTAATAATAATAATAATAATAATAATATTGTTATCAGTCGCTTAAGGACTAATAATAATATTATTATTATTGTGCTCTTTATTACATGTTAAATAATGTTACAATTGTGAGGTCTGAACGTATTATTGCAAATTCTTTAAATAATTATTTCACTCCATGGCGCCTAAAATAGATGCCGCGTTTCCTCTGCAAACGGCCAAATTATTATTATTATTATTATTATTATTATTATTATTATTATTATTATTATGGCATCAAGTACAAGTTGCATATATCTTGACTAAGTCCTCTCCCGGTTATCGACATGTCGCGCTGTGTGTGTGGTTAGTGGGCGTCAGATGCCGACTACTACTAACTACTACGGCAAAACGCGGCCAACTTCTTTGTCCTTCTTGGATGGATGACTCGAAGCAACGACGTGCCTTGAATTGAAGGCGGGCCACGACGCTCCATGAGCATTGGCGTTGTTGGTGGTACCGTTAGCGTTGTTGCTGCGGTATTCCTACCGCTGTTTTTGTTATTGTTGTTGTTGTTGTTGTTGTCGTCGCTGTTGTTGTCGTCGTCGCTGTTGTTATTGCTGTACCGGCGCCAAGCAGTGCGTTTTTTTTTTGCGGTCGGCCGTTTTCTCGCCTCCACTCATCTCGCCTGTCCTCCCGCGCCAAAATTCGCCCGAAATTTATTTTAAGCAAATCTATTGACTGGCTGCGATTTCTGTCTGTTCTCGTCATGCTTCCGTTGGGCGTTTGTCGTTGCTGTCGCTGTTGTTGCTGCTGCTGCTGTTGTCGTTGTTGTTGTTGTTGTTGTTGTTGTTGTTGTTGTTGTTGTTGTTGTTGTTATTGTTATTGTTGTTGTTGTTGTTGTTGTTGTTGTTGTTGTTGTTGCTGTTGCTGTTGTTGTTGTTGTTGTTGTTGCTGTCGCTGTTGTTGTTGTTGTTGCTGTCGCTGTTGTTGTTGTTGTTGCTGTCGCTGTTGTTGTGTTGTTGCTGTCGCTGTTGTTGTTGCTGTCGCTGTTGTTGTTGTTGCTGTCGCTGTTGTTGTTGTTGCTGTCGCTGTTGTTGTTGTTTTGCGCGACCACTGCCGTCCGGATATTCGCCCGTGATTGCTTGCTATTTATTCTCGTAATTTGGTGGCTCCGTTGGTGTCCGAACGTCGTCCACAGTCGCCTGGCGCTACCTTCCGAGTACTGCTGCTACTCAACGCGTCCTGTCACGGACGACGTACGGCGCCCAACTTCCCGCTGTCACTGTCGAGCAGGCTGTCTTTGTCGTGTGTATCGAGATTGGCGTATCAGCGCCTGAGACGCTCGCTTCTTCACTGACCAGTTTTCTTCCGCGGCGGCCGCCACCAGCCAGCATCATCATGTTCAAGGAAGACACCCATATACACACACACAGACACGGCCCAAATACACAAACACAGACACGGCCCAAATTTATGTAGCGTGTTCGAAGAGTAAAATCAAAAACGAGAGGATCATAGACTAAACTTAGTTGGATTTTTTTTTCTGGGGGGGGGAGGTTGACTCTCAGCCAACATTTAAAGTTCACAGACTCGCTTCTGTGCTGCTTTGTCAAACAAACCCCACAAATACAAATATGCAACGACGGGAATTAAACCCGTGCACCTATGTGGCTCCATGGCGCACCCGCCGCGCTTATCCGAGCTACGTCGGCTAGCTCGATAAACAGTTAA